>OU744730.1:50158600-50748721 GCA_916613615.1 Steromphala cineraria
ATTAATAAAATCATTGAACAACACAATGTTAGATACTGTAGATGCAATAGGGACAGTATTTCATTGTTCAATTTACAAAAATAGATTGTGGCAAGTTGACCAAAATGTGATAAATGATTCATATTTGCACTGGGAGTAGGCATTGGCTTTATGGAGATGGTAGTTATGTTTCAATTTTAATTTGAGTCCATGGAGGTTAGGTAAAGTATTTGCCAATTTTCTAGAGTATATGTACTCTTTAGTTAATGTAATTATAAAATTCAGAACATAATTTCTTCTTTCTTTGAATCCAAGAATTATGGTTTTTGCAGTTAAGGTGAGACATGTGTCTGTTTCGTTTTCAATCCATTCAAGTAAGTCTTGCCACAATCTTTTGACATATTTACATTCATATAGTAAATGAAGAAGTGATTCTATTTCAACATTACAGAATGTACATAAAGGAGATTCAATCAGTTTATATCTATACAAGTCTTTATTTGTCGTAAGGATTCTATGTAGAATACGGTATTGGAACCATCTGTGTTTGATGCTATACAAGGCTTGGAAAGGTATGGAGTTGTATATTTTCCACATAGCTGGCGTGTTGTTTATTTCTAATTCTTTTTCCCATTTGTTCTGATATACAAGTTTTTGGATTGCCTCATTATTAGTAAGTATAGTATAAAACATGCTACAACCTTTCCCAGCCCTGTATAATATTTCCAAATTTGGAGGGATAAAGGGTAGATGTTTCTGTTTTTTAATTGTGTTAAAATAACGTTTGGAGTATGATCTCATTGAGGATATTAATCCTGAATATTCAAGAAAGTTTGTATTAACATCATAGAGTTGTACAAATTCATTGTACGATAGAAATATATTATCGTCTTTCATAAAGTCATTAATGAATTTAATATTGTATTGCAGGTAGTGATCATATATTATTGGTTTATTTGCAATAGTTATTTCATCATTTGCCCAAATATATTGTCTACTGAATTGGTCATTGTCGTATTTAAGTTTTGTTTGTAACTCAGCCCAAGCCTCAAATACATCTTTCCAGAATGGGCTAATCAACTTTGGAATATAGTTAGTTCTGATGTATGCTGGTCCCATTTCAACAGGGGTGATACTATTGGGTATATCTGTGTTATGTAATATATATTTTAAATTCGAATCATGTACAAATAATCGTCTAATCCATGATATTTTTTGGGACTTAATAGTTTCAAGTATAGAAGGCATTTTCAGACCACCTTCCTGGTATGATTTTGTCAAAAGACATTGTTTAATTTTATCAGGTTTGCCTTTCCAAATAAACGAAAAACATTTTCGTTGCAGATTTGTTATTGTATCTAGTTTGGGGTTTGCAAGCGCCGTAAATAGATGATTCAATTTTGGAAGTATAAGACTTTTTAGAATAGTTATTCTTCCCATAGGCGTGAGGTCTCTAAGAGACCAACGCCTCATTTCTTTTTCAATTGCCTTTAGTTTATCTTTGTAGTTTCTCTCTACCATTTCTGCTTTATTGTGTTGAAATAGAATACCTAAAAGAACAAAAGGTTTCTGTGTCCAGTCAAGAATGTACTCTCTGCAGTATTGCAAAGATGAGTACTGCTTTGAGCCTATCCAGATAACTTTAGTTTTATCTATATTTATTTTTAATCCAGAAAAAGACGCGTATAAATCGAGTACTTTAAGAGTTTCTCTAAAAGAGTTTTCGGAACCATCCAAAATAATAGTTGTGTCATCAGCAAATTGAGTTAATAAATATTCGATCCCGGCCATTTTTATTCCTTTTATCTTTTTATTTTGTCTTATCATATGGGCCAAAATTTCTCCCACAATCAAAAATATATATGGAGATAGAGGGTCACCTTGTCTACAACCTCGCGTAATTTTGAAAAATTCTGTTGGAAATCCATTAACAAGAACACTAGAATTTATGTTATTGTAAAATGTTTTTAACCATAATTTGATCGATGGACCGAAGTTGAAAAAGTCAAAGCATTTATCGATGAAAGACCATTCTACAGAATCAAAAGCCTTTTTCGAAATCTATCAGTATCAGTAGCCCTGGCGTGTTTGTAAATTCTGTGTAGTCCATAATGTCATTTATCAATCGCGTACATTCTCCAATATATTTACCTTTCATAAATCCCTTTTGGTCTTTATTTATTATTTTTGGTAATATGTTTTTAATCCTCGCTGATATCACGGCTGAAACAACTTTGTATGATATATTTAGCAATGAAATAGGTCGAAAGTTTTTCAGATTTTCTTTTGATTTGTCTTTTTTTGGAATACATGTTATAAGACCTTGCTTCTGACTTATTGATAGTTCGCCGGCTCTGTAAGCTGCATTCAATGAGTTAATTAGATATGAGTGTATATCTTTCCAAAAGAATTTATAAAATTCAGTTGTGAAACCGGAGGGGCCCGGGCTTTTCTCATTTTTCATGTTTTTCAAAGCTTCTAGCACTTCATCATATTGTAATTCGCCTTCAAGTGAGAGGGCCTCGCTGTCAGATAATTTTGGTATATTGTTATTTTTGAATAGGACTTCAAGATCAACATCTTTTACCGGTCTTTTGGTATACAGGGTATGAAAATAGTTTTGTGTATACCTGAGTATATCACCCTTTTCATTTAATTGTCCATTTTCAGTCTCTAATCTGGTTATTGCCTTGTTTGTAAAATTTTTCTTTTCTAATGATAAAAAGAATTTTGTTGGTTTTTCATCTTTTTCATACCATTTTGCCTTTGATCTCAGTATGATACCATCAGTTTTATATTTGTTTAATTCAATTTGTTGTTCTTTTATTGTGTTAATTTCTTGTAACAAATTTGATTTTAATCTTTCACTATCTGCGTGGTCTAATTTTTCTTCAAGATTTTTAAGTGATTCACTGTATTCTTCTTCAAGTTTTAATCTTTCTTTCTTTTTCTGAGATGAATATTTTATTGTATGGCCTCGAATATTACATAAAAGCGTTTCAAAGAAAAGTTGTTCACTTATTTTTAATACTTTATCGCCATCCTGGTCTCGAGAGTGGTATAATTCAACTGTCTCTTTAATAACATTTTTTATTTCACGAGCGTATTCCGGATCATGTAACAAACTGTTATTAAATTTCCAGAAGCCTTTTCCTATTTCAAGTTTTGAAAATTCAATTTGTATCGATATAATTGAATGATCTGATCTGTAGCTAGGCTCTATTTTGGAAGTGATAATAGATTTTTCAAGATTTCTACTTACAAGAAAGAAGTCTAAACGTGCTTGTTTCAGTGGTTTTGGTTTCCTCCATGTATAGCGTTTTACCTCTGTATTGAGTTCGCGCCATGGGTCATATAAGTTTAGTTCCTCTTTCATGTCAAAAACAGCTTCCTTTGATTTAGGGTTATTGATATGCAGATAATTAAAAGTATCCTTTAGTTGGTCTTGGACCAGATTAAAGTCACCGCATATAATATTGGTTTCAGTTTCTAAACTTTGTATTTTGTTTTTTATTTCATGATAAAATTCTGGTGTATCTACGTTTGGGCCATA
The DNA here is from genome assembly GCA_916613615.1 of Steromphala cineraria. Taxonomy (NCBI): domain Eukaryota; kingdom Metazoa; phylum Mollusca; class Gastropoda; order Trochida; family Trochidae; genus Steromphala; species Steromphala cineraria. The sequence continues at coordinate 50,162,133 of OU744730.1, forward strand.
TATATTTGTTATACTTAATATTTCTTTTTCTGTTTTAATCTTAAGTATTATGAAGTTTCCATTCCCATCATCTTTAATCTCTTTAAGAATCTCAAATTCAAAGTTATCTCTAAATAGTATGGCGACGCCTCTAGATTGACTTGTGAAAGAACTAAAGCGAGTTTCTGAAGAGCCCCATTCTAGTCTAATTTTCTGTTCCATATCCTTAGTAAAATGTGTATCCTGTATACAATAAATGTTACCTTTTCTCTTTTTCATATTTTCAAAAACGTCAATTCTCTTTTTCTCATTATTTAGACCTTGGCAATTTGCAGAGTAAATGTTAAGTTTATTCGTCATGTTAAGTCAATTAAAGAGTAAACCAAATAGTGTGTTCTAATGAGGTAGATTTGTAAGCCATTTGCTGACCCAGTTAGTGTGTCACAGGAATATCTTGTAAGAAATAAAAGTGAATACAAATTGATACATAAAAACGTGAACATAAATGGATGAAAAAGGGACACATTGACTTCTGTCATGTTTCCAAGCAAAAGAAAGGCGAGAAAAAATGCTCTCCCGCAGGGATCACACATTTGTGTAAGATAAAAATAATCCTGTCCATATTCGAAGTGTGCTGTAGCCTTAGAATACCAACATTTAATATAATGAAGTATACGAATAGTATTTATCAACAGATTTACCTACTGTTAGAGTCCAAATATTTCAAAATGAAATGTCCTAGTGACAAAGATTCACACGCGATACAGTCCTAAGTGAAAAAGAAAAAGGAAAACAAAAACAAAAACAAATAAAAACACAAAAAAACACGCCTGCACGAAATCAGTGGTAGGTCCGCGCGTTGGGTGGCGCATGCTTTTCGTGTGCACTGGAATACTATTTGTATGAACACTGTTTATGATTTGTCGTAAGTATCTCAATATAAGCAATACTTTGCGCGTGCATTTAAGTAACACTTGTTGAATAGCGTACTCAACAGTTTGAGACAAAATGAATGTTGTAAAAGATTACTGTATCGTCATGGAAAAGTAACAAATTTACACACAAAATCTAGAGTTCATAATCATATTCATCATTGTTCGAGGTGTTTTCATAGTTTTCGTCATAAGTTGGTATTATCAAAACATTTAAACTTATTTCAACGTACGTATGTATACTCACTAGATCGAGTCCAGATAATCCAAAAAGAAAAGTCCTAGTGAGCAAAACAGTCCACACACCGTATAGTCCAGAGTGAAAAATTGGAAACACACAAAACATGGTCCTAAAACAATCCTCACGTTGGGTAGCACGTGCTGTTCCTGTGTACTTGGATACTGTCGGTATGAGCACTGTTTGTGGTTTGTCAGAAGGTCTTACATATTTTGTCATACTTATTAAAATTATATAGTTACGAAAAGCACATAGAGCTTGATCTTTGGAGTAAATTAAATCATAGTCTTGACAGATTGTCGGAAATTAACATAAAGGGACGTTTTTGTCATTTTCTGTATGTAAAAAGTGCGTTTAGTGAAACTACTATCATAGTAGGTATTTCATTCGTATTTCTGCCATTGTGACGGACGAGCATGTGGGTCCTTGGTCTCCAACACGATTTCAGATCCCGAAACTCTCACCCTCGTCCACAAGCTCTGCTGTTGACGGATCTCAGTCGCTTTTCTACTCAAGATCGCGCGCCTCTTCTTTAGCATGCCGGGTAGGTCTGTTTGGATACTGTATCCCCGATTCTCAATCTTGCCCTGAGGATCATTTGACAAAGAAAAAAACCAACATTTATTTGGGAAGATGATTCGAGTTGAGAAACTTTCAACACTGGATCAAGACTTCCAAGGTTTGAAACTCACCAGGGAGTTTCTGTCTGATAACTTCAGCTGTTGTATTACTGGTGCTAAAATATTCTAAATGGTAAATTAATAGGACTCAACTAGTTCAGAAAAAGGATTGCTCATGGCTAGAAATAGACTCTCACATTATATAACATATCCCCAGGTCGAAGTTTGACAATACTCCAGGAACTCTTTAGTAGCCAAAACTTGGCTGAAGTTGTCAGTGATTTTGCTTAATTTTGCTCAAGAGGTCTGATGCTTGAATCCAAGAAGAGATCTTTGATCCTGATGTCTTTTCTTCATGCAGTAATGTTTTGGTGTTATGCAAGTTTAATATCAACCTCAGTTTTCCTGTTCAAGGCAATGATTACAATTTCCAAAGTGAACAATAATAACCATAGAGTCGACCCCATATTCTTTATTTTTCATTTAATAGTTGGAAATGTTTTACCCAAAAAAAAATCAAAATCAACTATTGACGAGTAAAATATTTTGTCTCCTTGGATCTATTCTCCATGCAAGTCTCCATTAGAGCAGCTATAGGTTACACCCTTCAACTTCAACTTGATGCTGACATTTGCTGTATAAATGGGGTGGAAAATATTAAGTTCCTGGTCAACCAACTAACCAAATTTTACCTGTCACCCTCGAGAAACATCAATAACCTGCCTCTTTTACTGGCTTATTTTCTTGACTTACATTCAAACTTTGTCACTTACAGTAACAAATCTTGCTAAAATTCAATGTCTTGACTAAAATCTATTTTGCCTAAACGATACTGAGAACAGTTGAGGAGACTGTGATATGTTACAACTATCACCAATATGCAAGTACATCACCTGTGCCGTATCATCCAAACCATCTTCCTACGCAGAGCCTAAAAGGCCAGTTTCCAAACTGTCATTTTATGCCTTGCTGCAGAGACTTTACTTTTCTGTGCTGCTATAGTGCCCCTACAGAGTAGAGAGCAAGCACAGAAAACTCAAGGCTATGCAGCAAGGCATAAAATGACAGTTTGGAAACTGGCCTTTTAGGCTCTGCGTAGGAAGATGCATCCAAACCAAAGGTACCATCTGCAATAAACAACTTTTAGCTTTCAGCCAATAAAGTAGTCTTTAAGATTCCATCTGATAAAGAGGAACATTTAGTTCCAAACAAGTTTGTGTTGGAAGTTTAGTCTTCACAAGTCTCTAATCATTTTGGTAAATTCCTTTCTGCCTTTCAAGCTCTGTATTTAAGCGTAAGTTATTTGACAAATCACAGACCGTCAAAGCCAGTTGCTCATTCATGTAGAAGTCCATTTACGTAAGTATCTAAACACTAATGGAGCCTGAGCTATAAATGTTTCCTTTGTTGTGAATGTTCTTTATATATATATAGTGCCCTACGATCTTACACTGAAGTAGGGTCCTGAGGCATTTATATATATATATATTTGTTTGTGTTCTGGCCATTTCGTTAGTTTGTATATATTTTTACTGTGCACATATTAAGTTCAGTAATTTGTTTGTATTATTGATTTTAGTGGTTTATCCTGTGTTTTATAACATAAGGTTTGATTCCATAGGTTCAGAAGAGAATGGTTTTGTTTTAATATATTTAAATATTTAATTTACATTCATATTTCACAAGACATGGGTATTGAGAATAATATTCAACAACCTTTCTATATTTATCTGAGAAAGATTGTTTTGTTTCTATTGTGGCAAAGGTTTAACATATTAAAATAATTAATTCATCATTTAATGGTTTTGACTGGATAAATTCCACTCACTTGCAATAGCCATAATTGGATTGAATTTTGTGAAAGGATCAAACTTTGATCTAAATGTTAATTTACTATTAAAGAATCAATTTTCTTTATTCATTTCCTTTGAAAATGCAGTTAATCAGGAAATATGGCTGTTTGACAACATATACTGTTGAGTTATAAAGATTTATAAGTGTAATTTTGGATAATAATTTCTTTGATATTAATTCAAGAATTGTAATAAAGATTCAATTGCCCATACAACTTCTTTAAATTTCATTATTTGTATTTGCTTCAAAGGAAATTTGATTGTTTGATTTTTTGAAAGCCTGTAAACCCTCCCGATGCATCGATATTTTTCTGTTCTATGGTGATTCCCCGGCCCACTTTACATTTAAATTGCTAAACAAGCCAAAATGATGATAATAAGGTGAAAGAATATGCATCTAATATTCAAACACAAACATTCATGTATTTCTTTCAAAATTAAGAGGTATATAGATGTGATGATTTATTTTAGTTGTTAATTTTTATGTTTATTTAATTAATATATTCGTTTATCATCTTCTTCACTTAATATTTACATAATAAAAAATATGCTTGGACAAGACATAACAGTTTTTAACAAATAACAAATTTTGAAGCTAAATCGTTTAAGTGCAATATGGTTTAATATCTGATACTATCTTCCAAAGATGGGTTGGAATTTTTAGGAGTATGCATAGTATCAACTATGGTGTCTTATACAAATAAGTTAATATGGCAACAACCTTTTACAAAATTTGTTTTCATGCACTAATGTTATGGTTACCTCTTTCATAAAAAGCTTAGGTCCTGTGAGTAATGTTTTAAATGATTGATATTTTTCATACAGATGTCCCACAGAACACTTACTGCAGAAATGCTAAGTTCAAGAATTTGTGACGATTGTAATGGTATTGGTAAAACAAAATTGATGACCATGGGCCTCAGAGGCCCGGCAAAGCACTTACCAACTGTAGATTTGTAAATTGATATTATATTTCAAAAACATATTTGTGAATCATCTTATTCTGGGATAATGTCTTGTTAAAGGATTTACAGGAATACATGGAATCTGGATATTCTAAAATTAATACAACGATTTATAGGGAACGTTATAGTGACTAGCGGGCCTCTGAGGCCCCAGATAGCATCGGGAGGGTTAAAGTCTAATTTTTTTGATGAAAATCCTAAACAAACCATTGCTTTGATTCGAAATTTGACAAAAGCATTCCACTCGGGGTAATAAAGTATTGTCATTGTCAATATTTAATTGGCCTGAAATATTGTGATTACAGATAAATACTTTTGTGTTTGAATGAGCAAACTGGAGGATCGATAGATTATGATTTGTAATTTTCTTAAAGTAATATCAAACTACAGCAAGTGTTTAGTTTGTCCAGACAGATAACATAATTAATATAAATGAAATTTATTTAAAAGTTTTTTACAATGTTTGTATAAATTAAAAGCTTCCTTTCAATTATTTCTTTTACCTAAAATTTAACTGATCTAAATGATTAGATTAAATACAATTTTCAAAGCCGACAGTTTTCTTTCAGAGTTCATTTGGTGTAAAAAGTTTCCGAAATGATGCATGAGTCATTTGATGTTAAATCTCAAACCTTGGAAATGTACAGTCATTACTTCCTTACTTATGCACTGGCACTAGAATTTTAATGTCTAGTACAGATTTTGATTCTTGTAATTATCATTATTGTTAGAACTAGTTTTTGCAAAACATTCTTGAAATCTTTTAAAGTCTTGTAACATTTGAACTTCTGTGCTTTTCGTACTTACTTTTTACAATCTTTACAGCCATTGCTGGTTTACTCTGTACTTACCTAACAGACAGTTGTTGCCTGCTTTTGAAATGACAATCTAAACACAAATCAGAGGTTTTAAGGATGTATGACTAAACAAAGGCTCTTGAATTCCCTATGAAGTCCATTGACAATTTTATGATCTCACTTAATCACTAACGTTACTTAAAGGCTTCATTCAGCTTCTCCCTGAGAACACAACTGAGCTTTTCACTTGCTACCCATGCAGTGCACAGGAGCTGCATGCTTTCCCTTTTGTGAACAACATAGTCTCCATATATATGAAGTCAGGTATATCCCGCTATCAAGGTTTTTGTAGCCAGTGAGTTGTGCTACTGGTGTCACAATTGACTTGGGATATAGCCAATCAAATCATTTTCTCGTCAATCAAATCAAATTTTCTTGAGAAGGTGGCGAGAAAATGATTTGATTGGTTACATCCAAAGTCGGGCCGCGCGAGTGAATCTAGCTTCTGATCCCAGGGTACAGATTAGTGGAGTTACCATAACGTTCCTACCCTGTGACAGGATGTGAATAAAACATCTTGTGAACGCTTAACATTCTGAGGTTTAAAATTTGTGAACACTTTAATTTTTTGGGAGAACTTCTCAGTTTTTCCAGTAAGCTGACAACAAAATATACCCTGTGGAAAAAAGAACAGAAAAAATTGAAAAAGTTGAATCTCATTAGTGGTTATGAGTCAAAATGTAATGAAATTTACCTGTAATATCATTAAACTTGCAGCCTGTCCACCTTGCCAGACCAAGGATCCATTACAAATGTACACTCTCCCCTCAACAGATCAATCAATTAGGGATGTGACAACTCCAGGTCTGAAATAGATGACAAACAATAAAAGTACAATGTGATATACTGTTATCCTAGCTACTTAAGTTAAAAACATTATAAATGTTTGATCTGTTCTAATGCAGTCATATTGGAAAAGTCCATTTGAATTTAACACTTCACATACGTTGTCATGATATCCTCTTATGGATATAAACATAATGAATGTTTAATCGGTTAAAATGCAATCATGAATGGATTCATCGAATTGAAATTAACACTTCACATACGATTGTCTAGATGCCCTAGCTCTTATGGATATAAACAAATGAATGTTAGAAATGTTCTAATGCAGTGGTGAATGGATTCATTGAATTGAAATAAACATCTTGATCTTCAATTGCGTCTATGCAAGTGCTTGACTTTACTGTTTAATCCATTTGAATCAAATCTAGATATGTTGTTGTTCAAATCAAACACTTGAAAACCATGTAAAACAGATTGTGCATTGAATGATTTTCTATATTTTCTAATTTCAGCTATTATAAAGCTTTTTATCAATGTTGTACAAATGTTATTGATGCCAGTGCTTGGTTTAACCGTTTGAATCTAGATATGTAGTTGTAACATTTAAACATTTTAAAATATGGCATGTAAAGGAGATATGCATGGAATGATTTTTATATATCCATTTCAGCTCTTATATACTTATCACTTAGTGTAGTACAGTTGTTATCAATCTACATAACGCTGCTAAAAGCTGAAATATTGCCCATGCAAGCGGCATAAAACAATAACTAACTCACTCTATCTACATATCAAGTACCAGATAATTATTTATTCTAATCCAGTAGTAAATAGATAAGTGTCATTGAAATAAACCCTGATTTACAAATGACAGTAATTCTTCCATGTAAATGTATGTATTCAATAATTAATCTGATTAATCGAGACCCTAAATGGATAGGTACAGGTGTAATAAACATTCGACACATGATTGTCTAAAATGTCCAATTTGATACACACAGATCAACTATTTAATGTGATCTGACCTAGTCCTGATTAAGATTCATTTTGTTCAATAGAATTCTTGATCTATCATTGTATAAATCATTTTGTACGGATAAATGTTTAACTTCTACCATTACCATGTCTCCTATCAGGTACTTAGCATATGCATAACATCGATCAGATTACAAAATACATACTCAATTTGTCTCTACAACAATGATTTGTCAAGTGTGATAATGATCACAATAGTCATTCCTATTATACCAGTGAGTGATCAATCTACAGATTTGACCTGCTGAGTCCAGGGACTCGCTACAACAAAATTTTGCGAGTCCCAGAAAATTTTAAAGAGTCTTTAGATAAATAAGCAAATAGTATCACAGAAAAGCCTTTGCTTCCCAGGACTCAGAGTTTATAATTCTGTGTAAAATCATGTTTTAAGGAGTAAGGAATAAAAAAACACTATAGCTAAACAGCACATGACATCAAGACCAAAATTGGACAAATGGTGTTGCATTACATTAAGCATAGAGTTACATTTATCTAAAGCATATGAAAGCTTGACCTCATTTTTGATACATTTTGGAATATATATATACAGCATAACACGGATATAGTGAATTCGGATATAGCGAACAATCGGACATAGTGAACATAAAGCCTCAAAAGCCCTATGTATGAGAGCTAAACGCGAGTAGCGAACACCGGATATAGCAAACTAAATTTGTTGGTCCCTTGGAGTTTGTTATATCCGTGTTCTACTGTACATTCAGTTTGTCTGTTTTGATTAGTTATGATACATAAACATTAATGGACAATTCAGGGTAAGAGAAAACATTTGAATGAACCAAAACCAATAGAAACTGATTCTAAGATGATAGCTTGTGTCAGGATTTTTGTTTGGCTCTTGTATTATTTTTTATTTGATTTATTATGAAAGGAATTTATCAAATATATTTGATATAACTGAGTTTCGATCTATAGAATTTTCTGATTACTGTATATATACCATATGTCATAATCTAGGTCTTTATTCAATATTAGAAATAATAAAATATCTTTGAAAAAATTTAGAAGATGTTTTCAATCAACAAATGTTGCAGAATGAATGAAATATTCCACATTTGACTGGAGTAGAGTGGTAAGAAAGCTTCACAAATGGAAACAACAGTGCTCTGTTGAATAATTGACGTTCTTGATCAATCATTTAACACAACTGCATGAAGTAACAAATATATATCATCTCAACAAACCTGACATAATGATAAGCTTGTGAAGTCATTTTGCCAAAGCAATGGGCTCTTTCTTTAATTTACTCCATGGAAATGTTATGTTATGTGATGTTATTTGATCATGTGATGAAAGGAAAATGTTCGTTTTTGACAATTGAGGTGAAAGGTTATAACCACAAGATGGGCAATTGCATGCTGCTAGTGAACTTTATCTGAATGTGTTGATATCCTCTACTTAATTTATTGATAACAAGCGCCCTGATGTCATTCAACAATAATTTGACATATCGTAGCATCAGACTCTTGATGTCATCTCATTGCATCTTAAGCTCTTTCTGGTGCCAACAAAACATGAAAGCTTCCCAGTAGGTATAGATGCATGAATAATTCAAACCATGATTGTCTATACTCTATAAAAACACCATGTTTGTTAATTATTACTGAATAAGCAATGAATCCGTGTGCTCATATTTCTGTAGTTCTACACATAAGTGACTTATCATCTTATATTCATCCTGACTTTAAACTATCAAGACCTGAGGTAAATGTGAAAATATTAATATTCTACTTTACATGCTGAGATATGCCTTTGTATGTCCAAATTAAAGGCATGCTTGCACCAAGAAACTTAGATGCAGATTTGTTTGCAATCCCCTTTTGATGAGTAGATTTTGTAAAGAATTTAAAATGACGTTATTATGTTGATAACACAAAAACATAACACATTGGTTTTACTAGTGCATGTGCATTTTTCGATTCACCTCGTGCATTTCTTGTCAATTATTGTTATGACATTATGCAGTATCAGAAAATGCATTTTATTGTAAGTAAATATATCATGATTCAAGCAAAAAGAAAATATGTTTCTGAAAATAGAATAAATGTGTATTCTGGCAATTTTAAGATGACTAATGATGCACAGTCCTTAAGATGGTCTCAGACTGGCACAAATGTACTTGTGGAACCTGAGAGAGTTCTAGTTAAGAGCATGTACAATGTATTTGACAATGTGGTGACGTGTTTTTCAAATGATCACATTATATGTGAGGCTACTGACTGTTCCGCTATGTCTGAGATCGCTTTGACTCTTTTAATCCCACACAGACCTCCAATTCAAGTGTCTGACTACGCTCTATCTTTCACTCATCCTCTACTGTGAATTATCTTCCAAAGAAGTTGACCATTTCTTTTGTATCTCTCAGTAAAATGTGTCTGCACACAGGTGCCTTTGATGGTATCAACTGAACCTTTCCCATTTCGCTTTTGTTAAAGGTCCATTGGGCATATTTAGGAAGAATATTTGATGCTGTAAATACTGAAATTTCTCTAGTAATTCGAACCTTAAATATTAAAAATAACAATCAGAAAGGGTCTATTGTTGAACTATATTCTTCAGTTATCGTGGCTCTTTTGGCTCTATGGTCAAAATGTTAGATATATATCAAGTATATATGTGATATTGATAAATAGTTTATGTAGATGACTGCATAATAATAACAATGTTATCATAATCAAGATGTTTGAAATAAATTACTGAAGAAGACAAAATTATTTTGTCTTACCAGTGAATGTAGAAATATTTATTTTGTTTAAACTAAGTCTCTAGCATGAGACTATGTAAATTATTTGCAAGATGGATCAAGTTTTTTTATAGAGGATCCTGTTGAATCTTTTTGGAGACCTTTGTCGTATGTACATAAAAAGCTAAGACTTTCTTTCACATTAAATAAGCTAACATAGATTTATCATGCAAATAGAACCACATGTCAATCAAGTTACTGTCACATGTGGGTAAAGATATATTTGTTATCAATAAGCCAAACACTGGCTTTCGTAGGACTCAAATCCTTTGTCTATAGTGATAACAAATGCCAAGGCCCTTTCTACAGTAAACCCAAAGTGATTTAATCCCTCGCAAACTGTCACACGTCAATCAGTGCTTTTGCAACATATGGATATTGATAAATCAATGATAAAGCCTAAGTGTTAGATAATTCCCCTCAAGCGTCATCCCTTTATTTCTTCAATGACACCAAAGTTGTTTTTTGGCAACATACTCTTATGGTCGATGAAGTTCTCTTGTTGTAAAGCCCCGGTGTTTGTTAAATACCCACACAACATCAGCTTTTGGTGAGGGAGTATATGATTGATGGAGCTCTCTTGTTTTAAAGCCCTGGTGTTTGTTAAATACCCACACAACATCAGCTTTTGGTGAGGGAGTATATGATTGATGGAGCTCTCTTGTTTTAAAGCCCCGGTGTTTGTTAAATACCCACACAACATCAGCTTTTGGTGAGGGAGTATATGATTGATGGAGCTCTCTTGTTTTAAAGCCCCGGTGTTTGTTAAATACCCACACAACATCAGCTTTTGGTGAGGGAGTATATGATTGATGGAGCTCTCTTGTTTTAAAGCCCCAGTGTTTGTTAAATACCCACACAACATCAGCTTTTGGTGAGGGAGTATATGATTGATGGAGCTCTCTTGTTTTAAAGCCCCGGTGTTTGTTAAATACCCACACGACTTCAGCTTTTGGTGAGGGAGTATATGATTGATGGAGCTCTCTTGTTTTAAAGCCCCGGTGTTTGTTAAATACCCACACAACATCAGCTTTTGCTGAGGGAGTATATGATTGATGGAGCTCTCTTGTTTTAAAGCCCCGGTGTTTGTTAAATACCCACACGACATAAGCTTTTGGTGAGGGAGTATATGATTGATGGAGCTCTCTTGTTTTAAAGCCCGGTGTTTGTTAAATACCCACACGACATAAGCTTTTGGTGAGGGAGTATATGATTGATGGAGCTCTCTTGTTTTAAAGCCCCAGTGTTTGTTAAATACCCACACAACATCAGCTTTTGGTGAGGGAGTATATGATTGATGGAGCTCTCTTGTTTTAAAGCCCCGGTGTTTGTTAAATACCCACACGACTTCAGCTTTTGGTGAGGGAGTATATGATTGATGGAGCTCTCTTGTTTTAAAGCCCTGGTGTTTGTTAAATACCAACACAACATCAGCTTTTGCTGAGGGAGTAAGCAGTTAGATCACTATTTAACTATTTGATTTTGGCTAAACAGTTTTTGGATAAAATGGATATGAAAACTAGGCTATACTGTTGAGTTAACATTGACCCATAAGGTTGTCCTCTTTAACTCTGACATTTAGCTTCTAAGCGAAACACAAAAGATGCTGCCTCTCACCAAAGGCTTTCCATTTGCTTTGAAAAACATAAGGCCTTTATGATTGTGCAGGAAGTTTGCTTCTATTTGGGATTAACCGAGCCAGCATCTTGATGAATAGTCTGATTGCTAAGATGTATCTATTCATTTTAATATTATGACTCCAAATGGTTTAGTTTAGTTTGAGGTTTTAGGTGTTCATCAACACATTACATAGAATCTCACATGAAGAATGATATTCACAGAGAGATATATCAAATACTTTTGAAACACTTATTTCAATTCTATTTTTGATTATGGACCATCAAGCAAAACATTTTTTTATCATCACCTTTCCATATAAGTATAGAAACATTTGATTGTCTCATAATGGATCTGTCAACACACTATTTATAGAGAACTTGACATCAACTTCATGTAAGTTCCTTCATATATTGGCTTGTTTTCCAATTTATTTTCATATTGATGTAATAAAATATTTTTACTCGTAGTTTCTGCAAGTCACAGTGTCTAAATATTAAAGGTGTGCATAGACCTAATTGTGATACAGAATGTGAATGGTCAATTTGAGGTTGCTTTTTTTGCACACGAGGGTAAACAGGAAGACATCTCTAATGGGCCAATGTTTGATCAACTGTATAAATGCGATAAAGAACTGTTGATGTATATTTATTTAGATTGAGTATTAACATTTACATTTTGGCATTATCGGATTTGAAAGCTCTGCCCATTGAGAGAGATTGAGGGCTTTCTTACACTATCAGCTCCAGTGTGGCTTAATCCCTCAACTATGACAAGACATCAATCAGGACTTTTGCAACATGTTATTACAGATATATCTTTTCTATTAATGTTGATAATTTGCTATTCACATCCTGCCTTATATTGATTAGTTGGCCTCAAAATCATGATTCAAATCATTCCCTTGAGGGTATGTTTTGAATAGTCTTATGAATGGCACACAAAGCCACCTTCAGCAGTAGGATAGTTAATTAGGATTTTGGCCTTAAGTGCTTTATCAGGTTCTAATGACAGGATATGAATGAATGATTTGATTTGATGAAATGATAATCTTCAATCAGGGTCCTATTCTGGATTGTTTTATTGTGTATCTTTTTATGAAACAAATTAACAGTGGATATTTTCATAAATTCTCTTGACATGACAGATTCTTAGCATAACCTTTCAAAGTGAATGTTTTTGTTAATTTAGAATTAAAATCATGAAGGAATGTATTTTTTCATGGATTCCCTCAGTTTTAAAGAATTGAATGAAAAAATAAATAATGATCTCTTTGTAATCCTTGTTTCCAGTTTGGATGAAAGGAGGACTTAGTTGATTTACAAATTCAAATCCATTGTATCCTAACTGGAAACAACTTAGTGACAGATATTCAGATAAGCCCATTCTGATAAGGTTAGAAAGCTTTGTCCCTTTAAAAAAAAGGATTTCCCGTTATGTTCAGTTTGGCTTTTGACGATGCAATGGTTTTTGAATTTACGGTTAGAATTTATTATATATATGTACTATTTTGGTTTATGATTGATCATCTTAAACATTTGCAGGCTATTTGTGTAAATATTATCCCATGGTAATTATCCCTTGGTGATAGTCTGAGTTCATTTTAAATTTCAATTTTTTTCAAGGGCTATGTTTGTCTAAATGTTCTTTTTTTTCTGATGATTGCTAAGAAAAACCAATTTTGACAAAACTATACTATACTGTCAATATAAGACATGCTCTGACACACACAAGCTGTTAGCCTTCAACCAGGGGCTAGTAAAATAAATAATTATTGGCATAAACTAACCTCTGGGACGAACTTAGCCCCTCTCTTCGTTCCCCTGAACGTGCCTGCAGAAGTCTAGATAAAAATAAAGAGAAAAAACCTAAGTCATATTTATCATTAGTGGTATGCAGCTCCCTTCTTCCCTGGAGTTATCTCCCTTTGACTGACCATGCTTCATATTCTTTTCTGCACTCCTTCTGAGTGGAAGTGTCTGTCAGAAGTCTGGACTTTGTGTTTTTCAAATCAAGCCTTCTAACTACTGAAGATTGTTTTCATGGTATGTGTTGCCGAAATTGGGTCTTTGACAATCGCATTCTGTGTTATTTGTGTGAATTTTATTTCAAATTTTCCTTGTTTTTTGCTGTTTACCTTGGACATAGTTTCTTTCACTTGTGATTGCTGCTGTCCAGGTTTATTGTTTGGGGCTTTTTAGCTCTAGTCTTTTATTCTTTGTGGTAATATTGGACTAGATTTTCTTTTCTTGTCTTCAATTGCTCATACTTTGGAACTGTACATTTGTCTTCCAGTCCAGTTTTAGGTCACTACATTTGATGTTTTTTGGTCAGTTGGTAATCAAGCCTTGTTTCTCTACCACCTGTTTAGAGTACTATCTGCTGCATTATTGGCTGCATATCTATTAGTTTTGCTGTTAGCCTAGTAGGGGTCATGTACTTGTAGTGTTTGTCACAAAGATGTACTTCAGCCCTAGCTTTTATGACTTTCTTTATATGGCTCAATATTTAGTGTTTACTCTGTAATCACAGTATCACCTATCAGGATCTGCCAGTGTATATTCTCAATCAACTTGTCTCTTAGCAGTAGGTTAACCTCACACAGTGTTAAGGTACTTTATGGATAATATTGGCAGTATTTCCTGTACATGACCTGTAACTGGTTACAGTTAATTTTAACAGCTTATTTTGACAGTATGTAATTTTTTCTTGGTTTGACAGTGGTTTTATGTCATATTTAACGGCTCATTATGGCAGGTTTTACTTTTCTGAGGTTTTCCAGTGGATAAAATTTACTTTTAAACTGCTCTTTATGGCAGTTTTTACCTTTCTGAGGCTTTCCACTGGATAGAATTTACTGTTTAACGGCTCATAATGGCAGTTTTTACTTTTCTGAGGCTTTCCAGTGGATAAAATTTACTTTTTAACGGCTCTTTATGGCAGTTTTTACCTTTCTGAGGCTTTCCACTGGATAAAATTTATTTTTTAACGGCTCATTATGGCAATTTTTACTTTTCTGAGGCTTTCCACTGGATAAAATTCACTTTTTAACGGCTCATTATGGCAGTTTTTACCTTTCTGAGGCTTTCCACTGGATAATATTTACTTTTTAACGGCTAGTTATGGCAGGTTTTACCCTTGGGAGATTCCAGTGTGACAAAGTTTAATTTCAAAGGCTAATTACGGCAGTGTTTTTCCTTACATGGCTCTCCAGTGGATAAGAGGTAATGATTAACGGCTAATCTTGACAGTGTTTACCTTTACAGGGCCTGTCAGGGTAGAATTCTCTTTTTTATGGCAACTTATCGGCAGTGTTTACCTGTACAGGGCCTGCCAGATACCAAGTGACAGTGTTTACCATTCACGGGCCTGTCTGCCTTGGTGGGTCTTGGTGACCCGTTAATTATACCCTAACTCAGTCTGGCGCCTAGTCTGGCACAGAGCTGAACGGGTTGTACGCTGTTGACACAGTCAACCTTTTCCTTCTCATCCGTGAGGGGTTACAGGCCTGGTCACACGTGCAGGGTCAGTTGCGCCCATCTTGCTAGGTCTTGCCTCAGTCTGGCTCCCACGGTGGAACAGCTGGGAAGGCCGATAGCAAACCTGTTAGCCGTGGAACGGCGGCTGATAGCCGTGGAACGGCGGTCGACAGGGGCCGTTAGCCGTGAAGCGGCGGCCGTTAGCCGTGGAACGGCGGCCGATAGCCGTGGAACGGTGGCTGATAGCCGTTGAACGGCGGTCGACGGGATTCCACGGCGGCCGATAGCCGTGGAACGGCGGTGGATGGGGGCCGTTAGCCGTGCAACAGCGGCCGTTAGCCGTGGAACTGCGGCCGTTAGCTGTGCACGGCAGCCGATAGCCGTGGAACGGTGGCCGATAGCTGTTGAACGGCGGTCGACGGGGGCCGTTAGCCGTGCAACAGCGGCCGTTAGCCGTGGAAGGGCGGCCGTTAGCCATGGAATGGCATCCGCTAGCCTTGGAATGGCGTCTGTTAGCCGTGCAACGGCGCCCTACGGCACCCTTTAGCCGTGGAATGGCGCCCTTTAGCCGTGGAATGGCAGCCGTTAGCCGTGGAATGGCGGCCGTTAGCCGTGGAAAGGCGGACGTTAGCCGTGGAAAGGCGGCCTACGGCGGCTTAAGCCGTGGGACAGCGCCCGTTAGCCGTGGAATGGCAGCCGTTAGCCATGGAAAGGCGGCCGTTAGCCGTGGAACGGCGGCCTACGGCGGCTTTAGCCGTGGGACAGCGCCCGTTAGCCGTGGTATGGCGACCGTGAGCCATGGAATTGTGTCCGTTAGCCATGGAACGGTGGCCTACGTCGCCCTCTAGCCGTGGAATGGCGGCCGTTAGCCGTGGAATGGCGGCCGTTAGCCGTGGAATGGCAGCCGTTAGCCGTGGAATGGCGGCCGTTAGCCGTGGGACAGCAGCTTTTAGGCGTGGAATGGCGGCCGCGGCAGCCGTTAGTAGTGGGACGCCAGCCGTTAGCCGTGGACAGCGGCCGTTAGCCGTGGAACGGCAGCCGTTAGCCGTGGACGGGGGCCGTTAGCCACGGGAACCTAGCCGCTACAGACCCTTTGTATGAGAGCCGTGGGTTTTAGGGGGTCAATCTAATCGTTACAGATTTTGTGTATGGAACTCGTGAGTTTGTAGTGGGTCAAACCTGGCCTGATTTTTGTGTATGCAAACCTTGATGGGACTAATCCAGTCTTAACGGTTTCCCTGTAAGGAAGCCATGGGTTGTAACTGGTCAGACCTAGCTACTACAGTAGTCTGGCTGTTACAACCTTTTTTTGAATGGGAGCCGTGATTTTGTAGCTGATCAACCCAGGCGCTATAGACCTCCCATTCTTCAGCTGTGAGTTTATTTGTAGGGGATCAAACCCAGCCATTATATACCATGTGTACAGTGACCATGGGTACAAGACAGGTCTAGTCCAGCCAGTAAGGACATCCAGTTCAAGCTCTCTTATGGACCACTGGTATTGAAACTAGGATTACATAGAAGGTCTAACTAAGCCATTACAAACATTTGGTACAGAAGCAATAGTTCTTCACTAAGTCAGACTTCTCCTCCAAGTTCACCATGGAGTCTTTGAAAAATGTACGCAAGTTGGTTCAGTTAGGAAGCAAGTTCGTCAGTATGGACCTCAAGGATGCCTATCTCCATATTCCTATTCACGTTCTGTCTCAGAGATATCTAAGGTTCGATGTCAACGGCCGCAGATTTCAATTCCGAGCTTTCCCCTTCGGGGTTTCCATCGCCCCGTGGCTATTTACGATGGTTATGAAGCCGTTACTCCACTTTCTTCATCTCAGGGGAATAGCTATTCATGGATATCGCGACGACTTTCTAGTGAGACAGCCATGCTTATCAGACTCACCAATTTCGTGATCCATGTATCACTCATCTCGGATGGATAGTGCACCTGGACAAGTCCAAACTGACGCATAATCCCAGGATCAAGTTTCTAGGAGCTCTTCTAGACGCAGAGAAGGGATACTTTTTTTTTTCAAATCAAGATCGCTTGGATAAACTTGAACAGAAGGTTCCATCTGGATCAGATCATAACTTGTCCTCTTTACGTTTGCCAAGAACTAAGCTGGTTGACACAGGAGTCCAATGTGTTATCGGGAACAAGCTTCACGGTCCCTCAACCTCAGTTTACCATATTCACGGATGCGTCACAGGAATCAGCCCGATTCCATACCCGCTAGCTTGGGTGGTAGACACCCTTTCCACCTCTTGGGACGGCATGGTAGCGTATATGCCTTTCCACCGATCAAGATCATTCCGGACGTACTGGCAAAGATCGCGTTTCAGGACTACTTAGTTTATCTAGTGGCTCTAGCCTGGCCCACAAGGCCATGGTTTCCAAACCTGTTTGATCTGCTCACGGATTATCCACTCAAACTGCCTCTCTGGGAGAATCTGTTATTCAACCACACTCGCTCAGGAATCACGGGAATCTCGGGACACTCAACCTTCACGTGTGGAGATTATCGTCAAATTCCTCAAGGCACAAGCTATTGATGAGTCTGTCAGACCCTCTACAGCAAGACTCTATGATGCTAAGTGGCGAATCTTCACAGAGTGGAGACGAGACAGGGAATTGTTAGATTCAGAAATATCTATCCCAATGATCGCATAGTTTCTATTGTACTTGAGGAATACAAGGTAGTGAAACACGGCACAATAGAGGGATACAGATTGGCGAAAGCTTCAGTCTGTGACATTCAGGTTTTTTTTTTGGTTTTTTTTCTGTAGGACCGGATAAATCTTTACACATGATGATTAGATCCTTCCAGATAAAGGATATTACATCTCCATCAGTTTTCCCTAAGGGGGATCTTTGTATTGTCTTACAGTCATTAATGAAAGCCCCGTACGGATATGAGCTCTACTACGTTGAGATTTTTGTCGTACAAGACGTCCTCTTTACTGGCCTTTGCTTCGGCCGCTGGTGTATCAGAACTTCATGCTATTGACAATTCTTCCATTAGATTCTCTAAGGATAAGAAGGAAGTATCTTGCCGAGCCTTACAGGAATTCTTAGCCAAAAATCAGTCTACTTCTGCGGGACCGTTGGGAACTAGATCGTACAGGATTCCAGCCTTGCTTACTTCGACTTCTCGTTCGGACAAGAGAGACTGTTATGTCCAGTCAGGTGTTTGAGATGGTATCTTCAGAGGACGGCTTCCTTTCGCCGTAATAGGAGGAGATTATTTTTGTCCTGTAAGACTGCGGTGGATTCAGAAATCTCTAAAAATACCATTTCTTCATGGCTAAGGAAAACCATTGTATATGCATATCAAATCATGGATCAGGAAACGATGAATGTCAAGTTCTCTCCTCATGCCTTGTCATCTTCATTATCAGCATGGAAATCAGTATCAATCCAACGGCTTGTAGCCACATGTCAATGGAAAGGTTCTAACTCTTTTATCTCACCCTATCTCCAGGATATATATCCCTCACTAGCAGGAATCAGCGAGTTGGGACCTCTAGTGGCGGCTCAGCACTTAATTGACCTGTGCCTGAGTGGTATTCTCAAGGAAAAAGAAAGGGGGGGGTCGGGGTGTCGGGAAGGAGTCGACGACTGACCTCTTCAAGATGGTTCTCTTACTTTAGAAGATGAGACCTACCTATGACTAGAGTTATGGTGATGGCTGCAGTGTTCAGGGAATTGGAGAGTATGTTTGTCACCTGTTGTGGACTGGTATACCCACCAAACTCTGTCACATGTTTTGAACTAAATCCAAATATGACATAAGGGTAAATCTGACCGGAAGTGACGTCATAAGAGACCGGAAGTGACGTCATAAGGAACCGGAAGTGACGTCATATAGACATTAACAACCGGAAGTGACGTCAGAATCTTTATGAGGTCTTAACTAAGTCGTAATTATTATAAGATATCTTAAGTTTACGTCATATCCGGACCCGAAATACCTAACATATTTATCTTGTGGTATGCACTCACATTAGCATGGAATTCAGGTGAAAGGATTAATAAAAAAAGGTGTTTAGCATGAGGATGTTTCGTTGGTTGTTATTATTCATATAAGAATTGAGTACATCCTAAGATCATCTCTGACTTGTTTGATTGACTAAGTTATTCCTAGTTATAGGCATAATATTGTAAGGCGACATCCCCTGGATCCCTCCTCCTATTATGTGTAATTCGGGACTAAGTTCGTCCCAGAGGTTAGTTTATGCCAATAATTAGGAACAATTACATATATTGTTAGTAATTATTAGTAAACTTACCTCTGGGACGAACAATATATCCCACCCAAGGTTTACTAATTCCTCCCCACATGTGTTCCAGGTGATGTTGTTTTTTCGAAGTACATGCAGTACGAGAATATGAAGCATGGTCAGTCAAAGGGAGATAACTCCAGGGAAGAAGGGAGCTGCATACCACTAATGATAAATATGACTTAGGTTTTTTCTCTTTATTTTTATCTAGACTTCTGCAGGCACGTTCAGGGGAACGAAGAGAGGGGCTAAGTTCGTCCCAGAGGTAAGTTTACTAATAATTACTAACAATATATGTAATTGTTCCTTTTTAAAACAATGTTCTTGTAAAGAAAAATTCAAACCTGCCTCACATCTCAAAGCAATAATTATGAGTTGTAACATATGTTGACATTTTAATGCATGACAGCGTTTGATCATTAAGGGAGAATTCTATGGCTGTCCATGTGTCTCCATATGTCTGTTCCAATATATCTTATTGTGTTTTGTTTTATTCAGAATGAGCTTTGTGAAGAAGGAAAACACATATTTACTCTTGTGCAAGATACAGTAGCCTCCTCGGCTTCCTCACAGACAATCAATCTGCATTTGCTCTTCAGTCAAAGAACCGATCATCATTTTTAATCTGCATGACATTCATGCTGCTGGTGTATTTATATCAAGAAGGTCTTTTTGCTAAAAGGTACACATTCTGCTTGACACAATAAATTTTGGGAAAGAAAAACTAGCTAGGGGCTATTGCATATGGTATCTTCCGTAGAGAAGTTTTCTACACTCAGTATAGATACAATGCTACACTGAATTTCAGGGGAGTTACACCAATACTTCACTAGTTCCAGCCGTTGCTACGTTTTACTGCAACGGATAACCACATAAGTGTTGCAGGCTTTCTCCCTGCAATTATACTAGCGTAATATAAATGAAATACTGTTGAAAGTGGTTTTAACCCAAATTACCTATCCTCATATTCTGCATATTGTTAATTATTTTCTGTATGTCTAATTTGTCCTATCAAGCCATTGCAAGTACATCAAGCCTACACAATGTATTGACAACACCCTTATGTATATACAACATAAAAGTAAACATTTTATCCAACCCCTCTTAAATGTCTTGCTTGCTTGACAACATCAACAACAAATCAAAATGTTGCTTTCACAGTAAAGTTGTTGCTTATCTATACAATTGTCCTTATTGTCCATCTCATCAACTTCTTTATATATATATATGAATATTTATAATGTATAATAATAATTTATAATTACAAATGTTGAGCACTGTCCCATTTTGTTACAAAGCCGAATCACACAAAACCCTAGTGGTTTTTGTTATTTGCTTGTATATGAATATTTATATAGCTCGCATATCCATCCACTCGTGGTTGCTCAAGGCGCTTGTTGTTTCCCCTAGAAAATGGCATTCTTTCACCGTCTGATCATTTTCCAATTCAACTCCCTGGGGAGTATTCAACTGGTATCCATATTTGGTGCTCAGGTTAGGGACCATTCTATGCCTCACATGGTACCCATTCACCGCTGGGTGAACTGAGACACATAGTCACAGCAGTTTGTCCAACACTGCTGAACGCTGATAACCGACAGCTCGGCGTATGCATGTGTTCATGTATCCACCATTCAACCACTGACATGAATTTTTGGGATCTTTTAAGTGCGCAGTGTTGTTGCACTACACACTAGAGCTCCAGGGTGACACTTATAGAGTTCTAACAGAGGTGAACTCTTGGTTTTTACACCTTGGCCTGGATGAGATTCGAACCCCGGACCTAAGCAGCGTGAGACCGGCGCTCTTGCCGACTGAGCTATCCCGTACCCCAATAATTCTTAAATGCTGATCAGAGAAGTTCCGATTCATAGTTATGACCAAATTTAACCATTGAAGTATCTTAATTTGGATGAATTTTATCATATAGCTGCATAGAGGAGGTTGGTGTAGTGAAGACATTTCAACTCTCTCTCTCTAAATGTAATATTGTCTCTCGCTAAGAACACATCAGTTTTCCAGACAGATTTACAAAAAACCTACAACTCCCAATGGTGATATTTTGTTCTTGACCTGTGCCTCTTTTAGATTAACGGGTCAGACATTTGTAAGTATTTCTCAAACCTTGCTCAATAATCATTAGCTGATAGAAACCCTTGTATAATACTATACTTTTTGACAGTAAGCATTTCCCCCTTTGGGCCAATTGATATGAAGTGGGAATTCTCTCTTCCTCTTTTCTATTTGTGGTAATCATTTGTCAAGATAATTTTGTAAACATTCATATTGTTTGTAATTTCACCAGACCTTTTGGGGTACAAATTGGGACCTTATATATGCTGTTGTTTTTGAGATAATGCACAAATAACTGTGATGGAGTCTTCTTCCAAAATAATCTATTCTAGTATTTTTGTGTGAAATATGACAGATAAATCCTTCACTGGTTCTTTTGTTTGTCTGTTTTATGTCATGTGAAATGTTAAAGAAATATAATATTTGAATATAGAGTGCATAATTTTCCTAAAAAAAGAAGGTCTCAATGTCTAAACAATTTGCAATACGAGTCATGCAATATGATATTTATATCTGAAATAGAACAGTAGAATATGACTTCCAGTTAAATCTCTTATGCAGCAAAATTTATATTTAAAAGAAACTGTTTAGTTGAGTGATTAATGAGCTGCATTAGAATGACCACCCTCGGAGAATTTAAATATTATTCTAAGTTTGGGTAATGACAAATTTTTAAATGATAATAATTAATGTTAGAATCAACAATATCTAACTCAAAATATTGTTCTTACTATTGCAAAAATGTAACATTTTATATCTAAAATTAGAAAAAGTGATTGAACATTTAACATTTATTAGAAACTATTACATTATGAGTGAAATGTGGCTAGAAAGTATTTTATCATTTAATGGATGGTGTTATCGATGCAATAAAGCTATCTGATAAACTTGGTATCTGAGTTGCTCAAATCTGATAAAGATGCAAATGAGGTCAAAAAACGAGGTTTCAGGTTTTATGTTTTTTTTGTCAAATAACAAATCGTAAACAAAATCCATATTTTAGAAATAGTTTGGTAATAGAAGCATTTCAAGTTGTTTTCATCGTGGGTTTACACCAGAAAATATAAAGATATGCAGATAACAATACCGGCTATCGAACAAATATGTGGTTCAATTTTCGTGAGTAACATTGGCCTAGATCACTTTGACTGTGTCAGTTACAACTTACCAGCAAAACAAATCATATTCTAGTGACAGTACAGATTATCTAGTAGCCTAGTAACAAACGTAACAACCACACCTTCACACATAATCAGCGTTTAGTCTAAGGATACCGTAACTAAAATGGCTTACCAAAAATTTAAATGTAAAATGCAGTTAGAGTTACTTCCCCTGTTGTAGCGACGTTAACTAGTCGTTGAATACAAAGGCTCGCATAATACAGATTTTATTTCTATTATAAGGTACTCATGATACGGAAAACACTTGGTTAAAAATCTCTATGTACATGAAGTTTAGAGCTTTGACTGTGTTAAGTCAATCAAGCATGTGAATGATAAACATGATCATTGAGACCACTTTAGTAACAATATGAACTTTTATCACATCAGATGTTCATTCCTTAACCAGTTTAAAAATATAAACAAATTAACAAATATTTCTGATCATTGAAGCTCAAAAAATTGGTACCAAAAAATAAACAGGCATTTCTGTACACCATAAAAAATGAATTCCTAAATAAGAACAAGTATTTCTTAACACCATTAATGCTCATAAAAAATGAATTCCTTAAAATGATCAAGCACTTCTGTACACCATTGAAGCTCATAAAGAATGAATTCCTAAAAATTAACATGCATTTGAAGCCTATATGAATACCAAAAGATAATCAAGTATCTATTAGTCTGTCATCCAGACCCTAAAGCAAAAATATTTAATTGATGACCAACCCAGTCTAGAAAAGTATAGCAAGTCTAGATCGCTCAGCTTCAGGTTAAAGCATTTTCTGGGCTCCATTTTGTTATAATACATGAATTGTTTAAAAATATTGTCAATATTTAAAAAAAATACTTCTGAGACGAAATGTTAGTCTAATAAGTATCTCTGTACAACATGGAAACTCATAAATAATTGAATACAAAAAAATTAACAAGCATTTCTAACAAGCACATATAACAAATTAGTATTTAAAAACTAACCAGCATTTCTGAACACTGAAGCTAATAAAATATGAATACCAAAAAATAATCATTTCTGTACACCATTGAGGCTCATGAAATATTAATTCATAAATATGAACAGGAACTGTGTAAGCATGAGAAAAATATGCTAATGATTGACTTCAAGAAATTCTTTTCATTGAGATTCTTGTTGATCACAAAGTTTTAGCTATCTGTTAACAAAGTGAGCTTCCTTTGATGTTTGACTTCTTGAGACATCTGAAGAACATTTATGCCTTTATAGTGTCAGTTGATAACTGCATTATTATGTCCTAGTGACAATTTCTACTCTCATTTGTGAAATAGAGACAGAAAGATGATCATTAATCTTGATTAAATCCTTTCAGGTCAATACTTTTTTAAGGATAGCTCTTTGTTAGGGATGCTTTATCTAAAGTAATTTTTAATGCCTATTAGAGGGGGAAATAGATTGTTAAAATTAACAAGGTGTCGATTCCTATCTTAGGGATTTAAGCAGCTTTACACCCCAAAGGTTACATATTTCAAAAGAAATTTAAAAGATTCCCTCTGTGTATCCTATTATTCTTTTATATCTTTAATACATGTTGTATCATATTCTAAAGATACCATATTTAGGAATGTATCAAGCTCACCCAATATTACTTACCTTAGATGCTTACCGAATGCACAATTGAATGGTTATACTATACTATACTATACTACTAGACATTTGTATAGCGCCAATATCCAACCCAGAAGAGCGCTGCTCAAAGGCGCTTTGGCTTTCCCTCAGTCATTGGATATCAATCTTCATAACACTTCTTTTACCATCTCGACTCCCGAGGGAGCATACAACACTTGCAGTCATGTGACGCACAGCGTTAATGTCACTGTCAATCCTTACGAGGTACCCATTTACAGCTGGGTGGACTGGGACACATAGTCACAGTATTTTTGTCCAAGTATACTGCACGTTGCTGTACCCGCAACTAGGTGTTATGACTGGTATTGATGCCTATAACTCGGAGAGTGATTTTGAATCCAAAAATAGATTAAAGAGACACAGAGTATGTTGATAGGATCACATATGTCAAATTTTGAAATCAATGTTATTACATCGGGAACCACTAACTGTTACTGAAAATAACAAGTTAAAGGTCGATCAGTACATTAGAGCGAAAATACGGCCATTCAAAGTCGGGATTTTGATCGAAAACCGGACAATGTGGCTCGAATGTGTGCGCAAATTCGCCAATTCACATAATTTTGAAACCTTGTCATAAGCTGACAGGAAGTGTTTATTAGGTATTGTAACTAATAGGTAGATTAATTGGATTCATAATTTCGAATATTAAACAAATTTGAGGTGTTTTCTTGATTTTTCCATAAAATCAAGCATTTTAGAGATATTTTGCATAAATGGATATATAAGTCCAGTGATGAGATATGAACTTCAATCAGCATATTAAATATTTTGTAGCTTATCAAAACCAAATAAAATTTTAAGAAAGATACTCTGTGTCACTTTAAACATTCAAAGGCAGTACAAGAATTAATGTGCTATTGATTCATTGAATACTGATCCCAAATTTTCATGTTATAACACAGAAGGAACACAAGACTATCTATGAATTAACAACTTCTTTATTTTAATCCATATGATATCACGGACATCCTTATATTACCCAACTGCTAGATACCACCTAACCCTTACACAGTTACACTCGAGAAATCAGACTCAAAGATGTATTTCTATCTTGTTTCCTTGGTGCAAAAAGGGTTAAACAGTTTTAACACCTCCTGGTAAGCAAAATATGATGAAGATGTAAGGATCTTTGCATTCCATTGCAAGTGAAGTAGTTAATTAAGTCAGATTCTGTATCAAAGACGTCTTCTATTATGCAGTACTTTCACCCCAGAGAACACACAACAAAGCATCATTGGCTGGTAAGTCTTCAAACCGACAGTGTCCGATTATACCTCAGAGCAAACTGATGGAATTTTAGAAACTGGTACAAAGATGTTTAAGAATTCAGAATAATGAACGTGTTGTTTTTTGCCCCTAGCATATAAGAAACAATATCCTGAAATGTTGTTGATCGATACAGAACGGACATTGGCGGAAATGGTTTTGACGTTGTGATACAGTCACATATATTTGTATTACTTTTTCTTGCCTCTGGCTTATTCTTTGTGTGTGTTAATTACTTTGCTTCCGAATTTACTATGTTTATAATTTAAATTGTAAAGATCATTTCAAGGAGTTTTTGTGTTTGAAGGCACTTAGAAGATTTGTAGAAGTTGCATAATGAAGAAGTACAAATTGTATAGATTTGCAACTTCAAATCTTCACTGTGCAATAAAAAAAATTATAAGCCTACATTATTTTTAATTCTTTATGTTGTAGGTTTGTCTCTTTCTCTCTATAGATGAAGCTCTACATACCTACACAACATATATAGAAAACAAATATGTGGCATTCAGTCCATTCTGGCATCTACAAGAGAGGCATGAGGGTCACATTTTGAAAATTCTGATTTACGATCAGTGACCGATTATAAATTATATACTTCCAAATGAGGAGAAAATGGGAAGTAGCAATAATGAAGCATTGTGAATGATGGGAAATTGTAGATCCAAAGATTTTTTTGATTATTGTTTGGCAACGAATATATAGGTATGATTTCCTCCTTATCTCATCATCTTGTGTATCCATCTTAAACATTTCCTTGAGTAATAATAATAGTGCATATTTATAAGGCACACATTTCCACGCAAGCAGCATGCTCATGGCGCTAAGGATGCGCGGTATTATCAATATATCGGTGTATTGTATACAGGAACAACATGATATGAATCGGTACACACTTCTGAAATATCCAATATATCAAACATAATAAAATGAGCGATTTCCATCTAATATCGCGAAAAATATGTACCAGATAAAACAAGAGTTTGCGGAATGTTCTTAACAAAGTGTCGAAGTTGGTTGTGAATGATCAAAATATCAAGCTCAAATATGTAAACAGGTCATAAACAGTGATTAAAAATATCCATTTCCAAATCAGCTAATAGCTTAGCAGTGACATTGTCTTATCGCTCAATACTTAGACAAGATAGCATGCAAATTCTTGAATTCGAAAATTACCAATATATTGCAATACGCTTTTCTGTATAACAATGTATTGCAAAACAGAAATGAGGAACGATATACCCATCCTAACAAGGCGCATAGTAATGAGAATAGCAGGAGAAGGATCCAAAGGAATGGTAGGATGAAATTTAATTGCAATTTTCCCATCTATATTTAAGAATCAGTTGGAAGAAGAAACAAACCATGCAAAAAAGTTTTATCTGAAAAAAGATTTAAACCATTTCCTAACTCTAAACTTATTCACTGGCATTAACATTAGAAGTAAGACAATTAAGTAACTCAAATCCCAAACCAAGCATGAAAACGTTTATTTTAGGAATTCACCTTAGACCATGCATATAATAGCTTGACAACATGCCAGCTTAACCTAAGAAAATAAATCAGTGATCTAAGACATTTATCCTTACATTGTAACTTGCTTTGGATTCGAAAAGTTCTTTGGTCAGGTAATACAAAAATTAATAACATCAGCCTTTGCAAAACTAATACCTTTGTCAACACAAAGAGGCATGAAAACTCTGGTCTTAGACTCAGGTAATCATTGTGTAAAGATTGACCTTTCGTTTAACAAAATCATTGTGCCTTAAGATGTATGATTGGTTTCAAGGTCTGTAAATGTATATTGTTGAAATTTGTCTTCATGTTAGATCAGGCATAAGCAACCTTTACTTTAGAGCTGGAGAATAATTGAAGGGTAAAATAACAGAGGCTTCACAAGAACTTTTATATAACTGAAGTCATTAAAGTGGAAGTAGCACGTTTTGTTGATGAATCTTCTTATGAGTCATTTCTAAATGTGTGGATATCATACCATTATTACCTACGAGAGCAATCATATCGAGGTTCATATTTTTACTTATTTTGCCCTAGGGCAAAATATCACTTTTTCATTGTGACGTCACGTTTTAACAATGCTTTGACGTCACGGTTCACCTATGACGTCACTATCTATACGGGTCGACGGTGGCTTGTCGGCACGCTGAGATATAGTTTTTGAGTGTTTTTGTTAATTTTGGGACTTCGGTAATAATAAGAATATTATTTCCGTGCCCATGACATATGCCTCGGGAAATACCAATATTTAGGCACTCGTGTCGTAAACATAGTATGTCATGGACACTCATATAATATCCTCTATATACATATATAGTTTTAGTCTAATAATGTCCCCTTAAAGCTTTGCAGGAGACATAATCTTTTTAGTTCAAACCGTGGTTCCGTATAGTTCCAAAAGGCCTTCCATTCTGTGCGAAATCTAAAATGTCTTCCAATATATTTTTACTAAACCTGGTATGTGGTTCGATCTAGTGGTGGAGTGGTACCTTTTGCTACTTTCGTTATTCTACATTTTTCATGTTCTGGTTTCCATGGAAACAAATTGAACTCAGTACATATGGGGAGTAGGGTCAGGGGACATCACCGTAAAATACATGCACAAATTTCTAGTTAGATTTTAAATCAGTTATAATACACTGCTTTTTTAATTCATGTCAGTTCCCAAAATTCAAAATGGCGGAGCAGACATCAAAACACAATGCTCCTGTGAAACCTTCCATGCCAACTCGGGTCAATGTTGAAATTCGAACCAAAATTTATGAAATTTGTAAAAGCTGCTATAGGAATAATTATGCTAGCTAGCTAAACTTATAAATTTTATATTATAGCCTTAGCTATATTCTAGACTTAGCAAATAACTCTATTTTAACTTATTGAATTTGCCACTTCCATTCGTATGGAATCTGCTTGCACATTTATTTTTGACTTTTGTATTCAGTTGAGTCATTTTCTAAGGATAAGCCTGTACTCTAAATATTACTGATGAATTCATTTTACTTTGACAATATCACCAAACAACAGATGTACATATGACAATGACACATATTTATGCATCAGGAAAGCCATTTATCACTTTAAAAAGTCATTTGATTCCTAACTAGGTGCTTGAGATCCATGACTGGTTTCATTACAGAATCAATCATTAACATTATCAGATACGCCATAATGACAAGAGTGTCATTGTGAATTTAAAGAATTATTTTGTCTCGAGAAAATGTTATTAAAAAATATTTGCAGTTATAGAAAATTATGATGAATCGGAAGTGTTGTTTTGAATTTCAGGTCACATATGTTCATTGCAGATTAAACTTTTCTCTACTAAGTAAATGTATATTTGATGAAATGTTAGCATCATATTAAAGTGAACAAATGTCTGATATATATAAAGTTTAACTTAGATTTGGAATGATGAAATGGAAATCTGTTTCATATATAAATTGATTCCTGTAACCTTGCAATTTATTTCATTTTTAAAAAATCTACTCTTTTGTTTTCAATTTTTTAGTTTATAAATACAAAGATTTCGAAAATAAAAGCAGTAAATAAGAAAGGGTAGTTTAAGTTGAGTGTATGCATCTTGAATGTTTTTGATTGCATCTACATTTAGCAGTAGCTCGCTAAGGAAGACTTTTTCATGCCTTTAAATATGTAAAACCTTTTGAGTAGATTGGTATTCTTAATCAAGGTGGACAGCAATTACCAGTAAACATTTCCAGTTTCCAGTACATGTAAAAACGGCCATTTTGTAGTTCTTTATTGATAAAAGTCCAGAGTACTAAATTTCTTCATGCTGTCCTGATATCAAATCTACATACCGTATTTCCCTGAATTTCCTACTAAAAATAAATACACACCGCTTGTAAACTGGGTCTGAAAAAATAACGCCAGGGTGTGTATTTGAGGAAATATGGTATACTGAAAATTTATCTCTCAATTTATCTAAAAGCTTTTGGCACATAAATACCAATGGAACGTCATCTTTTTCATCCAGCACTGATATTGCATCTAGTACTAGTTGAAGAGTGTGATTTACCTTCAAGAATATCAAACTTTTTACAAAAAATGAAACTTGTATCAGAATCAATGGCTTTGTCTCCAGTTACATTGACTTCCAAACTTAGATTTAAAAAAACCAGTTTAATCAAAAGTTTTTGGGAAAAATATGTTTTCCTGCAATGTAAAAACAAAATGAAGCCTTATTCTTCTTCTTCAAATTGTTTACCTATTTTTGTTTTCTATTTCCATATGTGATTTTGATGAAATATTAAATGGAACATGAACAAAAATTTCTTTAATTTAAGATGATAGATGAATTTTTTTTTTGTCTCTAGTATTTATTGAAGAGCAGGTATTAAGAAAAATAACCAAAAAATACAAAGGTGATGTAAAATATAACTTTCAACTGTCAGGTTTAGTTTGATGTAATTGTTTGTTAAATATAACTTTGTTTACAATGTTTGAAAATGTTTTTTCTGTTGTCATTCTTTGGTAAATTTGTATTAACTTTTTAACTTTTCTCTCTGGTAATTCAAATTTACTTGTTTTTTCTCTCGCCTTTTTCAGGCATACATTACATGGTACTTCACTAGAAAATAAAAATTTAATGTACATACAGAAAAATAAATAAAAGTCTACACCTCTAAATAGGTAATTCTTTGTTATAGAATCATTGGTCAAAAAATAATATTCCATTCAATTTATTTTTTTGTATACCTCTATCCTACCCTTACAGATATTTTATGTTATTTGATTCATTTTAACCCCATATAAACGTCTGGTTTAGCTGTATCAGGAAAATGTCAATATGTTGATTGTTTCATTATACCTGATAGTTTCTCCCTAATATCATTTTGTATCTCTGTATCAAATTGACAGCATGAAAATTGCTCGCACATGATTCATTCCTTTCTGTCAAACAGATTTTATCCGATGTTTTTAGATAACTAAGTTAGCAAAAAAACAAAAGTTTAAATGCATTTTGTTATGAAATGTCAGTTACAACTGATACTATAAATTATCTTGTGATGACATTATCCATTATCTGAGTAAGGTTTTCAGAGACGATGTAGCCACGATTACTGAAAATGCATATTTTCTTTGACTGATAGGTTGTTTGGAATCAATTCTAGAATATTATAAAGACAAAAGTTTAACAACCCAATAATGAAAATTGTTTGACAAAAATATTGTTTTTTGAAGATGATATATAAAGCCTGGTCTTAAAATCAGATATTTATCTGCTGTACAGTGATTGTATGTTTTATCTTTCACGTCGGGATAGAAACTCATCTAGAAGATGTATATTTGTGATGCAGAAGGGGATTTGTTTCCAAAGCTAATAGATTTCCTTAGCATGTTAATCATGTTTCAGTTAGTCTCACTTGCTATTACTTTGAGTGATGGAGTGTTTATGTTTTGTTACTGCAATTTGGAACTATTTCCAGCATTCAATGAATTCACATTTATCAAGTGTTATGTTAGAAATTTATCGGCAAAATAAGTTAGTAAATTAAAGTTTTTGTAGATCAGTTTATGTCACTTCACTCTATTACGTAGATATGATTAATACTTCAACATATTTGTTATTTCATCATTAATCAACATTATTGAAATTATCATTTCTTCTAATATTACTTCTCTTCAACCAATAGCGTTATTTAATCAAGTTGCAGTTCTGTTATACATTAAATCTTATTGAAACCATAATTGAAACCCAAAATATTATAGTGCTTGAAGTTTTATACTTCATTTCTACATTGATATCCATTAAGACATATATATATATATATATATGGATATTTATATAGCGCACATATCCAACCACTCGTGTTTGCTCAAGGCGCTTACAATTTTCCCCTGGTCAATGGCATTCTTTCACCGTCCTATCATTTTTCCAATTCAACTCCCTGGGGAGTATTCAACCGGCATCCATATGTGGCGCTCAGGTTAGGGACCATTCTATGCCTCACAGGGTACCCATTCACAGCTGGGTGAACTGAGACACATAGTCACAGCAGTTTGTCCAACACTGCTGAACGCTGATAACCGACAGCTCGGCGTATGCACGTGTTCATGTATCCACCATTCAGCCACTGACATGAATTCGTGGGATCTTTTAAGTGCGCAATTTTTGTTGCACTACACACTAGGGCTCCAGGGCGACACTCAAAGAGTTCCAACAGAGGTGAACTCTAGGTTTTTACACCTTGGCCTGGATGGGACATATTTGAAATACGGTAATCATATCTACATCGAAATTGACTTACCGTAGACACATTTGAAATATCATTGAATCCCATGTCACTATGGTTCCTACAACAGCTGTGATTGTTAAATATATAAAGTTAAATATAATAGTTTTTCAAATTCTGTTAATTACCCGCCTGTGTTGTATACTGAGTTGTGTTATTTATTCAGCAATAATAAGCTAATATAATTTCACTGCACATATGATGTCATAATAGACTTTATTTGTGATATAGTAATGTCATCACAATGGCAATTAAGTCGCAGAAATTTTTAATTGGCACACTCTCAGCAATCCTGTTTGATTCATGCAAATGATTGATAATACTTCTTGCCATCAGTTACTAGTTTAATTAAACTTGAATGATTTGATATCATAATTGCACTTTCTCTTCATTTAATAAAAATTATATCACAGAGAGGGTTGTTTAGTATTCTCTATATCTTGATATGAATGTATGTTAAATCTGTATATCTACATTAATATATGTTAGAAATATAATCTTCACATCACTTTAATATTAGTGAGTCTAGCAGTTCAACAAATGTTTAAACGGTTTCTACAGTAAATACAGATTACATGCCCCTGACTAGATCTTTACCCAAATCTTCTTAATCTGAAGCGGATCTACTACCAGTTTGTTTGTGTGATGTCTTCTGTCTCATCACTACATATTGATTATGGAGTTCACCTAAACCTCGTCTCTTCAGTGCCTTCTACTTACGAAAATTGGGACACCATCAAAGTGTTCTAGGATGGCCTGGAAATGTGTGATAGGGGATATGTTTGGTCATGGATTAATAATCGTGGGCTGCATTTAATCTCTGAATTGTACATCAATTTCTGCAAATGGCAGATCAATATCTTTAACCCTTAACGTGTCGAGTGTCGGTGTCATTATGTTTCGGACGTTTTTTTTAAATGAATCTAAACTAGAATATGTCACAGGGTCTCTTAGAATATAATTGGGATCTGGAACCACAAGACATTTTTGACTAATGGGAATGGGCAAAAGATTGGATATCAATATATCTAGTCCTGGAATCTATTACTTCTCTGTCTCTCTATGTATCTGAATGTTTCATCACTGATATACAATACTGCTGGTCTATAGAGTTTAGTTATTTGCGGTAAACTTAGAATTGCTTTTTGGTAGGTGAGAGATTCTGCAGAGGACAGACAGATCATCGGGATAATATTTAATAGATAACAACTTATTCATCCTTGTGGTGTATCAATTAAATACAAATTACTTTTTCCACTGAACTGACTTGGAATAGGTACAAATTGTATGTTTCAAATGCTATAAGTTTATAAATGCATATACATAAAGTGCTAACATGCTATAAGAGAGATAGTATGATAAATGTAAGCGGTGTTGTTCCCAGATAATCAGATGAGATGGTCAATTTTGCAAATTCTAAATACACTGGAGTGGATGTATTTTGATCTTATTTCTCAAAATGTGATAGACACTAATAAAAAAAAAGGTGCTCCCCTCTATGAAAAACACTGGTATGGAAAACATTAGATAACATTAGGTACCGGACCGCTCAAATGACTTCTTGAATGTCCGACAGGTAAATTTTCCAATCGGTCAAACTGGATTCCCAATCGGACATGTTCGGCAAATAGACCGATTTCTGCATCCCTGGTACCGGTACTTTGGAATTTATTAGCTCACCAGCTCTCTTGTCCCTCTCAGTTTTGATTGATGTAAATTATCATCACCACATCCAATAATTTTGTTTCATAAAATAACCTTTTGGGCTCCTGAGTTAATGACTCTATTTGTTACATGGAATATTAAACATGATAATACAATTAACCTCTTATGGTGCATGATGGGGGATATTTTTGTTTTTCTTGTTAATCGATATTGTTTTTGTGACATCTTGTTGATGGTCTATATATGTATTATCTCATATGCTTGTGATTAACAGCTACAGTTGACAAGCGAAGATTGATTAACCAAAATCAATTTGGAGCAGCGTAAACTCTGAAATGTTCTGTTACATAAGGATACACTTGAACACTAAGGGTTTATCGAACTGGAGCAGATGCAGTGAGGGGCAAATATTTGATATATTTTATTCTAGTTTTATCTCAGTCCATTTTGTTTGATCTCTCTAAGTGTTGTACCATAAACAAGCTTAGCAAATATTTCCAACTCTTTATTGACGTACAGAGGCAATGTTTACTCTTACAAATAAATTCCACCATCATTATAAGTTTTAAGAGGAGGGGAGAACCGTTCACAACACACGGAGCTATCCGCGAAGAGTACCAGAATGGTGTTGTTACATGTTTCATTATAAGTTTTGATATTTGTTTTCCCTTCAAACTAATTTATTCAAAGTCTGAAATTGAAATAAGAAAGATCTCAATTAGCCTTCAAAACAAGAACTATATATATAAGCTTTTTAAAGTAAGTTTTTTTAAATTTTATAAGAAAGGAATTGTTTGGTTTCAAAATTTATGATTTACTTGTACTTTTGTTGTTCCTCAACTTCAAGAAGCGATAGATTGCTGCATAAATGAATCAGAAATGCTGAAAGAGTTTTGTGTTTCCGTTGCGTGCAGGGTTCAAATAAGAAAGGAAATTGGCCAATGGAGCTGTTGTGGATTGAACTTCTGTGTTGTAATAGATTTAGTCTTTTATGGTCATTTTTTCTTTCTCTGAAATTACCCCCCAGTTGGAAGTTTGTTGTCCTTGTAGTTTTCCTTACATTGAAATTGTTGAAACATGAAGCAAAAAAGGGATATGCTGATATTCTGGCATGAGTGTAAATCGACTTTATTTCATGTGACATTTTATTTATTATTGCTTAGGTTTGAATCAACTACTCACATTTGCGTCTCTAAGACTTCATTGGCCAATTTCCTTTCTTATTTGAACCCTGCACGTAACAGAAACACAAAACCTTTTACATTACTTTAATTTATGTATATATTTATCATTTTACATTTATAGTCTCTCGTAATCCCAACATGGGATGTTTTGTATATACAACATTTGTATGAGGTGAGACTGAAATAAAATATCTGTCTGTCTGTCTGTCTGTCTGTCTGTTAAATGATGATGTTAAGGTGTTAGGCCTTGACATGAGGTAATTGTATGGTAAAAGTTACATCAGATTTCCATAGAATGATTAGGGTATAGACCACTGCATCACATTTATCGGTGAGGAGAATGTGACGGTTTTATTGTGACTTTGACAGTTGATTTATGTCTAGGCACATGGACTGTGACATGATGTGATTTAGTACAACTGGCCTCAGATTTCTACACTATCAATTATGAATAATATATTGGTGTATTATTATTTATTCACTAGAACATGCTACATGAAGATCATGATGTACCGTCAAGCTTGTATTGTGATAAACACAAAGATCATCTATTCATTTTGATTAGACTTGAAAATCGTTTGGGTAGGAGTTGCCCAGTTAACTAAATCAAATGTGTTTGTTTGGTACATAGTCGAACTTTATTCAAGCACTCAGTAAATATAAGTACTGTGATATCAGCTGTTTATTTGCTTAAACATTGGGTCTTTTAAAAATCAGACAGAAAAAGTGATTAAACACTCTTTCATTTTATTTTTATCTTTTGATGTTGATTTTGAATGGTTATTTTGCTCTTCTTCATAAGAACAATCAGATATAATACATCTACATATTTATTAATCATTTTTGGTTTGATCTTATTTCACCATATGTTTATTGTATAATAGGCTTTGGCTGTTGCCTTTCTGAAAATTTTGGCTTCAGTTTTTTTATGCAGATACAAACTGCTAATTGTCATATTGGTTATGATAGGGAACAACAGTTATATTCTATATTATGTAACAGAGTTGAAATTTCTAAGAAGAGTAGCTATGCTAAGATTGAAAGTATTTGGCATCATAGTGCTATCAAAAACTTCAAGTAGCATCAGATACATTCACTGATTCTTGTAAGATACTGAAACTTTTTTATATTCTTTGATTGATAAGCAATGGTTCAAATGGCTGAGAATATATATTCTGTTTGGACTGTATGGTTTCACAATTACGGTGCAGGACCATTTTTACATAACCTAAGATTCCTACTAGGTAGATAAGACAATGAGATGATACAGAAGCTAAGTTCACATTCTTATAGCAGAGTTCAAATGGCTGAGAATATATATTCTGTTTGGACTGTATGGTTTCACAATTACGGTGCAGGACCATTTTTACATAACCTAAGATTACTACTAGGAAGATAAGACAATGAGATGATACAGACGTTAAGTTCACATTCTTATAGCAGAGTTCAAATGGCTATGAACTTTATGAGTTCAGTGCATACAGAATCTTCACATAGCATCAGATTCTAACAGTGATTCTAATGAGATAATGAGACTCAATTGACTTCTTTGATAGATTCCAGGAACTTTGATGATGATGGAAATATTTGGTTTCAGAATTATGGCAAAGATACAACCACAAAATTGCTTCAGAATCTTACCTTTATTCTGTTATGATAACATGTCATCACCAGAGTTACGTCTTCATTTACAAATCAGATTCCATCTGACTGTGAACTTACGGATGTAAGTTTTTTACTCTTGAATTGTAACGATTACCATAACAGTTATGTTTCAAATCATGTAGCTGCGTGCATCACTGACCCTGATTGATATTTTTACTACAGTAGAACCGGATATAGCGAACACGGATATAGCGAACACTCGGATATAACGAACAATTTTTAAAGTCCCGTCCCTATATAATATCATTAAAATTATATGCGTATAGCGAACACCGGATATAGCAAACTGATCCCTTGGAGTTTGTTATATCCGAGTTCTACTGTATTTTGTTCAATAATCCTTATGACAACACAACTGATTAAAAAGAAAATAAGATATGTTCAGTTTTGTTTCTTAATATATAGCACACTGCATCCCAGTATTGACTGTACTTGCTGATGTTTAGGCTGTTTAACTCTTGAGTAGCTAGTTTTACAAACAACATGGCACCAAGGTTGTTATAACCCTGAACCCGGCTAAGGACAGAGGCTTTAGAGGGTTAGTATGAAGAAGCTGAGACAACCTAGACATAACATCAGAATACTTAACAATTCCATGTGACAAAGATAAATTCCTTAGAGTCAATTAATACTTCTAGATTACAAGCAGGACACCAGTTAGCTATGGACTGAGCTTGTCTTTAAGCTTTGGATTTAGCTTGTAGAACATTGCAGTAGCATATGGTCATGTAGCTATGTAGCAATACACCATGAAGATTTCTTTCTCTTCCTCATTCGATATCCTTACCTATCTTTTTATGAATAGGATAAAGACGAATATTGTCAAAATTGTGTGTCACTTTACATGGTACCATTCATATAAGGTAGAGATCTTTTTGGCATTTAATAGGTTTTAGATTAAGTGTAGCAATACTTACAGCCTTGAAGTATTGAAGCATCATACACACATATGCAGTACTCATCTGTCTCGACAAAATGTAATGTTTTTTAATATGTTTAAAGAGGCTGTAGCAAGTTTTTTTTTTTATTTATATTTTCACTTTTTCTGTGCTGATAGTA
Organism: Steromphala cineraria; assembly: GCA_916613615.1. Taxonomy (NCBI): domain Eukaryota; kingdom Metazoa; phylum Mollusca; class Gastropoda; order Trochida; family Trochidae; genus Steromphala; species Steromphala cineraria. The sequence goes on from OU744730.1 coordinate 50,199,540, forward strand.
CGTTAATGCTAAATGTATTCTCATTCTAAATTCTCATTGCACAAACAAATCAGCCATGGATAGAGAACAAATCATAAAGATCTACATAAAGTCCATTGGCGGCCACTTTTGTGTGAACACCTTTAATTCATTTTGTGTAAGAAAAAGAAATTGCATGGTTGAACTTTGCATAATATATTTGATTTATAACTACTTCATTTACAATACGTTGTCTTTCCATTGCTACAATTTTTTTCATTTTCTTGACCTCACGTTATATTCCCCCTAGAAACTATTGCCCCTTTGAAATAGAACATATAAATATTTGCTTATGAACTTCACTGTATCTCTAAAATATATACGGAAATTGTATACAATTTTTGGTTCTTCTTCAAAATGATCAAGATGAGACTAAATCACACTTCTACCAAGGACTTACACATCCTTGCTTCTAGCTACTCTAAAAATTCCAATAGATTGGTGACCCACTAGAAAAAAGTGGTGATTATAGGCCATAAGCCGTTCCTTGGTAGTAACTATCAGTAACTGAACCCACAAGTCTCGTTATTAGTTCCAATTAAGTGGAGAGTACAAAGGGACCTAGTATCATCAGATAACTGGTATCGGTATTCCTGCACAGATGCTGACAGCTGAATCAGTTCTATTGTTGCCATACCATATTCATTCAAATGTGCTTGAGGGTTGTAGCTTTATTGCACTTGAATAACAACATGTAGTGGACAATTACAGTATATTTGGGTTATTTAGAAATTTTGAATAAAAATATATTCATTCAAACCACATAATAAATTGATCATCAAAATTACAATATTCTTAATTCATTATGTCAAAGATATTTCTGTACCGCATATCTTTAATTGATTAAAACTTCCTGTTGCATTATTGCCAAAACTGAATAATTTCTCATAGGAAATATAACTGGAAGGAAATGTCTATGTTTATGAGCAACTCCAAATATTGATGCGAAAATGTCTTAAGTGACAAATATCGCTCATTCTGAAATCTTGCACATGCGGCACCAAACAATAACTCGCTGTTGGTACTGATTTTACAGGAATAAAAGATTTTCAGAATAATCATGGATTGCGCACATGCTTTGCATGCATAGGATCTCCTGAAACATTAAGAACCCCAGGCAAGGTTAATAGTTCCACGAGAGTTTACTTATTTCCATCATTCAATTACATCTAACCCTCTAGGAGGATAAGAAAAGAAGCTTACAAACAGGTATATAATTGAACATCGGCTATCTTGGAATATTTAAGAACCCCAGGTAAATGTAATAGTTCCATGAGAGTTTACTTATTTCCATCATTCAATTACACTTAACCTTCTAGGAGGATAAGCAAAGAAGCTTATTAATAAGTTTATCGAGGACATCGGCTATTGTGGAATATTTAAGGTAAGGTAAATGTATAAGTTCAAAGAAAGCATATTTATTTCCATAATTCAATATCATTAAACCAACCAAGAAGATGATGGAAATGATGTATAGGCAGTCAAATCAAAGCATTTTGTAGTGATATCAGTTTCCATTCATCAACATTTTAAACATTCCTCTAATGATGATAGAATAATGAAAACTGTGAGGAAGATAATAGCAATAGCATATAAGCAGTAAAATCAAAGCATTATAACAGTGATATCAGTTTCCATTCATCAACTTTTGAACAGTCCTCTAATGATGGTAGAATATTGAAAACTGTGAGGATTCTGCTGATTCAATTACAGAAGCCATGACAGGAACTTCAAGACTTCACAAGAAGTGATAACAGATTCTTGCACCACTCCTAATGTTGGTAGTGATCAAGAGTTCAACAGAATTCCTGATTATGATAAGACCACTGAGTCAATTTCAGCTCCCTAACCGAAGTTCACAGGGATATCAGTAGTTACACAGTTGTATGTAACAATGGCAGAGGAACCATGATATCAGCACCGTTCCTGAATAATTAAGATAAGGCAGCTAAGTCAATTATGACTTCCTGATTAAAAGGTAGCACATATAGTTATAAGAGGCTATCAGTACTAAAATAGAAATTATAGCACAACACCAAGATTTTGCACCATTCCTGAATAATTAAAAACACTGAGACAATTGTCTTAATGATGAAAAATGATTTGTTCAAATAAACATGACACTGCTAATGGTGGAAACATTACTCAAGTGACCTAAAACTCCAAATTACTCATGGTCATTGAGCTGAGTCATCAGTTATTTTATTGAAAAGCAGATGTTATTATTATTCCTAAAGAAGAAAGAGAATAAGGTATTTACTTTGACTTACTGATGACAATGTTTAGTTCAAATGGGCTATGAGTTGAAATAATGGTGTTTGCGTAATTTCCTTAGCAATTCCTGAAAAGGATTCATTGGTTTCACCATATCAGAAGAATTTATGAATCAATTCACCATTCCTAAAGAAGCTATGAATCATTTGCTTCACATTCCTGAAGCCATCAATTCATTTAAAACTGCAATTATACAATGAAGCCTGTAGTTGTTTCATTGGATTTCTACACCATTCCTGAATATGATCCCACCATTGAGTCGATGTTACTCTTGAGAACAATTCATGCTGTCTATGTAGCAATAGTAACAGTAACCATATGTCATTTGACTAAGACCAAAACGATCATGAAGACCATTGGGTCTGTTCTTCAGTTCAATCACATCTTGTTTTAGGAAAATCATTGTTTTAAATCAAAAATGCACATTTACAAGCTCCCCTGATTTTTGTATGCCAATTTGTACCTTAAAGCAGAGCGTATTTTTGGTTGCTCTGTAAAATGTGTAATTTACTCCTTTTTAAGATGTCCAATAAATGTCAGCTAATTCGGTCATATGAAAGGCGCTGAACCCCTGAATTAGCAATATTATTTAAGAATTATAGCTATTAACACCATTCTGTTGGACAACCTCAAGCTATTCTTTCACAAATTTACAAAATGTTCTTGTTCAAAACTTCATTTTATTAAAGAGACAATTAAGCTTGTCTTTAATGTTTGCCTTTCTTTGAATTCCATTAGATCTAATATTAAGGATGAATTCAATGTTTTTTCATGGAAATCTATTTGTCCCTCATTCATGCCAATGTATACAATTCAAAATATCTCACTTCACAGGCATATCTTTGCGTTAAGATCAACCAAAACCTAATGCAAGTGAAGAAGTCAAAATCATGCTGAGGAATATATGGATGATAACTTCTTTGTTCATTGTATGCAATGTTTCGACACAGATTCTTGTATATAAGTAAATAGTACAATACACAGTAACAACAACTTAATGAAAAGAGTAAATTTAAGTCAAAATCATATAAATCTCATTTAATGTATATTTGTCTTTTGACCTGATCTACACTACAAACCCAAATCTGAATTTGGTCTTCTTAACAGAGTAAGTTTTAACAAATTGTGTATGCCTGTCAGGTAAGTGATAAAAAAGCACAACTTGAAACCTCTTTATTGCAACAAAGTTGAAGGTATTGGTATTAAAATGATAATTTTCAGCAACAATCTTTATGTTTCGATAGAAAAACCCTTGATATAGTTTTGATTTTGACACCAACTAACAGTTAACATGAGAGCTTTGATAGCATTAGGGCAAATCATGTTGCTCTAGCAAAAATGAAATATGGACAGGTAGGTCAAAAGTTCCATTATTTCAAGATAATGAAATATCTACATTAACATATAGATAAACATTTGTTATGATTTCCCAGTCATATGGTTATTTATGTTTTCTGTCTGTCTTTGGAAAAAACTAGATTTATAACAGCTTGCATGGTTGCATAAGAATGCAATGTATTTCTGTAATTTTATAGTTTCTGTATAATTATCTTGACAAAGTATCTGTATAGCATTGATTTTGTTATGAAAAGAAATATGATGCCATGTTTGGACTAAATTTGCAATCAACCATAACAGTTGTTACTGTCAAGGAGAAAACCAATGGTATTTTCAAAAGGTTTTTTTGACTGCACATTGTAAGAGAAACTAGCATTTGTATACCTTCACCTCAAAAGATGGAATTGAACACAACAGTCAATCCTATCCAAAACACAGTTCTCCATGAATAAGGTGAAGGCAGTATTTTGGATATACAACTTCTTTATTGAAGTTTTGCAATGTTTCGAAAGATACTTATGTCGTTTTCACATGTATGAGACTTTTAGAATGCCCATCAAAGAAGACAGTCCTCCATTGTCTAAAGGTTGAGTCTATGCCTTCAGTTAGAAAGGATTTGATTCCAGTTTTCCTACTTTTATAATTTGAAATGAAGTAAATGTCTTGTTTATAACAAAGAAATTATACATGCCAAACAAGCCCCTACATCATTACTCTTCCTCTGCTTGAGAACGACACAAGTATCTGTGTCGAAACGTCGCATACAATGAACAAAGAAGTTGTCATCCATATATTCCTCAGCATTATAAATTATGAGATAAACGTGATTTTAAAGAAGTTATGCTGAAAATTTTAAATCTTACCTGATATGAGGTAAGATTTCAACGGTTGTAAATTATAAAACCTCAAAGTGGTTAAATTAACTGAGAGATACTTGGTGATAACAAGTAATTAAATGACCTCAAAATGTATCGAGAATTGTGAGAAAAGTTATTATATGCATATGGTTTTTTAATCAACTGACAGACTTACGAAATGTTTATGAAATCTACTAAAATCTAAGTGTTAAATTGAATGCCAAACTATTGAGGTTTCCAATTTATTCAAATAACAACTTGTTAACAATTGCACTTGAACAATCTGTGATAAGCCTCTGGCCAAGGCTTTCTTAGAATAATACGGTAACCAGTTAACTTAATGAACTAGTGCAGTTGTGTCACATCTCACAGCCATCGCTAAGACGATGATTGCCGTTATGAAGAGTGGCGACAATTATTGATCTCGGTGAGAAAGAACGACCTTTGATAAGATGACAGGAAGGGAACTGTGACATTTTTATCAATATTGAATTAAACTGATGTTAGACTCGTACCATGATTGAATTTTCCTCTATTAGAGCAAACGCAAAATTATATGAGGTAAAACTGACTCGGGACCACTTGTTAGAGTAACATTAAATCCCTGACAAAAGAGTTCTTTACTAATTTTATTATTTTGATTTTTTATTTTAAAAGAAATAAAAAGAAGCCCTGAACAATACTTAATTTCAGCTAAAACTGAGGCAGCTAGACTTGCCAGTATTTTCTAGACTTAAAGAGACACAGAGTATGTTGATAGGATCACATATGTCAAACTTTGAAATCGATGTTATTACATCTGGAACCACTAACTGTTACTGAAAAAACAAGTTAAAAGTCAATCTGCAGTACATTAGAGCAAAAATCAGCCATTCAAAGTCAGGATTTTGATCGAAAACCGGACAATGTGGCTCGAGTGGTGCGCGCAAATTCGCCAAACGTAATTTTGAAACCTTGTCATAAGCTTACAGGAAGATATATTCGATTCAATAGTGTTTACTAGGTATCTTAACTAATAGGTAGATTAATTGGATGCATAATTACGAATATTAAACGTATTTGAGATGTTTTCTTGATTTTTCCATAAAATTAAGCATTTTAAAGATATTATGCATACATGGATATATTTGCAAGTCCGGTGATGAGATATGAACTTCAATCAGCATATTAGATATTTTGTAGCTTATCAAAACCAAATAAAATTTTAAGAAAGATACTCTGTGTCACTTTAAGAAGGCTCATTTAATTTTTGCTTTAGGGTCTGGATAACAGACTAAATACTTGTCTATGTGTGGTCATAACAAAACACTTCTATATTATATATAAGGTAAAACATATAATTAAATGATGATAAAAAGGTAAACAATTACAGATTTTTAAAACATACTTTTTATGTGTTGCAAATGTCATGATTCACTTTGAAGCATGTCAGGTCGCAAGTTACTCATAACTTTGACAAAGTTTAATTTAGATATCTGTGAGTGAATTATTCATCAAATGACAGATTGACAAAACGCATTCATCGTTTGAAGTAAATGATACATGTCATTGACATATATTGTTAGTTTCTGATAATGTTCATCATATCATACATCAATTCTATTTTGATAGTTAATATTCTGCTGGTGGAATCATATTTATATTATATATATATGATAAATATGGTTTACTAGCACATGGAATACTCATCAATCAATCTCAGAGTTTACATCCTCTATCTCATGTGCTACCATCTAAGGTTACAATTTCATGTCAATTATTCTATATTGGCATGTATATCTCTTGTCTTATATACTGGACAAAAATAAGTGGGTTGTACGTTAATTTCAAACTAGCAAATTTGTGACACAATGATGAAATAAGTCAATCATTTAAACTTCAAACTTGTTTGTCTAGTGTATAATAAGTGAATGTAGTGTTGGTCAGCTGCTTTCCTGATTCTGTGAAATATATACATTGCACTTTCATTCTTTAAATTCATAATATTTTAACTGAATCATTACTTACAGATGTTGTGTAATATATGGTCTCATTTAATGCTAAAAAATAAATATTGTTCTTTTGTTGTGTACTTAATTTATTTACATTTTGAAGATTTGTATATTTGATATTGTGGTATGTCATAAAGTTTTCAGCATTCTTATTCTGACTCTAGATGATAAACCCTGTATCTAACAAAATGTCCATGTGTATTTTGTATGTTCAATTTTGTATCCTAAAGATATTCAACTTGTTGAATGCATAATTTTCTACTTTGATAATCATAAATTGAAGTTTATTATCATGATGTTTGTATTTTAGGTTAATTCAAATGTAAACTAAAAAATCATTTTATAGAAATTTAGAAAATTTTGGAAACTTAATCCATTCATAAACACATTATTCATAAAGTCGTTTGAAAATTGTAGAACATTATATATTCAAACTTACTCAAAAGTAAAAGAAAGGACTGTAAACCTGTGAGAAACTTACCTTCACTTAAAATGAATATATTCCATGGTGTTGGCACCAAGAACAATCTCCAGGAATTTAGTCCAAGAGGTAAGAGAGAACCGGAATTCCAGTCTTCAGTCACTGCTGGACCTAACACATTGGCACAGGATGATTGACAGAACTAGAATCTTCCCCTGTGTGGGAGGTTTGTCAATCTCCACTTACCTGAACTGCTCTCCGCCTCCTTCTCTATTGATCCCTTTGTTTAGTCCCCGCCTCCCAACTTTGATTGACAGATCAAGCTCCACCCACTTCCATATAGATCCCAATGTTAATCAGCACCTCCAGTATTTGATTGACAGGTTAAACTCCACCTACATCCTCATTGATTTCAATATTTAGCTTTAATTTAGTATCTCTAGTTTACAAATTGAACTCAGTTGTAATTAATCACAAGTTATTCTTACTCAAAATCATAATTTGCTTCTCTCTTTTAAAATCTGTACATTTGAATGATGATTTGAAGCTTGAGCCCCTCTCACCTATGCATATTCAAATATTGATTGACATGAGTGACATCGCCTCCCCAGAGGCTAGCAGTTGGAAATATTGACTGATCCGTTTACATTGTTAGCAGAGGTCTGTCCTGGGCAATAGTCAATCTGTCCACATGCTGTGAGCATATTTAATCTCAAGTGAGGGATAAGTCTGCTAACGGTTCCTGCTGGTGTGATTTTCTTGTTCCTTATCGGTCTCTAGGCAGTTAGTATTGCATCAAGCATTGTCTGGTACCAGAAACCTGATTTCTGTCTGTATTCTGTTAGAAAACACATTGCTTGAGATTCCTATTGGCTTGATCACTTGATATTTGATGTAACATCAGTGGTAAACCCCTCACAGATTTGATTTAGTGACTTTGTAGATTTGCATTTTGATACTGATAGTCTGGCTGCTTGTAGTTTGAGATCTGATTCCCTTCTATCGTCTGTATATGAACACCTTTAAGAGGTTCTTATTGGATAAAATACTAAATATTTGAAGTTTGGTATTAGAATTTGCAATTTATTAGCTTTTTATTACTTGTTATTTGATCATCCCTCAATGAACATTTCTGTCTTTATTAATGTGTTAGTCAACACTTTGAGTGTATTGATATTTGTAGCTTTGTATCTTATTGTACCAGTGTAAGAAACTGTTAAAAAACCCATTTATCTACTAGTTGCTTGAAAATGGTTTTCTCTTTGACTTGATAAGCTGACATTTGCTAATAACATCAGTGTAAGACACCATGTGTGTGAGTGATTTGGTTTTTACTTACATCAATGATTAAGAATCTGTGTATACTGTAAGTAGGTGTATGTTATGTAAATCTTGTGGTTCAAGATCAACAATTTGTAAAAATGTACTGTTCATTATCCGTATCAGGACTTTTTTGTCCAAAGAATAGACTTCTTATACAAAAAATCTGAATTTTTAAACACGTCTTTAAGTAGAAAACTAATCAAGCAATATATTAAAAATTAATCCATTGTATGAGCATTGTTTAAGATCATTTGAAATAAATAATGTTATGGAAACTTTATAAATAATTGGATTACCTAAAAGTTTGAGAAGCCAAAAAGCTGAATCCTATTTCGAAGCCAGCAAAATAACACTGAGTACAGCACACCTAAGACTTCCCAACCTTGAAAGCTTAAAACAATATGGATATGGTGGATATTATTAGATGCAATGTTTTATGTTTTCATTTAACAACTGCTAATTACTTTATCTGGGCTTTGCAAGTAAATGTCTAATTGAAACATTGTTGCAAATACCAATAAACCTTTAATAAGACTATTGTTATTATTCTAAAAATTTAATATTTATATTTTGGTAAACAAAGGAATATTTTTCCGAAACCTTTTGTGTATTTCAAGTATTTGATTTGATTTGTTTGTACAACTGACCAGTGATTTGGAAGTTGCCTGTTATTGTTCAATTAGAGGATATTTGAAAAAACATTATTTTAGTAACAAATTGGTTTAACATATGTACAGTTAATTTGATAATTAACAATTGACAATGCATGCACAAATGATTCTCACAATTAAGTTATTGGATTTGTAAGTTCAAAGTAACTAGTACATCCGCAAAGCTATTTTAGAATTTAAAAAATATAAAAATAACAAGTGTTTATATTAATCAGGATGCTACAATAAGTCCAGCTAAGAAGAATCTTGAATTCTCCCATATTTGAATTTAGAAAAGCATTATAAGTAGTTACTTTGTGAAAGTTTTAAAGCTATATTTTAAGACAATGCCAACAATGACACTTCTACAAACTGATTTGTAAAGGAGTTCAAGACACCCCGAGGAAAAATATTTGCCATCTTTCTTTTTGTAGCTTTCATTCCTGACAGTTGATTTGCCTCCAAGATAATGGTAAAATATTCATGGCCACATGATTAATTCCAGAATTACCAATTGTTTAGACTAGTGAACCTCATCTTGAAATGTTTTCTGCACTTTCAATGCATGAGAATTTTTTTGCATTGAATAAATATCACATATTTTTTTGTTATACAAGATGTTATTAAATATGGAAGTATAATAGCTTCAAATTAGTGCATTTTAAAAGATGCAATATTCAATCTTTATTTAATAGTCAGAGGCCTCAGGCTATAGTACATTATATAGTATTATACAGTTCAATATACATATAGGTCTGTTTTACACAAAAACATAATGAAATGTGAATCAGCGTTACTACTGTCTCCTGATTTTAAATGTGTGGTATATAAACATTGCAAGATTCTGTATTTCTACCAATTTTTTACAGTTTAATAAGTACGAGAATTTATCTTTAGATGGATGGACATAATAGAAGTCTTTAAGGTATTTTTTATGAGTTCATTATGAAAAGGACACACAAGCAAAAAATGGTATTCATATTCCAAAAGTTTATTTTATTTTAGATTTACATAGTCCCTCTTCTCTTTTCATGTTAAGATATCTGCCCTTTTCAATCAATAAATCATGCAAGGGACATCTGAAGCGTGCTAGAATTACTCTCAATTTTCTTATAGTAACACATGATAAATAATGCTCAATATAGATTCAATATTGAATCTTAAATTTTGGTGTATGGAATAATGTTTTTATTTATGAAAAAGGATTAATGAAATGTGCTCCTGAAACAAACATTGAGAGTGAAAACAAATTTCCTATTCTAACAAACCCTTTTACATTATGGAGTGATCATCACTGAGAGGTAACCTTATTTTACAGATTCTTGTCTTTCCCTTTAAAGGATATTACAAGTATCCGTTTGATACAAGGCCTGTCTACTGTGTTTTCTATACAAGTTCACTACACAAAATGTAACATACAAGGCATTCCCATGGTGTCCAGAGAATGGTGTTTAGACTTTACGCTATTTCAACAGAGATGGCTGGAATTCTTGATGGATGCTATGATAATGGAAACTTTCTGTGGAGTGATGGATCGTCTGTTTGCTCCCTTTCTCATTAACAGTTTACTTGTTAGCCTTGGCTTGTTATTCTGGAGGACTTGTAAATATGTTTAGTCAGTCACAATAATATACTAACAATGTTACCACAATGTAAATGTATATCACCATGGAGAATAATTGCCAACAGTTTAACCTCAGGGTTGGATTCTCTTATTTGCATCCATGATCTCTGTTCTCATTGATTGTTAAATTATTATATTTTGTTACAAGAACAAGATTTAAACCTTTCTTTTCGTGAACATATTCACTTGGAATAATACTTACTGTTTCATACCATGGTTTGGGAATGGCAAAATGACTTAGACATAAGAATATTTATTATATAATTGAGGGTGAGAACTTCTGCTCTATTGTGAATAAAGTCACTATCTGGTTACAGTGGCGATAACCTTCAGTAGAGTGATGATGAACTTTTTCGTCTCTTAAGTGACGTCAAGTTGAGAGTTAGATGTCATGAACCAATGGTCTAACGTAGCTAGTTCTCATATGACATCACACTGTGACCGCGATTGACAGGCTTTCACCTCAACAAGAAATTGGCCCGTTTTCACATTAATTGAAGGATTTCATCATATGATAAATAGAATATCTGCTTGACAAATACCATGTTTATCTCATCTCTTGAGGTAGAAAAATAAGATATTTTAATTTGTAGCTTTGCCGCTAGTGACATTATAAACTTTCTACCTCACTAAATGAAATAAACATGATATTTGTCAATAAAAGACAGATATCCTCTACATTCATAATTGTTAACCTCTTTATTGACTGTATCAAACCAATCTAGTTAAAACTAGCTGTAATGTTATCGGCCCCTAAGTCCCACCTGGTCTGTGTCAGGCATGCGCAAAAATCAGCCAAAGAAAAAAGAACTGGCTGATCTCTTTGAATCGGACAATCTAGTTAATACAAGCTGTTAGAATTGGTCAAACTAACTGTAATGTTTATTTCACGTAAGTCATAAATCATTTATAGTTATGCTCATAATGTGTAAAATGCAATATAAATCCTAACGACGCCCGATTCAAAGAGATCAGCCAGTTCTTTTTCCATTGGTTGATTTCGGCGCATGCCCGACACGGACCAGGTGGGTTAATAGCTAGATGTAACGTAAGGTTGGACGATAACATTACAGCTAGTTTTAACTAGATTGGTATCAAACAAACTTTAAGATTTACCTGGCAAAGCGAATCTTGAAGCTTTAAAAGCTGGTCAAAACCATTGCGTCTCTTACTTAAGTACTTTTATTCATAGAACATAGAACAAATATAAAATGTTCTTAAGAGATGTCAAACAAGCTTTTTTTATGTTGCTTTCAAGTTTCTATTTTCATTATGGACCAGGATGGTCAGGCCATTCTCTGACACTTTGTAGAAAGTATAAGGAAGCGTTAACTGACTGTCTTTTGACATTATATACCTACCCCTTGTCCAATGCAGAAAATCATCAAATACATGTGTCCACAACTGTTACTTCAAATCATCTTTGGAATTGCATGTGAGTTGTGCACATTGATGAGGTACAAGTACTACAAAGTTGAAATGGTTACACTGGTACATTTTGAAAGTTTAATAAGACCATTGTAGTGGAGAGAGTTTATGTCGAGTTCATATGTATCAATGATATGTCATTGAAAAAATTATAGCATTTAGTAAAAGCAAAGAAATTCAATGCAAAATGGATGTTGTACCATGATTTTGCAGAAGTAAATAATCCTTCTTGAACTGTTTTCTTCTTATCTAAATTAATAATGTAGTTTATGATCTCATGTACACATTAATGAGTGAATGTGTGAGTGAATGAGATGTACAGTAGAACACGGATATAGCGAACTTGGATAGCAAACAATCAGATATAGTGAACAAATTTTCCAGTCCCGTCCCTATATAATTACATTAAAATTATATGCGTATAGAGAACACCGGATATAGCAAAGTAAATTCTTTGGTCCCTTGGAGTTCGTTATATCAGTTTTCTACTGTATTTGTTTGTGTGGCTTTTTGTTTCTTAGTCCAAAAAACCCCACAGAACTCTGTTTCTTTAATTACTTCAACACCAAAGTAATGATTCAACACCAAAGTAATGATTCAACACCAAAGTAAGTAATTAGGTGTTCCTGAGTGAGCTGGAGTTCTCTTGTCATGTAAACAAGAGCTCTGTAATAAAAAGTTGATTAAAAAAGCAAAGTTGAAAGGGCTACTTGTGAGGAAGCTATCCACTGTACATGCACTCTACCGCTGTACATGCACTCTACCGCTGTACATGCACTCTACCGCTGTACATGCACTCTACCACTGTACATGCACTCTACCACTGTACATGCACTCTACCGCTGTACTTCAACATACACACTGTAAAAGGTCCATTGTTGTTTATTTCTCCGAAAACATTATCTGTGTCAGCAAAATTCAAGTGTTAATGTCATTTAAATTAAGTTTTCTTTTACAAATGATCAGGAATGATTTGAATAGAAATTCAATCCTTTACGTGTCATCTGTTATTGAATTATGTTGTTTTGATAACATCAAAATGTCAAAGTATGATTGATGAAATAATTTTGAAGGAATTAAAAGTTTAAATCATGTAAAATAGTATGGTTACCACAAAGATAATTATTACCATTTTTAAAAGAGCAAAGTTAGCAATTAATTTGAAAACAGGTTTGCATTCATCAATCTGGTTTTGCAAAGTTGTAACCTAATAACTGAAATTCAACCTTATAAATAATCAACTTAGACAATGTTGATTAATCATACTTAATAAGTAGAACCCTGCTTCAAAGAGGTCATTCTGTCTGTCTGTCTGTCTGTCCATCAGTCTGTCCATCTGTCCAAGCTATTATCTCAAGAACCGTTAGGTCTTGATAAAAACTTTGTACACTTGATAACAACAACCTTCTCTAGAGTTAAGACTTTTTTGAAATTTACTGAAGTTTTTGTTGTTTTCATGGAAATGTCTTTTTTTACCCACCATCATGTCTGCCCTTTCACCTGTTTGCTGTCTGTAATAATTTCGTTTCTGGAACATAACACAAACATGTAAGTCCTAGCTCAATGAAATTTGGCTTGTAAAATAGTCAGCATGTGTAGAATACCTTTTTGGGATTTTCTATTGTTGGATATTTTGTTTGTTTTAGAGTTAAAAATCACAAATTGTAGTACCTAGCTCAATGAAACATGATCCTTGGATTAATCAATATGTGTAGATATACCTTTGCGGTTTTTAGCTTCTTTTCTTTTGGCAATTTAGTTGAATGTCTTATTGATTCTGGACCAGTAGGATATGTCATCTCCTGAAGAACTTAGTTAAATTACCGTATTCGACGTAATAAGCGCCTAGGGCGCTTAAAAAATTGACTTGGGTGGGCGCTTATTAAAGTGGTGTGAATGACGACCGAAAATAAAGACTACTCAAATGGAACTGTGTTGAGATTATCCTTGATAACTGATACAGACGTTCAAAATATACTTACACATTATTATTTTCTGAAACACTATTATACCTGAGTATGAGTTGTTATACCTATTGATGAGTGAAACATCTGATTACAGTCTTGATCAAGTTTAAAACCCTTTTCCTAAATATAAGGTTTGATGGAATGATGGATAATTAAATCTCAAGTTGAATTTTGTGTAAATGACATGTTTGATTGACGTAAAAAATCATGTTTTGTTTCATTAATAAAATAGATAATAAACTTTCTGTTAATTAAGGCCGATGTAGATCTGAAGTGAACTGCATTTACAATTGCTGATTTCAGTGAAATTATTTCAATTGATAAAAAATAATTTTTAGGAAGACTTAATATTACAAATATTACTACATATTTACATTTTTCTTTTAGTTTTGCCTGCTTGTTCTAGTTCCAAGATAGCATGCTGCTTAATCAGATGTTTTCCTGACTCTAGATCAAGGCCATTGCTTTGCTTTACTCGTAGTCCTTAATGTTGCAACCGAGATGGCAGGAATAGTTCCAATTAGAGAACCAAGAGTAATCTCTTACCCTGTACTTTCACACTTATTACATTAGTGCTTGGTGAGTTTGTGACATACATGTCTTGACCAATTCCATCAATAAACTGTGTCCACTTCAAGTCCACTCAATGTCCATTTGACCGATGTAAGGTTTATCAAGCTGACCACTTAAGCATATACCTGCTACTTCAGAGATTAAGGATGGAGGTTGTCTGAGAGGAACAATTAAGATGATGAAATGCGGTCAAGTTATTTTGGAATATTTGACCGTTTTTGGGCAGTTTTGTTGAAATTATATTTTATAACAATTGTTTGAATGCGAAGTACTGGGGTTTTTTAATTCATTTTTTAAAAACAATGATTTGAATCAGTAACCTTCATTGTTGAATTTGGTTATAGACATCACAAACTGTTCACGCTTAACCTATTTTAGAAATAGTTCTTGTAATTTTAATTTCACCTCTTATGATTAAAAGAAGACTTTTAAAAAGGACTTTGAACTTTGCTTATGATATTTAGTTTAATAAGTCAAATATATAATCTCATATATGTACAATGCTTGAATAGCCGTAACAGATTTCAAGGAAGAAACAATTAGGAAGACAGTGATAGAATGAAAACAAATAACACCACATATCAAACGAGACAGTCATATCATGATATCTATTTCTTTGAGTTGAAACAATTTCATATTCTATGATCTAAGTTTGCAAAGCACAAGCCATTTACAGAGCAATCATATTCTAGTCTAAACATTAGGTATGACTTTCATCAAAGACTAGTGACCGTCTTAACTAATCTCTTGTTGTTACCCAGTTTACATATAATATGCTCACCATATGTTATCTTTGACATGTTCGGGATTCAGTTTCATAGAAGATGCTAATTACAAATGATTTCTATGATTTGAGGGGATTAGAAGGGGGTTAGCATGTAATCCTCATGAAAGGTGAAGATAAGAGTATTTACCTGATTGTAGCAGGGTCATTTGTACCTATTCGACTAGGCATATTGGAGTTTATACTTTTCCTTTGAAGACCTAGGGTAAAATATTACTTCAACATACTGACTCAGGGTCATGGCAATATTAAATTATCATATCTCATCTCTATGACACAGCCAACAACAGGTTAACAAACTATATTGAGAAGAAGATATTGTATATTAGCCTAATTTTTTTAAAGGGGCTTTTAAAAAACACATCGTATTTCTGTACATATCACAGTGTTGATGTCAATTTTTGCATATAACTAAGAACGGTATGTTCCTTTACATACATTCATGCTGTAATGAACATATGATATAGACACTATGGAATATCCTCTTTTAGATCTGGTCAGTTGTTATCAGTTGAGTTTATTTCCCTCATGATAAGACATTAGTAATAATTGTTTCTTTTGTATATCTTTCATTTGTGCATATATAAATTTCGACAAAGGCAGCCATTGTTCACATCTAATTCCTGTATTTCGTCATCAGGGATATCATATCTTCTTGTTTGTCATATTTATGCAGTTCAACGACGGAAGTCTACAGCTATGAAAGGATATGATTCAGCAAGAGCTAGCTTGTCCCCTGAATTTCAAAAATTATCTTTTCACAATTTAATAACTATTTATCTATTAAAGGGGCAGTAGCACGTTTTTAGGGGGAATATTAGGTGATGTCAGGAAAATGAAAATTAATGGTTCCAATTGAAAGACAATGTATTTAAAATAAATGGAGCAGTAATAATTCAAATATATAATATATAAAGTTTAGCCATGCGATTCCTTTTTCTTTCACAAAATGAATTAAAGGTGTTCACACAAAATGGCCGCCCATGGATTTTAGGTAAATCTTCATACTTTGTCCTCTGACTAGATGATTGGTTTGTGTAATGAGATTTTTGACACTATCAAAATAATAAATTTAGCATTATCGTACAATTATCAGTGACAATCTTAAAATATAAAATTATCAAAAAACATGGATTCATTTTTAATTTTTTTCTGTTAAAGCTCTTCCTTTCCAGAACAGAATCTGAGTCCAGTAGAACATGTTATGGACCAGTTTACAGTATTTCAATAACACAGAAGATATCTTATGATGTTGTCTTCCTTCTTATAAGCTTTTCTTCCTATTCAGGGCAAGGACCTGAGTGAACTCAAGAGACACACATATGGAAACACAGTGGACCGGATTTCTATCAAGAAACTAATGAGGCGAGTCTTCAGAAAGTGCCGTTGTCGCGAGATCCACGAGTCACGACAGAATACAGAGGTCAGTCTAGACTTACTTATATCTAATTGGAATACTAAGCTCCCTACAAATAATTACCGAAATCCTTATTATTTCCAAGCAATTAAAAACGTCTTTTATACCTAAAACTTTGAAATTTTTATTCAAGGAAAACAAGGCTGTAAAAAATTCTATGTGGAACTAATAACACAAGACGCGTTAACAGTAACGAATAATTCATGGAATAATACAACAAATAGAAGTGCTTCCATGTACAGTTTGAAGCTAGCTTCACCTCTATGTTCATTTTGCAATAATGCAAATGAAACTATCAAAAATCTCTGACTGTGTAAATTTAGGAAACTTGTGTCATCAACTAATTAGATGGATGTAATTAAAATCGGGAATAAATTTAGAGTATTCTCATATTACATTTGGATGTAAAGATAAGAGAAATGATGGTTATGCCTTAAGTCTTTGTGAGAAATATCTGAAACATGTTACCAATGTCAACTAATGATGCTACATAAAATCATTCAATTGGCATTTTAAAGTGCTTGATAGTTGTAAATGACTGAATTCACTGATCTTTTAGAATTAGCCTCGTTAGATATTTTAAAATTAAGTTTGGATTGTAAAAATCCAGCCTCATATTGGTTGCAAGTGTGGGGATCATCATATATTATGAAGATTTTGCCTTGTGGCCCGCCCATCTTGGGAGAGGTGTTAATTTGGCCGTTATAATTTTACATAAAATGACACATTTTAGAATATAAACGTTTAAGTTTTTTTAAATCAATTTTGTTTATGTTGGATTTACATTTCATAACTTAATAACAATAATGCTGAGGAATATTATGGATGACAACTATTTTGTTCATTGTATGCGACTTTTCGACACAGATTGAGAACGACACAAGAATCTGTGTCGAAACGTCGCATACAATGAACAAAGAAGTTGTCATCCATATATTCCTCAGCATTATTGTCATTCCAACTTCTAAAATGCCTCTCAAAGAAGTTAACTTAATAACAGTTTGATCATCCATTAAATTCCTCTAAATGATCATGATATTCATTTTGCTTTCATACCTGTCAAAACACCAATTATCATGATATCCTTTTAATATCATCTCACATGTTCACCTAAACTTCTAGATATGACAGTTTTTAGTTCTCATTGAAAATCTTAAACCCTTATGTATAGGTGCTGAAGTTAAACCCACAGTGATCTATCATCAGGCTTGTTTTGTAAGAGTAGGCAGGAAGTACTTCTAGATGAAATAACATTATTCATAAATATTTACAAATAGGACTATAACAACTCTTGGACTGTTTCTTCAAGTTCTACCTAAACTCCCATCCATCTTTTATTACACCAAGGTAACCCAAGTTACTTATGATCACGTAGGAAAGGAAAGGAGGGCCTGCTCACATGCAATATTTATGACATTGGTTATTTTTGACCGAATGGTTTATTAAGTGTTTTTATCTTTACGGATGGTCTTGCAGAATTAGGACAAACTCATCCATATTCATTCCTAATCTCTGATATTTCTCTCTGACTGACCCTTGCACTTGACCATGCTATAAAGTGACACGCCATAGCAAGAATTCAGATCACAATGAGATTGCAAATAGACCATTCGTTGACCATATCACCTCAACTGGCCATGACAAAGCAAGAAGTCATCCTGAAGGCACCCGAACACAAATCTCTTGATCTCAACACTCCTGGCTGCTAAAAACATTTAATGACCAACAATTCTGAGTGGCAAATTGACTAATCACAAGTGATTGTATTATTATCTTTGATTTGTTAGTTGTAACTATCAGCTCATAATTCCAAAATGCTAAATGGAAAGGTGAAGAATGTGATTCATCTTCCCTGACCAGGCATCAAATTTTTATTGATTCCTTCACTCAGGCAATGTATCTTTTAATGGAATTTCTGGAACTTGAAGTTTTGTCAAGACATTATTTCTCATTATAACCTGTTACTTCAAGCTGATTGACATTGTGAGACAGGGGCGGCTATGGGCAAATTGCTTGTAGAATTCAGTTGGAGCCAGTTGCTATAATGTCGAGGCAATCTGTCTTGAAGAACTTTGATAAACTGACAACAAATTGAATGGTTCTTATCCTTTTTAAAAAGTAAGTTTTTTCAAACACAATTCTTGTGGCATTGGCTTAAACAGGGTGCCGGTTCATAGGGTTCAAATTGTTTTTAATTTCTATTTATTACAAAATTGAACCAAATTCCTTTTTCAATGGCTAACACCTTTAAAATCCCTTGATACACCACTGAGATAAGACTAAAAGTTCCCTGCATATATCATTCTTTGAGTAAATATGCCATCCCACAGGTCTAATGCAATCATTGCCAAGGACATTTCCTTGTTTACAAGTCAACAATCTCCTCTGCTCATGCATGCGTGATACAATGTGGGGGTCTCAGCAAAATCAAATGAAATAAATGGAATTAAGGGGAAAGTCATGAGGGTTAATTATGAAATTGTGAATAAACATGTTTATCTGAGGTATCACAATCTTTAGCCTGAGTGATTCCAGTGTCATCAGAGGGTCAGAGGCATGTCATGCTTGTCAAAGGGGATCTGTGTGTAAAATGCTTTTGTCTCTTATAATGTCCGACCATCTTTCACCTCACATTCTTGTTTGAATTTTCTGTGAAGGGCTATCCTTTGCTGAGGTCAATAGAGAATAATCAATCTGTTTCAATTCACAAGAGTTGTTATCTCATACTGAGTATGTGAAAAGTTTTGCACTGATGAGATTTTTACATAAGTCTGCATGTTTTTCATTCAAGACATATGACACAATCTTAAATATTATTTCTTTTCCATCAAAATATATTTATTTTATTTTAATTACTTCAAGTCATTGACTGCAAGTTTGAAATGACAGACAATAAAATGTGAGTACATATAATTATTGCCTAACTTGATATTTGAACATACATTATTTAAGAAAATGAGAGAAGAAAAAGCATTTAAGTCATGGAAAAGTTATTGATTTTGTATTTCTTGCGAAATATCCATTTGTTTAAATTTACCTTGATCTTCTTTTATTGCACACACTCGAACCTTATTTGTTTGTCATGGATAACTCTTGCAGCATCAATGAAAAACCATGGAACAGTCATTGAATTTTTGTTGCTTTCAAATGTATGAACCCTGAAAACGTCTCTGGTCTTAAGCAAAACAATAAATGAGATGCAAATTGAACGTTGATTAACATTAAAAAAACTTTTCAATTTTAAATTATGTAAGGAACTGGATTGAATTATTTATATTATCTTTTTATTTCCCTAAAACTAGGATTTCAATTAACTTCTTTAGTAAACCATATACTTTCAAGGTTTGATCACAACAGGATTCAAACTAGAAATTTTCTTTCACATTTTCTTAATGAGATTCAACATTGGTCCAATTAAAATTGCTTTTAGTTTACCCTGGCACATCATTCTCCAGAGGTAGCCTTAAGAATTCTACTTTTTATTGTTGCTGGGCATTGAAATTGGCCTAATAAGTTCATTGGGCTTACAGCTTTTAGGGAATACCTATCCTGAAGTTCACGATTCAATTAACTTACATCTTGAGTAATGGAACGGATCGCTTCCAGAGGGTAAATTACTAATTTAGAGTTGATTCCTTCAATTTGCAATTCTCAAAGAGAAGTAGTATTTACCCAATGAGTGTTTTCTAGACACATGAGGCAGTGTAAACTCATCCACTCTTCTTTTTAAACTGGATAACAAGATTTGGTTCCACAAAATTAAATATCTAGGATACTTCATAAATAAAATATTTCTTTTAGTTGCATTTATTTCAAGTGATTGTCAGAAGTTTATATATCTAAGAAATTCGATATTTATTGTTTGTATCTTTCATCCCTCAATTATAGTAGTTTCAAAATTTAAGTTAATGAAAGGTTTCTAAAGTTTCTTTAAACATTTTCAACATATGTACAGATATATATTTTTATGCTACCATCTATGACATTTTATTACTCATGATGGTATTTCTTTTCAAAAGGTTTTCTAGAAATATCTTTGAGGCATGTTTCACAAGAAAATTCATTTCCACAGAGAAATTTTCAGTTTCAAAACAATATTGGCTGCCTCTAAGTGAAGAATCAGTTCACCAAGATTTCTTTTGTTGCCAGCCTGAAGACAAACCTTCAAATAAGACCGGCTCACAGAGAGTATGTCCTGGACATGAGAGAGCACTCCCCATAGACAAAACTGTCATGGATCTCGATATCAGGGAGGAAGGTGAGAAACTTCAACATGTCTTCAGTTACGATTTTATACAAAGGATATATCCCAGGAGCGAATACAGGATACTTATTTGGCAAGGGTGCACCATTTTGGGTACAAGTACAACTATTGAAACAGGATACTTATTTGGCAAGGGTGCACCCTTTTTGGGTACAAGTACAACTATTGAAACAGGATACTTATTTGGCAAGGGTGCACCATTTTGGGTACAAATTGAAACTACATATTGAAATGATGAAACTCTCATTAAAGAATTTCTATCTACAGATAAATTAACTTCCCTGCCATACGCTGTTGTTGAAAAGCGAATGTATACATTAACTTGATTTAAACTCGCCTCGAAGGGGTGCCTACTCCCTCTTCCCCCTTCTTGACACGCCAATGTGTTCAATGAAAATCTGTGTAATCTTTAAATAAATACATAAAATAAAATAAATATGAATTATAATAGTTATTTCGGTGTTGTTTTGTAATTGCCTCTAACCTAATTGTAAGGCAATCAATTAACCCTTTGAAGATGTAAAAATGTCTTCAAGCACAAGTTCATTTGATTTTGCACACCTAAACATTCTCTTCTGCATGGTATGTGCACTATTGCTATAACAATCATTACTATTTTCACAGGTATATCTACCCTGCTGTGTTACCTGGAGCTCCATCCCGAGTGATGGCTGGAGAACCTTCAGCCGGTGTACGCAACCTGTAAACTCATCTGCTATGACAATCGTTACTGTTTTCAGGTATATCTACCCTGCTGTGTTACCTGGAGCTCCATCCCGAGTGCTGGCTGGAGAACCTTCAGCCGGTGTACGCAACCTGTAAACTCATCTGCTATGACAATCGTTACTGTTTTCAGGTATATCTACCCTGCTGTGTTACCTGGAGCTCCATCCCGAGTGCTGGCTGGAGAACCTTCAGCCGGTGTACGCAACCTGTAAACTCATCTGTTATGACAATCGTTACTGTTTTCAGGTATATCTACCCTGCTGTGTTACCTGGAGCTCCATCCCGAGTGATGGCTGGAGAACCTTCAGCCGGTGTATGCTACCTGTAAACTCATCTGCTATGACAATCGTTACTGTTTGCAGGTATATCTACCCTGCTCTGTTACCTGGAGCTCCATCCCGAGTGCTGGCTGGAGAACCTTCAGCCGGTGTATGCTACCTGTAAACTCATCTGTTATGACAATCGTTACTGTTTTCAGGTATATCTACCCTGCTGTGTTACCTGGAGCTCCATCCCGAGTGATGGCTGGAGAACCTTCAGCCGGTGTATGCTACCTGTAAACTCATCTGCTATGACAATCGTTACTGTTTTCAGGTATATCTACCCTGCTGTGTTACCTGGAGCTCCATCCCGAGTGATGGCTGGAGAACCTTCAGCCGGTGTATGCTACCTGTAAACTCATCTGCTATGACAATCGTTACTGTTTTCAGGTATATCTACCCTGCTGTGTTACCTGGAGCTCCATCCCGAGTGATGGCTGGAGAACCTTCAGCCGGTGTATGCTACCTGTAAACTCATCTGCTATGACAATCGTTACTATTTTCAGGTATATCTACCCTGCTGTGTTACCTGGAGCTCCATCCCGAGTGCTGGCTGGAGAACCTTCAGCCGGTGTATGCTACCTGTAAACTCATCTGCTATGACAATCGTTACTGTTTTCAGGTATATCTACCCTGCTGTGTTACCTGGAGCTCCATCCTGAGTGCTGGCTGGAGAACCTACAGCCGGTGTACGCAACCTGTAAACTCATCTGTTATGGAGGTCCAGCTCAGTTACAAGCTGTTGCCAAGAAGGTAAATCTTCTAAATGAAAACCATTTCTTAGAATTGTTATCAGTGGCGGATCCAGTAATTTTGAAAGGGGAAGGGTTTGTATCTTGAAAAGGGATATGGTTGACCCTGGGAGTCGACCATTTTTACTGGCGATTTTGTTATTAAAATTCGGGGACGTAGCTCAGTGGTAGAGTGTCCGCTCGTCAACCGGAAGACCGGGGTTCGATTCCTGGTCGCGTCATACCAAAAGACGTTAAAAGGTGGGAGTTGTTGCTGTCTTGGTTGACACTCAGCATTGTAAAGGCAGAATAACACATTAACTGGCGCTGCACAGTGGCCGCTGGGTGCTTCGGCACAATCCGAATTTCCTTGTACTTAGGACAATAAAGTGTTATCATCATTATTAAATTGGTTGGAAGTTTTGCCACTGGCTAGTTGCAAAAAATGTCAATATTTTTGTAAAAAAGGTGATTCCTTTGATTCATCCATTTCTAAGGATTACAGTTCTATATCAGAATTAATGTAAAGAAGAGAAAGAGGATTGGATGACAACAAAGTCCTTTGTACTTAACTGTGGTCCGATTAATGATAATGATAGACACTTGAACCATTTCAATGATTTTTAGGAAACCAGTTTCTCTGTTCTATCTTTGAAATGTGTAAAATTGTTTTATAAGAGTTTTCTTTCTGCTTTGAGTTTTCTTTCCACAACTCGGTAATTTTTGTTCCATCCAAATCTAGATTTCAGCTTTTAGGATTATTTCATGTCTTGGCTCTGGGTGAAGTTTAGGAAGAAATGTTGGACTATTCTTTCTTATTCATGTCTCGTTTCCTGTTGCAGTGTCCCCCAGTGGCAGTAGCTATAGCAAGACAGAAGATGGACGGGCAGTGTTTTGCCCAGGCTAACAGCCTGGAGTTCCCGATAGTGGACATCAGTGACACAATGGGCTGGGACTCGGGACCAGTCAAGAGGGAGGTCAAACTTCTTCAGTGGAACATGTCTACACTAGGTACTTATTCATGGACAGTGTAGCTTATGAGGGTTTCAATACCATTCCATTATTTATTGTTATGACTATGTGTTAGTGAATGAAATAATTGGAAATGAAATAAGCAATCCTTAAACATTTTGTATGAAATTTCAATGACACAGCTATTGCAGTTTATTACAGTTTAGATAAATTTTCATGATGGCAACAATTCATTTATTCCCTTAAACATAGATGATGAGTTCACCTTAACCTGCTGATCCAGTAGTATTCTCATCCTGCTTTATCAGCATACCAGTATTTATATCCACAGAGTTCTTTCAAATATCTCTATCAGATCAAATGCCTCATATTGCTTACTGCATGATTGTCTTGAAATTCAAGAAGCTGGTGGTAAATATCACAGATTTGACATACTTGTTGCTTTGCTAGAATGGCTTGGCTGGTCATATACATTGAAATATGAGGCTTTTGGCCAGATGGAGATCAGTGTTTTTAAAAAATATTTGGGGATTCAAATACACTTCGGTACCATGATGTACGTAGTTTTCAATGATAGATTATCTTTGTTGTATCTTCTAGGCGGACAGTTCACATCCAAGTCTGGAGTACTAGTTGAGTTCTCTGACTTGGCGTTTCATCTGCGGTGTCCGGGAGATCTTCTGGAGGATGAACTGGACTCCCTGGTGGATCTGCTGCACTCCCGGGTCACCAGACAGGAGGCCACAGAGCTCTTCCAGCTCAACCTCCTCTACAACTCTCTCAAGAGGTAAGGCCTTAGAGGCTGATATAACAGTGATCAGCCATTCAGACAGGAGCTAAGCTACAGAGCTCTTCTCCCCTACACTCCACCAAGGGGTCAGTTCTTTAAAGGGCTGATATATCAGTGATGAGCCTTTTTAATTAAAGATAAGTCTCCACTCAAATAACCACTTGAAAGCTCCCTTTATATCCTTATAATGTCTGTATATCCTAAACACCTTAGCAGCTGAAGTAAATACTGCCAAACCAGTCTGTAAATTATAACAACATCCTTAGGTAAGGGGGTTGAATATATGCTGGTAAATAAATAGGACTTCTGGTTAGGTTTGATAAATGCTCTGTTACAATGATCATACAAGAGGAAGTAATGTATATAAATATTATACAAAGAAGTGCTACAAACTTCCTACAGACTGCTTGCATGGCAAAAAGGCAATGTGGTTTCTCCTTTATCTGATTGTGATATTCTTACACATGAATTATGCATTTCTGTCAACAATTTGAGCAAAGAATATAATTTGTTGTATCCAAAAGAGTAAAGAATGATTAATGTCTGTGTGGACCTATGCGAAATGCATAGAGACAAATCAGGCAGGTTTGACCCACAACTTCTTTTCATTAGTCAGTTTGATAGTCGGTAGTTTTTTGTTTTGATGTTTCCATTGAAAGATTGACTTTGCAAATTTGTTGCTTTGTCCACAGTGCTGCTCACAAGAGCTACTGGATGTGTGCTGACCAACCTGACATCAAGAAAAGTGACCGACTCCGACAGCTGATGGAGAATTTCTTCCATGAAGAGAAATCTGCTCAAACCAGGGCAGAAGAAGAGGAGGCTCAAGAGGCTGAGGTCAATCAGGTAGGTCAAGGGTCAGCCAACTAGGTCAAAGGTCAACTAACTAGGTCAATGGTCAACAAACTAGGTCAAAGGTCAATTAACTAAGTCAAATGCTAACCACTTTGGCCAACAATCATTCATGAAGGTCAAAGGTAATTTTGACATGGATAGGTCTGGGAAAATGAGATATTTTCTGGCCAAGTGATTTTTTACTCTAAACAGTCTTGTAGTACACAGTTAATTTCTTATCAAGTTAATTATGGAAATCATTCAATATTTTTCAGATACCTACTGGTCCTGATCTCCAACAACTTATATTTGACATCAGACAATTTATCACAGTGTATGGAGAAGAACACAGTCTCAATGGACGAGCCATTGCTCGCATCTTCCATGGAATTGGCAGTCCTTGTTTCCCTATTGACACTTGGTGTAGGGTTAGAAGGTTCTGGAGAAGTCATCTTCGCATCAACTTTAATGTTGTCCTCAAAACTGCTACAAGAGAACTTGTAAGGATGAGGTAGCATTGTAAAGGATCTTCATAATAGACAAGCTAGATTCAGGGTTTCAGGAGATCATCTTCACAATTGAAAAGCAATATCACCCATGGATTTCGTAGTAAATGTTTTTGTCCTGGAGGAGTCATCTACACATTAATTTCAATGTTGTCCTCAAAATTGCTCAGAATGAAATAGCGTCTCCATGATAACCAAGCTGTGTTCCACTTTCAGCGAAATCTCTATTTCCTTTAAATTGGTTCAAGGTGAAAAAAGTTATGGAGAAGTCTCAAAACTGCTACAAAAGAACCTGTCAGGATAGGGTAACATTGTGAATTATCAGAGTTGATCTTCTTTTTGAACAAGCAATATCTCTCTTTCCTTGGATTTGGTGATCAATGTGTCTGATCCTTTACAAGGAATGTAGAAGCGCTCATCATCTACAATGAAACTAACTTACTTTGGATTGTTTTATAGATTTGCTCTGGACATTATTGGTATAGGATAGAAGATTCTCAAGAAACCATCCTGAAAAAACACAGATATTGTTTTTAGAAAGAGAGAGTTTGTAGATTGATATGACAGATAGCACTCTAGGCAAGAGATAGCCGGTCAGCTTCCAAAAGTTGCAGAACATACCTTCAACATATTGAAAATTGTCCTTTCGCAAAAACTTAAGACTTATTTTCAACAGTTTGACAGTCAATAAGCCTACTGAGAAATGCATGTATTCCCCCTTTAAGGTTAACAGCTTACATTGAATGATATGATATATATAAGGTTATTTTTTAAAGATTGCTGTAATTGTGTAACATTTAAATGTGTATTGAAGGTTTTATATAAAATGTATCCTTTTTAAGCATTTTCTTTCTTATTTATTTCAGAGATAAAATAAAAATCTCTGGTATGGTTATCCTTTGCATATTCTTACAATAGATTTACTCGACAGAACTTGATAATTTTATGGACATGGATAATAAAATGGTTTCTTGCAACTATATTTCCTGCACTTGAGGCCTTGTGATTGGTCACATCAGTTACCTAGTGTGAGATCATACTGCCTTATAGAGTGTCTCTAGACCTATGGCGAGGAAGCCACCAAATGAGCTAGTATCCAGGGCAAGGCTTCATTTTATACTTTAATCCTTTGGAAAAGAAGAAAAAACGTTAGTTCCAATTCAACAAAGAATTTTTGAACTGTTTTGTTTTTATTAATCAATCATAGTTTTTAATATATATTACAAATTTCTTAAAGAATGAGTTGTGCAAAATAAAAAATATGAACAATAAATAAAAATCAATAACAGGAAGGAATTTTGATATTGAAATTTTAATCAGAGATGTTTTTCAGTTCATCTGCATTTATCAATTCTGTGCTTTCCACTCTTAAAACAACTGCCCTCCTAACTATGAAATTATGTGCAAGGTAACGTGAAAATGAAAGTAATAAGATTGTAACTATTTTGATCGGTTGATTCTCAGTCACTCTGTACTGTTATCACAGTAAGCCATTATTTTGTAATAGAGCTTGGTGCATGGCAGCTACCGGGGTACCGGGATGGCTAAAATTAATCGTTAATATGATAAGGAAAACCAATACATATTGTGCAATTTGCAGGGGATATAGCTTTACCATGTCAGCTGCTTGTTGTATTATGAACAGATAGGCGCCACAGTGGATAATCTAATAGACTATAGATTAAATCTATAGTAAGTTATGATCAATCTCTGTATTTTTACAACACATAGGTCTATGTAGAATAAAAAAATTAAACGTACGTTATATTTATCTGTGATTGATCTTCATCTATTTAAGATATATAAGATTTCAATTTGTATTGAATATGCAACTTTGTTATATTTGGGATCACACTGTCATGCATATCACATTCAGCATATTGGCAATCTAAATAAATTTAGATCAACAGGTTTTATATTATGACATATGTTGATCTAAGATTGACCGGTAAGGCGGGTCGTCACGCTTAACTCTGAAATCAGCCTCTCGGCCAATCAGAAAGGGACCAATCTAAATAAAATCAACAGGTTTTATATTATGACATACTGTTGTTAGGGCATCTTTTTTGATTGGCCTCACCGGTAAATCTTAGATAAACAGTATGTCATAATATAAAACCAATTGATATAAATTTATTAAGATTGAAAAGATAACCTGACTGACTGGAGGTTAAAAAATATAGAGCCATTGGCTCTGTAGCTCATCAGGCTTCATATTTAATTTTCCTCTTAATGTGTGGCCATTGAGTTCCCACCTTCCTAGGGGGCCACAGCCTTGTGCTTCTTGAGAAGAAGATGTAAAAAGTTTTAGTATAGGCCACTGGCTTTCTATTTGGTTCTGGAGAAGAAGATGAAAATAGGTTACAAAGGCATGGCTCCTGTGGCCCTTATTAGGGATCAAAGGGTCACCAAAGTTACACATTATAATCCTTACTAGTCAAGGAGTCTATACACAAGATTTCAGCTTTCTAAGCCTTTTTGTTCTGGAGAAGAAGAACATAGGTTTTTAGGGTTTGTGACCCCTCTGGCCGTTATTAGGGGTCACAGGGTCACCAAAGTTACAAATTATAATCCTTACTAGTCAAGGAGTCTATACACAAGATTTCAGCTTTCTAAGCCTTTTGGTTCTGGAGAAGAAGAAAATAGGTTTTTAGGGCGTGGCCCTTATAAGAGGTCACAGGGTCACCAAAGTTACAATTTATAATCCTCACTAGTCAAGGATTTTTGGTTCTGGAGAGGAAGACGATAATGCACAAAGTTTGCTGACGGATGGATGAACTGAAACCATGCCATGCCATAAGCCCATCGAGCCTTTCAGGCCAGATGAGCTAAAAATGTAGCCACTCTCTTTTCAAAATGGATGATGGAGTGGAACTTTTAACTTTGAAGGAGGTTTGTCTCCAGACATTATGGTAGATAAGCAAATGGAGACAAGCCTAGCCTGGCGTGGGCGGGGCCTGTCATGCTTATGATGAGTTTTCAAACCGTTCGCCTGTTAATTTCTGTGGCATTCTCAAAACCGGGTATAAAATGCGGATTAAAAGTCTAGTTTATATTTCAATTATATGTTCATTGCATTCCCATAGATAATGGTACTTGAGATAATGATCTATTATTCTTAGAAAAATACATTACATAACTACTTCAATGTGTAAGCAATAGCCCCATGGAAAAACTTGCATCCAACGATTAAATACTTATGAATCCTTTTATAAGTTTGCGAGTCGTTGACGCAGGAGGTAAGTTTATCACTAACATTGCACTATGGTAACCTCAAAGACTTAAGATCACCACACCTTTGTGAAAGGAGATCAAGGTCGCGGTGAACCTGATATATCCAATAGTGAGATGAGGCATGTTTGTAAATAGTGGCTATCAGCAGGATTACTTGATGGTGCCAGGTTAATGTTTGAGGAGATCTTGACCAGATAACATCCTCGAGCATGAAGGCAGTGCTCTTGCACTGTGTATCAAAGAGAGTTTCATGGTCATATGTTGCTCCTGACTCCGAAGAACTAATGAAAGCAGTACACTTTCTTTAACGGGATATCATTAACATAAAAGAAAACAAACATTTCAAAATGAAAAACAATCAAAATGTCTAAAATCATGTCACTGGTACGTAAGGTTTGGTATTCTTAATTCCCTTTTTTCGACACATGACCTTTTAAAAATGTTGCTGATAAAATTGTTTTTAAAACATCCTTTTGATTCTTTTAATGAAAAACCTATTGCAGATTTCAATGAAAAATCAATGTCTCTGACTCTTCGAATAAATGAGACTTTCAATTAAAATCTGGCAATTAGGAACGTTCCATCGAACAATTTGTTTTGAAAATCACATCGCGTCTCTTTAAAAAAACGCCTTGATGAAAACGACATTGAGTAACAGTTAAGAAGGTATATGTTTTTTGTAATAGAGCTTTGAATACAGTCTTACTATTGTTCGGATTCTTTCTTATGTGGCTTGAACTCCCCTCTGAGATATCTTGGTAAAGTTATACCCCAACAGCTCTGATCTGGAGTGTCTCGGAACTATACCTTGATGTCAATTGACAGATGGATACTTTTAAAGTTTGGCACCATTAAAACAAATAGTAATGACTCCAATCGTCACATGAACTGACAACAAAATCAGAGGGCTATCTGTATCTTGCCCAACTTGAGATGACAATTGAAGGCCACGAAGACCTGAACCTTTGTAAAATTTGTTTTTTTTGCATTGTTTTTCTAGAAAAATTGAATCCTGAAATAAGATATGATCAAATTTAGAGGGACTGCTATAAATATTCAGTATTTTCTCCTTGGACCTAATGCTTTTAGCCTTTAACCTCATGTTATGGATAAAACAAAATTCTCTGGCATTTTTAGAAATAAAGAATGTTTGTGGTTTTAGCCCAAGGGCTGTAGTCGTAAGGACAAACATCCTTTATTCTTGATAATGCCATCGGATCATGTCTTTTCTAGTTTATAAACCGCCAACTAGTTATAATGATGTTGATATGACCGATATATGAAAGGATGGGAAAGAACATAAGCTTGTTTAAAATACAAACCACCCAAAGTAAGGCCTTTGTCATGAGAGGACCTAACATTACAGCTAAGTATTCGGAAACGTAACATAATGGACAAACTTTATCGCCCCTATGTTTCAAGGGAAAATGTATTCTGTAAATGTGTAACGATTATTGACTGAAATAATTGCTCTCTAAACGGTATATTAATTACATTTCTTCCGAGACAAATTCATTTATTTTGGCACGTGAAGTTTTCATGACACTGATTTTTCTTTAAGTTTTAGTTTTAATTTTTTTTTATGACAAAGACAACAATCCTCTATATGGTCGATGTTTTTAAACGATTTCGTATAGTGGACAAGCTTGCAAGTTTATATCAAAAGTTAGATCAGTCTTGAGAAAGAAACAAATTTGTTTCTTTCTCAAGACTGATCTAACTTTTGATATAAACTTGCAAGCTTGTCCACTATACGAAATCGTTTAAAAACATCGACCATATAAGTCACGAAAGAGAACAAAGCTTCTTATATTTTCCCCTGTATTCGTATTTCCGAAGACTTCTGAGCTACTTAGCAAATACAAAAAGCTATAAACCAATAATTATATAAACGCTTCAAGATATGTTTGCCCAATTAGTGATTTGCTGTTTAATTTATCTTGATTACTATCTTATACATTGTATGACGGAGTCGAAACTACTGTGAATGATAAACGTGTATTTCGAACATCAGAAACTGCATGTGATTTGTAAATCTGTCAATTTCTGAATTTCCTAATTACATTTCTATCAAAGCTGAATGGTTTACTTTGGACATCGATTGAGAGTATATTTTTGAGATACTTTCTTCAAGGAGAAAGAGATAGCAATTGCTCTTTGAACTCGTTCAAAGGATAGATATTATGAAAACACTTAAGTCGCTAAGATTACCTTTATCCAAGTAAAAGACAACCTGGAACAATTGTGTCCAATCTAGAACATGTCTAGCTTTTTGATGTAGTGAATCGAACATGAAGTCAAGGACTTCATCAAAGATCTGTAAGTCTCTTTCTCGATGGATAAAAACATCAGAGTTTTTGTCAGTTTTTAACAATGTTAAATAGGAACTGAATATACAGGGATAAAAAATCAATAAAACATCTTTTGGAGTCATATTATTTCAA
The DNA here is from genome assembly GCA_916613615.1 of Steromphala cineraria. Lineage (NCBI taxonomy): Eukaryota > Metazoa > Mollusca > Gastropoda > Trochida > Trochidae > Steromphala > Steromphala cineraria. Next base: position 50,231,026 of record OU744730.1, read on the forward strand.
TCTCTTTCCTGGTCGATAAAACCCCTTTAATGTTGATTAGGTTAATATGATGGCATTACACATAGTGTTGTAAACAAAACCAGAATTTGTCAGTAACTTTATACTAGATTAGAACAATTGGAGATCAAATTTTATTTTAATAGAATATATGTCTTAAAGCATGTAAATCGACACTTCGATTGCTATTGATTATCAAGTTTTGTGCGTAAATAGTAAATATTTAGCTATTATAGCCTGTTGGTCAGCTGAATCGTCAGTCACCCTATCATGTACAACTTTCACCGCAAGACCTTTTATAAGAGCTTTGTGCATGGAAGATATGCCCCTGAAGGATGTTTACCATCCAATAACAACACAAATATGATGCCTGAGGTTCATGTTGAAATAAGACTCTGTGTTGATCTGTTAATCACTAGGTCAACGTGGTCATAGTAATGAAGGTGATAAAATCCAGTTGTCATGGTATCCTTTTACAAGTTGTTTGAGAGGCATTTTAGAAGGTGGACATAGCACGTCTACAATAACTAAGTTGACAATCCATAAACTCCATGTCTTCTTGATTTATCCAACTTCTACAATGCCTCTCAATGCTTCATTCTACAATAAAGAAGTTCATACTCCATAAACTCCTTGTCTTCTTGATCCTTTACTAAGCAACCCTTACAAAGGTTAACATAATGTCGAATCATTTAACATTGTACTTTGATAACCTTAAAGACTTACGGTCACCACACCTTAGTGAAAGTAGGCCCAGGTCGGGGTCAACCTGTTATATCCAATAGTGAAATGAGGCGTGTTTGTAAATAGTGGCTATCAGCACGATTACTTGATGGGTGCAAGGTTAATGTCTGCCGAGGTTGGTATAAATAACACCTTCAGGGAAGATGGCAGTGCTGTGGAACTGCGTTTCCGGTATGCATGGTGAATTTATGTACATGTTGCCTTTATCTGAGTAGAAACAATTGAACTGTGAACATAAACACGGAAGCATTAACTCCTTTGAGTGGAACTTTAAAGCTGGAAGTCCAATCAGAGCGAAATCATATGGAAAACAGCTTCCTCATTAGAACACGGCTTTGATACAGTTTCTTGTATTGTTTTCAAGTGCTCTCTGAAGCGATGGTCTACATAATTGCAAGTTCTAGGATTGATATGATTTTGCAACATAAAACACGTAGCTTAATTTCGGGACTATACCTTGTTGCCGCCGGTCAGATGAATATATTAAAACTTTTATTCTGTTTAAGACGCATTATACAGATTGCTATTCTTAGATTGCACTGACAAAGATTCAGAAGCCTATCAGTGTCTTGCCCAGCATGAGATGTTTACTTAAGGTCACAATGACCTAAACTTGGAAAATCTGAATTGGTTCAGCAGATACTATCAATTACAAACCCACTGTTAACCATCAAATCTGTAAACAGTGATTATTCAATCTTTCTTAAACCCTTCTTTGAATGAAATTGGAGCTTCTTTGCAAATGATTATGGAAATAGTGTCCATGCTTGTATATGCTGAAGGATTATTGTTGAAGGCATGTTCGTCCCGTGAGTAATGATCATAAATTTGATAGCATAAAAAGTGTCATTTATTTGTTATTTCCCTCTGCCGCCTTCAGAACCACTTTAACATACAAATCATATAATAATTCCTGATGCTGAACACTTAGGATCCTGTCATCTGAATACGCATTACAGATAAAATTGATACTACTTACAAAAAATGTACAGTTTGTTTTGTGCCTACATCAAATAGATTGCCTCCTTGATATCCTTCTTTATGTACCTAAATAAAATGTAAAGTATTCATGTGATTAGAGCGTTTTGTAATCTGCTCCTTGCTGTTGTTATAGACACAGTTTCCAGAAAGTTCTAGATCGTATAAGTCACATCGACTTAAAAAATAAACAGGTACAATTCTTTTTCTAGTTAACCAACACGGATGACTCCTGAGCTAATTCACAAACATAAAATCTGTTGATAATAATAAGTTGACTTTTAGCTTCGAATATGAAAATAACCATTGAATTTAAAATACTGTCTATAATCAGGGGGTTAAAACTGTCATGAATGCTGATAAACATGTGTCTGGACCTTAAGATTCTGCACGCGATTTATATAACTGTCAATTTCCCTAATCTATTTCTATTCCGTTAGATTGTTGAAGCCATGTGTATCTCCAGTTAACGTTGTCAAAAGTCTTCAAGAATTGTTAAAACAGCTTTTATTTCCATTTTTATACCATCTACGTTCGTTGTGATGACATAAAGTAAGAAGTTTTTTTTAATGATATGTTTTTTTTATATCCCTAGATGGAGAAATAGTACGTTTTTGATTAAACGTCATTATTTTTACTTACCTTAGACAAGTGACCTTAGCCTTGTTAGCCATATAACATGTAATCGACTCATTCCCACAGAAGTAATGAAAACATCATTACACAGATCAATCAGAGTTACCCGCCCGTCACCGACCACACATCGAACCCCTTCCCTTCGCAAAAGGTCATGAAAGAAGTCCATTGAAAATCGTACAGCTTGCGCAAGGATGACCGCTGTGAGGACGCCACTGCGCTGGCTACCGCTTCCGAGAACCCTGCGCTCCTCATACCGTCTTGGAGACAACCCATACGTGCAGATGTAGAACCTGAGGGTTCTCGTGCACCCGTCTGCTTGGGTTGCTCCTGAGAAGGTCCCACCTGGTTGGCAGGGGAACCGGCTCCTGAGCGCAGAGTCTCCGGAGGGGGACATACCACGGCCTTGCCGGCCAGTTCGTTGCGAGAAATGTGCACTTATTGAGATGTTGAGTTCGTCTACCAGTCGAAACAGCTCCATCACCAGCTGTAACAACGATCCCGCCTTGGTTGTTTCTTGTTTGTTGATCGGCCAGGCTGCCGTCGAACTGTCTGTGTGGACACACAGCACCTGGTTCTCCAGGCGATCCGACCAGTGATCGATTGCCAGGCGTATGGCGTTCAACTCCAGGAAGTTAATGTGAAGCCCGGCTTGCGCCGGCGACCACACGCCCGCTGCCTGGTTGGTCCCCAGGTGCGCACCCCACCCCTGGGTAGAGGCGTCCACATACAACTGGCTCCCGGCGGGGGGTTGCCGGAGGGGAACCCCCGCCAAGATGTTGCTTTCGTCCTGCGACCATCGTAGGTAGTGAATGAGGTCCTGCGGCATCCTGATGTGATGGCCGCAAGATACCTCCCGAACGTGTCCGTTTAGTACTATTTGGAGGGGCCGGAGGTGAAGCCTCCCCCTCCTCGTGAAGTCTTGAGCTGAAGTCAAGAATCCTAGCAGACGTTGCCACCGTCAGAGCGAGAGAGGTCCGCGACATGCGTCCGCCAGGAGGTACCTGTAACGGCCCATCCGTTTCTCGGTGACAAAGGCCTTGTCCTGCGTCGTGTCCAGACGGACGCCTAGGAAGACGAGCGACGTCGTCGGCACTAGGTCCGACTTGTCCAGATTGACAAGCCAACCCAGGCGTCTGAACAGAGCGATCACAAAGTCCCTTTGTTCGGCCAGAACTGACGGGGAGCAGTGGCTCTCGAACCCGTCTTCCAGGTACATCGCGAACTGGATGTCGTGGCTGTGAAGGAACTGGACGATGAGTTGGGTCACCCGGGTGAATAACCAAGGGGCTGTCGCAATCTCGAAGGGCAACACCTTCCACTGGAAGTGACGACCCGCCAGGACGAATCGGAGGTACTTGCAATCCGCGTGGCAGATTGGGATATGCAGGTACGCGTCCTGGAGGTCCAGCGACACCATGCGGCTGTATGGTTGTAGCAACCGCATGATAGACCGCACGGTCAAGAGCCGAAAATATGGCGGTCGCTCGAGGTAGGAGCGGTTGAACTGTTTCAAGTCGTGAATCAGCCACCATTTTTTCGGGGCCTTTTTCGGTCTCACGAATACTGGAGAGTAGAACCCCGGTGTCAGACCCTGGAGCGGAAGCTCGCTCACCGCCTCCTTGGTGATTAGGATCTCCACTTGTTCCAGTGTGCGAGCGAGCCGTTCCGGCTCTAGCGGACGTTCCACTGGCGAACAAGTCAAAGGGGGGCGGGTGTGCACGGGTAAACCCACGCTCCAGTGTCTGACAGATAGAGGCCCAACTGCCTCCAGTTGGCCACAAACGTTGAGAGACGGCCTCCAACGGCCCCGTCCCGAACCTCTACCGCTGCCGGCGGCAGGAGAGGAGGCGCCCAGGAGTCACCTCTTCTTGTGGGTTCGTCCATAGGCGCGTCACTTACTCTGCGACTTGCTGGGTGTCCTCTTTGGAAAGGGGCCGGCGTTGTAGCCGCCGCGGCCCTTGCCTGGCCGGCCCCCGTCCCGAAAGGAAACCCCGCCGGTCCTAGAGCCGGCGGGGGATTGCGGAGTGCCACCCTTTCCGCTTCTTGGGTGTCGTCACCGCCGAAGAGACCCTGCCACCTCCCGCTGCCAAGCGGTTGGTAAGCTCCTGTTGTTGGGTTTCCTGGCGGTGTCGCAGAGCCTCTGCGACTTGCCCGTCGAACAGCGTCGACGACGCTGCTGGAGCGCTCCTGAGGCGGGTGCGCATCTCCGCCGGGAGATTTGTGCGTGCAAAAAATCCGTCCCGCCTCAGGTTAGTGACCCCCGCTGAGATGCGGGAGGCACTTAGCATGATTTGGGCTAGGTTCCCTGCCACAGAACAGAACCCCCGATACAGAGCTCTCGCCCCTTTCTCCATCCCCGCCTCCTTGGAGAAGGTGGCCATGGCCTGACAAGCATGGGCAACGGAATTCGCCATGCCCAGTATGCTCCTGGCCTCCTTGTCCATGTGGGACAGGTGCCCGCCAGACACTGAATGGCCGACTCCTGGCGCTGCCACACGCCTGATGTCGTCATCCAAGACGAGGGGAGAAAGCGGTATGGGAGAAGAGGCGACCGGGAGCCCCGACCTCTGACGATCTGAGATCACCAGAGGCGGAACAAGACGGCCTGGCGCCGCGGATGACACGTGGGTGTCAAAATCCTTTGCCGCTGTCAGGAGAAGACGGTGGGGAGGGAAGCGGACGCTTCGCAGGCTCACTACCTCCTCCTCCTGACAGAAGGTCTCGAAACGTGCCTGTTTCGAGAAACTACACTCTTCGTCCACCTCCTGTAGGGTCAGCTGAATCCCCCTCGGTTCTGTCCCCAGACAGCGACCCTGGTGAGGGAGGCACTGACGTGTCCGATGGGGAGGGAGGCGGCGACACCAGCGTCACCCGGCGGACGTTTCTGGTGGGCGGCGCCACAGGAGGTGGAGAAGGCGGGGCCTTCCCGCCTTGATCCTCAAATCTCTTCTGGGTGAACTCCTCCAACATCGACTTGACCGATGTGAGGACATTATCCTTAAACGCCTTGGCGTCGAAGGAAGCGTGGTGCGACTCCCTGGCGCGTTTCTTCGCCTTCTTCGCCTTCTTCCGTCGCTCCTCCCGGACTGGGATCAGAAGGCTCCTCTGGTGACGAATCACGAGGCGGTGACGCGTCAGGAGACAAGTCCCGAGACAGCGGGTCGCGGACCGACTTGTCCAAACCGGAGGGACCCCACGTCCGACGCCAGGGAGGACGGAAAGTCAAACTCCTCTGCGTCCTCGGAAATGATGAGGTCTGATCTCTCCGGCGACACGCGCCTGCCTGCGGCGGCAGACGAACCCGGGGTGGGGCGCCTAGCGTGCTTACAGCGGCTGTGCGACTCGCTCTTCCGGATGGAAGAACGACGCCTGTGCTGCTCTGGGGAGAGATCCTCACACACTGCACATGGGTTATCCGCCGGGCAAGTCCTACACAGGCGACAGACGACATGAGGGTCGTAGCTCGCCGACTTGCGTGACCCGCACCGTCCGCAGAACGCCCGGTACGGGGTCGCTGAGTCGATGCGAACTAAGTCCATCTCCTGTGAGGCGACAAGCGCGACCTACAATCCAAGCGCCCCTAGCGTGCGAGTGTCAAGAAGACGACGACGAGGAATGAACACGACGACGGACAGCGGGAATACCTAACTAAGGTAAGTAAATAGAGTCAGAAACAACAAAACACGTTAATTATATAGCTCAATACAATCGGGAATGAGTGTTGGAATGAGTCGATTACATGTTATATGGCTAACAAGGCTAAGGTCACTTGTCGGAGGTTAGTAACTAAATAATAGAATAACAATAAAATAACAATTGGTATTGAAATACGTTCTTAGTAGATAAATGAAAGTTTGAAACGAATTGGTTTAAACATATTTTTATTCATTAAAGAATCCGGTTCGGTAAACAAGCAAATCTTTGCTTATCTGAATACCTCACCGGTACAAAACATGATCAACAAAATACACAAGAACTAGACAAAAATGTAAACCAAGAAATTCAGAACATGATATATCTATGTTACAAAACTAGGTGACATATTGCCAGCAGTTGCTTTTTTATAAGATGTTTCCATTTTACGATGTTTTATCAAATCGCTTACTCTTGCATATAAAATGATGTAAAGACTTTATAATATTTGAATTTTCTTTGTAACTATTAGGGGGTATCCCCTACAATACAGTATGGAGGCTGTGGCCATAAACGTAGCAGTAAGCATTATTTCTTATATCTGTATAGCGCTTGGATATGAATAGATAATGAATAACGTCTTCTTTTGGATATCCACAGGCGCATTCTGCGTAAGTGGATATATATCTATTAACTTTATCTGCGTTTAGATCACTGCAACCAAGTTTTAGGCGGCTGTGAACAATCTGACAGAATCTGCTGCCGTAATTTAAATCTAGATAATTAACTGTTTGAACTCTGGTCAAAAGCGATTTGAATTCACCGATGGTGTTGGCATTTGTGACGTGATCGAGTAACGAATTCCACATTTTAATTGTGTCTGGTAAGAACGATTTGTCATAAAGTTTTGTCCTACACTTTATAGTTTTTATTTTAGAGCTATTTCTCAGGTTGTATTGACTATTTTCAGAGACATTTTGAGGAACTAAGTCGCATAAGTAATCCAGAGCGAGCTTTTTGTACATTTTGTAAACATTGATCAGCTTGATATTGCGCCTTCTTTCAATTGAAGGTTTAAAGTTAGTTCAAAGTATAATTTTTCATGGCTCGTGCGTCGAACTGCACCGCATATGGTACGAAGCGCATCTAAATGTAGTCTTTCAAGGAGAAGATTTTGATCATTTGTACAGTTGTCCCAAATGTGACAACAATAGTCAAAAATCGGCATCACATATGGTTTATACATTGTTTCAAGCGTTTTTCTACAAAGACGATATTTGAAACTTTGCAGACAGTTGATCATCGGACTTACTTTTTCAACAATTTCATCTATTTGACTTTTAAAAAAACAATTACTTTGAAGAGTTATGCCAAGATGTTTATGGTTTTGAACTTTTGGATCGGAGTCTGATTAATGTACAAGGTTGGAAAATGATTACTTTTGTGCTAAGTAGAGAAGTTTACAGTTTCTGTTTTCTGAGGATTAAAGTTAACCTGCCACTTTTTCGCCCAGGTTGAGATTCGGTTTAAATCATCATTAAGACAAAAGCCGGCCTCGTCGCGATCGTCTGCTATAACATATATTGATGTGTCATCTGCAAAGGAGTCCAATCAGAGGCTGGAAGTCCAATCAGAGCGAAATCATATGGAAAACAGCTTCCTCATTAGAACACGGCTTTGATACAGTTTCTTGTATTGTTTTCAAGTGCTCTCTGAAGTTGGAAGTTGTTTGCAATAAGCATTCTTCTGTAACGGAAGTGTAACTTCTTACGAATTGAATTTTTAGTGATGGTCTACATAATTGCAAGTTCTAGGATTGATATGATTTTGTAACATAAAACGCGTAGCTTAATTTCGGGACTATACCTTGTTGCCGCCGGTCAGATGAATATATTAAAACTTTTATTCTGTTTAAGACGCATTACACAGATTGCTATTGCACTGACAAAGTTTCAGAAGCCTAGTAGTGTCTTGCCCAGCATAAGATGTTTACTAAAGGTCACGATGACCTAAACTTGGAAAATCTGAATTAGTTCCTGAAAACAGATACTATCAATTAAAGACCCACGTTTAGCCATCGAATCTGTAAACAGTGATTATTCAATCTTTCTTAAACCCTTCTTTGAATGAAATTGGAGCTTCTTTGCAAATGGTTATTGACATCGTGTCCATGCTACTATATGCTGAAGGATTACTGTTGGAGGCATGTTCGTCCTGTGAGTGATGATCATAGATTTGATAGCATAAAAACTGTCATTTATTTGTTATTTCCCTCTGCCGCCTTGAGAACCACTTTAACATACAAATCATATAATAATTCCTCAGATGCTGAACACTTAGGATCCTGTCATCTGAATACGCATTACAGATAAAATTGATACTACTTACAAAAAATGTACAGTTTGTCCTGTGCCTACATCAAATTGCCCGCTTGATATCCTTCTTTATATACCTAAAAAAATGTAAAGTATTCATGTGATTAGAGAATTTTGTAATCTGCTCCTTGCTGTTGTTGTAAACACAGTTTCCAGAAAGTTCTAGATCGTATAAGTCACATCGACTTAAAGAAACAAAACAGGTACAATTCTTTTTCTAGTTAACCAACACGGATGACTCCTGAGCTAATTCACAAACATAACACCTGTTGATAATAATAAGTTGACTTTGGGCTGTTTTAACCCAGGAAGGATTAGCTTCGAATAGGAAAATAACCATTGAATTTAAAATACTGTCTATAATCAGGGGGTTAAAAATGTCATGAACGCTGATAAACATGTATCTGAACCATCAGATTCTGCACGCCATTTAAATAACTGTCAATTTCCCTAATCTATTTCTATTCGTTAGATTGTTGAAGCCATATGTATCTCCAGTTAACGTTGTCAAAAGTCTTCAAGTGTTAAAACAGCTTTTATTTCCATTTTATACCATCTACGTTCGTTGTGATGACATTAAGTAAGTAGTTTTTTAATGATATGGTTTGTTTAATATCCCTACATGGAGAAATAGATGACACTTGGTATTAAAATACGTTCTTAGTAGATAAATGAAAGTTTGAAACGAATTGAGTTGATGTTTATTACAGACAATGACATATCCTACCCAAACTTTATCTAAACCTTGTTGAGGGTAGTGAGCACACATTAACACACGCTACATACAAGACATTTAGGATTAAATTAACAACGTATTACCTCAGTCTCTATCCTTATGGATGTAACCTATCAAAACTTCCATCAATTACTATATTTATTGTTTCACGCAGATTGTAGATCAATAGACCAACGAAGTGAAGCAATATAGATATTCTATTTTATATATATTGAGATCGCAATGTAAAAGAAGAGTTGAAAAGTTTTAACAAATGTTGAATAGGAATTGGACTCACAAGGGCGAACTAAATCAAAGTCTTTTAGGATTCTTATCACATAGCCCGTGACATAGGTTTATTTTCTGGTGTATCAAAAAATTAACATTATATTTTTTATTTGGTTCATAGTGTTGTACAGCAATCAAAAATGCGAAATATAAAAGATCTGGTGTGTTATTAAATACAATATATATTTTAACGAAACTCCTACTGTTAAAGTAGGTAAAAAAGTTTTTATTTCGTTAGTATTTAAGTTTACTAATATATTTATAATGACAAAATTTATCTGAGAGAGGGCTGCTCAAAGCGAGATTTAACTTTTCACTCAATCATTTGATATCGATCTTCATGACACATCTTAATCTTTATTACAATCAAAACAACCTGGCGAATATCAATTCTAAATTATTTTATCATTTATCAGATTAACGTCTCAAATTGGTTTGCGTTATCCATCGTCAAAGATTAGAGCTTCTCTTGGTATAATAAGAAATGTGTATAGCAGGCAAAGAAAAAGGATAAGTTGTGAAACTTTTTTGTATACATTATATGAATTTTTAAAATGAATTTTTAAAGATATTAAAAAAATTAGGTTGACGTTAAATCAATGCATCAGTAAAAGTAAATAAATTATATCCTATTTAAAAAACGTTAATTAAATGATAAGACAGACATAAGTGACAATCAAACATGTATGTATCCGAAAAAATCACAAAACTAACATCGAATAAATGTGAAAAGTGAAATGTGAACAGGTTTTATACAATTTAACAGTATATAATTCAAATTTCTATACATAGATTCTTTAATGTCTCGAACAAAATTATATGTTTACCATTGACAAAGTTATTATTTATACAACAAATATCAAGATGAATTCACATATCAAAAGTTTTTCCCTGCTAGGACGTTTGCTAAGTGCTGGGAAAATTAAAGCATATATCACCGCCCAGAAGGGCAGCTAAATACCAATTCAGTTATACACGAGTGACAAACTATCAAGTTAACCTAACTGCTAAAACTTGATAATACTTTCGTCTTTGAAACTAATCTCTTTCATCAATGCTTTGGTTCCAGAAAGTATTTTCAGTTGTGGTAGGAAGAAGTTATCAATTGACATGTGTCCGAAGATCAACTCAAACAATTTCAGTCAAAGCGTTTCAAAACTAAAACAAAATTTGTATCTGTATCTGTATGTTCAGAAATGTAGTCAGATAGTGGTTGTCCTGTGGCATGGTGCCATTGGTCTGTTTGATTTTGGGTTGTACTGCACTGAAATTCGGTGTAGCATTGCACCCAAACCTGACTGCGTGTAGAACAGTTCTCTACTGCAGACAAAGTTGCCGAGCCCCTGGCGGGATTCGAACCACGGACCTCCTGATCCAAAGCGGAACGCTCTAACCACTGCGCTATCCTGCCCCCAAATTTAGTTTCAACATGGGCCAAAAATGTGATATTGGTTTATTGGTGCATTAAAATAGTTGTTTGCTTTTGCTGAAATTCATTTGGTGTGATAGATTTTTTTAATTGATAACAACTGTGCCACCACAGTTTCTAAGTGAAGCGTTTAGAAAGGATCCCGTTTTATTATTTTCTTATAATTTCTTTGTAATCTGCTGTTTTCAGAAATTTATTCTTGCATGTTCATTAAAATTCTTATTGAAAACGATGTTCTCACTGGTCAAAGTAATCAGTAGTGCACTTCTATACAGATGGCTGTTCAGTACGCCCAGCAATGGTAAAACAAATTCAGTGACAAAATGAATTTACGTAACAATTCAAGAAACTTGTGATATTTGTATTCTAATGTCCTCTTCTGCTCAACATGGTAATTATTACAGTAGAAACTGAGGTGTGAGCATCTCATTGTACCCTTCGAACCCTGAAGCGTGTGAAGTAAAAATGTTGTACATGTTGCTTCTATTAAGCTCTGATTCTATACATATTTTGTTCATAGTTAAAACATGAGTTATAGTTTTCCAAAGTAACGTATCGTTTTACTAAAAAACAACATACATGTATGTCAATACGTCTGAGAGTACATGTTGTAAACGAGTCGGTGTACAAATCTGACAGTCATCGCGTGTTCAACTTCTATTTTGTTAAGTTTCATAATCTTAAACTTGTATAGTGTCTGCGATAAACTAGCATTCAATCATTCCATAAAGCAAGCAGTGATGGATACTTTTATTTTATAACCACAAATGTTGTCAGTAATCAGATATTGTTCTTTTTCACTCATCATCAGCTTAAATGGGACAAACAATATGTCTAAGTACTCGACATCAGCTTAAATGTGATAAACATTCTATCTAAGTACGAACAGTACTTCACCTCTATTGTTGTTCTTTCGTAAGTTCTCAAAGCTGGTAATCCCTATTACTGGCTAAACAATATATATTTATAGCTTATGGTTTGTCGGTTTTCAAATTAGGAATCCCTGGCGTAAAATGTAGTATAAGAGGTAATTGCTCAGGGGCCACCGCCTTGGCAATACAGATGTACTTTTGTTTAATTTGATGGATATACTTCTAAAATTTGGCGTTGAAATGTTAGAATATGGCATTTAAATCTACTTAAATAAAAATGACAGATAGAGCTCACTGTTCTAACTTACACATTAAACAATCAATTAATCAAGTTGAAAGGACTTGAAAATCGCTGTGGAGGTTTAAATATGCCAATAACATTTCTGACTCACAGCGCAATGACTTTGACGTACATCTTTCCTAAAAAAAACGGCCACGGTAAGGACATATTTTCTTAAATTGTCGATATCAATACAGCAGTAAAATATTTAATAAAAGTTCAAAATATTGTAATAAACTGAAACATCAAAATTATATTTTACCCCATTTCCTCGATAATATACAAGGTAATAAAACTGGATGCAGGTTGTTTTAGGATTAGCTACAATCTATTAAAATAAGTGATATAAAAAACGATTTAGATTGTAATCTTCAGAAGATAAATGGAAACGAATACACCAGTCCTCCCTTAAATGTCACATATCTGGTAAGCCCTATGTCGATCATGAATTCTACCTATTGTCCAGAGGAGAAAGACATACACTCAAGGGCACAAGAACCGATACCATGTATGATGACAATGAGTTTAATCCACGACTGAAACAGGGTTAAGCCATGTCCTCAAAAGCCAACTGAACTAAGTTATATAATTTTAAAACTACTTCTGTTAACGTTAGAAAAAACCAGGCCATTTGAAAATCGTTTAAAACCTAGCTAGACAAGAACAGAAACTAAAAAGACATTTTGCTTGTTTCCTATGGTCCCACAGTAAATATGCGTTAAAAAATTTATCCCATGAAGTTTATTTTTATTGATAACATTTATCAAATTTCTGCAATAATTCATATTTTATCAATTTCAAACATTCGGACTGAAAAAACATCTTGAAAAGGTGTTTTAGGATCAATGATATTGTGATATTTTATCAATGATATTGTGAATGCTTCTTCACAACACATGTTTCTATCACAAGGGTTTTAATCGTATTTCATTGACCACAGGATTTTGTTTTATTCCCTTTTGAAAATTTGTGATCTAGTTTTTAGCCCCTGAGTGTATGTTAATCGATCTTTATGGTTTCATGAACAATTTTCTTATAGATTTTTAGATATATTACAATGTTCCTTATAGATACATTTTAGTATAATCTTGACATTATGGTTCCGATTCTTATCCAGTAGATGAATATTACCTTCTCATTGGTTCCTGTATAATAATTATTTCGGGGAGCATCACGATTTTGAATACGAAATTGCCATATCGTCACGAATACCCATATACATTATATATATCAGTGAGATTAGGTTCATAAGTTTCGTATTTAGAGATCTACTTTTAATCCTGCCATCGTAAAAGATTGAATACCGACTCAAATACTGAAGAAGAAGACCAAGAAGAAATATATTTCATAAACGTATCACATGCTGTTATAAAAGCATTTAAAGACATTTTTATGATAAGTTAAAAAACATCGGGTCTTAAAGGCTTATGAGACACGAGAATAATTCAAATATCAACATTTAAACATCCACACACACGCACACACACGCACAAGCATACCCACACATCCACACATACGCATAAACACTATTAAAGGGGCAGTAGCACGTTTTTAGGGGGAACATAAGGTGATGTCAGGAAAATGGAAATTAATGGTTCCAATTGAAAGACATTGTATCTAAACTAAACGAAAAAGTAATAAATCAAATATTTAATGTAAAGTTCAGCCATGCGATTAATTTTTCTTACAAAAATGAATAAAAGGTGTTCACAAAAAAATGGCAGCCAATGGACTTTATGTGAATTTTGATAATTTGATCTCTGACTATGGATGATTGGTTTGTGTACTGAGATTTTTGACACTATCAAAATAATACATTAAGTATTAACGTACAATTATCATCGAAACATTGAAAATATAAAATTTTCAAAAAACGTGCTACTGCCCCTTTAAAGGCAAAATATTAAAAAGCGACAAAATTTCGACTATTTCAGTCGATACACATTTCGTATTTAAACATACTACAAACGAGGGCGGCAAGGCATTTTACATGCTGCTTGTTATTTAAAATAAATATCATTTCCTCCAATGACCACATGTATTTGAAAGGAGAATGAGCACTGAATATTTCTTTGCAAAATATATCGGTTTGAATAATATTCACAATTTATGAAGAAATTTAATTGGTCCTTGATATTGTTGCTATCAAAGAGTTTACTAACCCTTTAATTGAGATGAGACTTTAGTAGAGCATATCTACCATATCTTCCAACATCTATCCCTTATGACAAAGTGCCAAAACGGATTCTACATCAAATATGAACAGAACACATATAGGAAGGAAAGCCCTTATAAAAACTAGATTAGTCCTGTCAGTCGTCCAAAGTGAAATTATAAATAATCAGAATCATAAACTATTTTCAACGTGGTAAACTAAAAGAATGGAATATGTAAGATTTAAAATAAAATTGCTGCATGTTGTGAATAAGATATTTACTGTTCGCGTTTCTGACACGTAGTTTAGACATTATTACAGTATTATAATTGTAGGTGAAATTTCTCAATCCTTAATGATCACCATCTTTGTAAAATTGCAATGTAATAGGGTGTTAATTTTATATTTTATTTTTGGGAGGTTTTAACTGATTCTGATTTTTCTAAAAGAAGGTTGTTGTGCTGTGAAATCATGATATATAGGCCTTACATTGTGAATACTCCCTTTATCGTTTAAGTTCAAACGTTGCCTAAAACAAATATTTACCAAAAAAGAAAATCAAGGCTAAAGCGATTGAATTAGAAATTGACAGAGTCATAACTTAAGTAGAACTAATCTTGAAACATTCACATTGAACTGAGTATCTTTTTCTAATGTAAATACTCAAAAACTTTTAAACCAATAACAAAGGCGTGCATTGTATAATAGTCTGTGATTACATCTTTAACCTTCTACATTGTGTTAATTCTCAAGGTGAGCGATGTGTGCATCATGCTTGTAAGTTGTACCACAGTCCGGATGTTCAGAAATAGAATTACATTGTTCCTAATGTCTCCAATGACTTAGAACCCACGAACAAGATGTGTTCTGTCAGTACCCTCAAGTGAAACTATAAATCAGGAAGAGTGATCTACAAGAAAACAGTTATAAACGCAAAATTAGTAACCAGCAATACCTATAGGTCAAATGATTTTCAATAACAACTTTATGCACTAAAGAAGCCAACTTTAACCTCTTTGCGCCCAATAGAAAAAAAGATGTTGAAAGTAAAAGTAAAATATCATGTGCATTGTCGACTTTTGATTCAATGAGGAATGTTTCTAAATAGATTTTCAACATGAACAACTAAAAGCCAAACTTTAATGTTCTGAGGTACAAAGTTTATAAATATATACCATTTATGAAGACATTTAGGTAGATATTAAGTACATTTTAAAAAACTGACAACAGAAAAAGGCGTATTCGTTTGGGAAAGTACAGACTTTTATTTGTGTAAGAACTTGGTACGTTAAGGAAATTAACTCGAATGAAGACCCAGGCAACTTTGCATTGCTCGCCATTAATGGATTCAATAATGCCAAAGCGTAACTAAATAATAATTTACTCACTTCCAAGCTTTCGGTTTTGTAAAACAAACATCTTCATTACTATGAAATCTTTGCTAAGTTAAAGTTTTAATTTGAAATTTGAATAAGATAAGATATTTATTTTGTTGACCCGACCGTAGGCAGTTATTACAATAATGCAGACAAAAACATCAAGTTTGTTTAGGTCAGGGTCAACCGGTGTTATCTCAGTTTGTTATTCATAAATGCTGTTTTAAAATCTCCTTTACAATAGGAGGTAGGAGAGTGAAATACGTTTTTTGGGGCTGTATTAAAGGGGCAGTAGCACGTTTTTTGATAATTTTAATTTCAATTTCCATTGGCGGCCATTTTGTGTGGACACCTTTAATTCATTTTGTGTTAGAAAAAGGAGTCACATGGCTAAACTTTACGTTATATATTGCTCCATTTAATTTAAATACATTGTCTTTCAATTGGAACCATTTATTTTCATTTTCCTGACATCACCTTTTATTCCCTCTAAAAACGTGCGACTGCCCCTTTAAGACGTCGTTAATTCATAGTAAAGTTCAACATGTTGCATCATGTCGACTACATCTTTTATTCATTTATTTTTCACACTTTGTTGCATTTTTATCATAAATTCAAAAAGTTCAAAAAATAATTTGAGAAAGCAATTTTTCCATCCCCAGTTTAAAGTTTTAAAAATCAATACTCATTACCTTGATTAATTAACGTTAATTAATCCTAGATGTATCCATGACATTCACAATCATCGCAATCTGGCAGCAGGAATTTGTTTTTGGTTCAGAGGAAATACACACATAAAACAAATAGGAAAATGTGTCTTCATAAGATGATATCATACTGCTAAGGTTTTCTACATGTAGCAACCACCGAACATAAAAGTGCAAGCTGACAAGCTCAAACTGGTATAAAGTATCAGCTTCTCGCTTTTGATCTATAGGGCTTTGGGCAAAGTACAATTGCCAACAGGGGAATTATTGTGTCACCTTCAAACTCTTAAGATGTCTGTCCCATGTCACCTGTCACTTCAGATTTAAATGACTTGGATTTCAGGATCATATATATGAATCATTTCCTCAGTTGTAACCTTTGAGACAATATGGTGCGTGTGTACTTTGGATTAAAAAAACATAATGGCAAACCGAGTTGTTGTCTAAAGAGTTAAACACAGAGAGAATAACCTGCAGTGTATATTCCATGGTTTGTTGACAAGTTATCAAGAACTGCACTGGAACGTTTCATAAAGATCGTTACTAAAAGGTCATTGTTTTGTCAGAGTAGGAAGCCTGGTCACACCACCACAGTTCTAAGTTTCTACTCAAAGTTGGGTTTAACCTTTAACACTTAAGGGCGCTTCACACTTAGCATACATTCGCATTGAGTTCGTTTTGTGGTTGTCCGTCATTCTTTCAACATCGTGTCGCATTCTGTCTTTATTTGAAGTGCCTACGATAATGAATGTTTTTAATCCATATTCTGGTCAAATCGTACGAATTTCAAAATTTCTAATTCGTGTTTTTTCGTTGGTTGAAATCGGGACAGTGTGAAGCCACCTTTATCGCAAAAAATCGCACGAATCAACACGAACTGATTACTTGGAGGATTCACAGCTGATAGTCAAAATAATTTTCTGTATCATATCCCATCAGATTTTTTCACATTGGAGAAATCAGTAATTCGTCCCTAAAAATTAAAAGGTGTAAAGTTGTAATTAGTTGTAACAAAGTCGTATCAAATCCAGAGCATCGTAATTCTGTCAAAATATAATCTCAAGATAGAAAGGTATAATTTACACGAGTGTTTTAATCAAAATACTATTAACGGTGCAGGAAATATGATTTCATGTCAGTTTGAGCGTACGAGGCTTTACATGAGTTAAATGAATTTTATTCATCGGTTCAACAAGGCTTACATTAAAACTGAAGTTAAAAGGTAAAACTAAACACTAAATAATCTTTATCAAATTATAGCTACTGTCTAGCCAAAAGTTGATTATAAATACCACAATTGTCACGAATAGAAACACTTTTATCTCAATCATTATTCACATTAACACTTTCACAATCGGTTAATTAAGTTCCTACAGCATTCGTTATAGATAATCTTTAATAAATTTCAACATATATGCTACAGTGTTGTCCGCACTCTTTCAAACATGTATAATAATTACATAATAGAGCATTACGATTTGAAACAGGAGAATATATTCTCACTATTCCCATAACAGTTCAGTGAGGTTGCGGTGTGTAGGTGACTTCATGTAAAATTCAAAAGAAATTTAAGTAAATTATTAACATCATTGTTACGATTTTATATTTATACTATAGGAATTCCGCACTCTTTCAAACCTGCACAACTATATAATGAAGCATCCTTATTTGAAACTAGACTAAATATATATATATAATCTCACTAATTCTTATCTCATTCCAGTGAGGTCACGGTTTGTAGGTGACTGTGTGTAATCTTCACGTTGAGAGGACTAATTTCAATACTGTTTACATCATCATTGTTTAAATTAAGAGTAATGATTACCCAAATGCATCAATATGAACATAATACATTTAGAAAGTAATTTCGCTTAGATCCATAGCTCCATCATCTTAGTGCTGCAAAGAAGAACTGGAAATAAGTTAAAACAAATATGCATTTCGATCTGATGCGATTAAGCCTTGAAGAAACTAACAGGGAAGTAATTATGATACACAGTCCTATGGTAATGTGGTGTAAATAGATATGTCATTGAATACTGAAGACAGTTAGCGGATATAATGTGAAGCTTGTTGCAGTCACCTACAGACTCTATCTATGGATATGCATATTTTTGTATTGAAATCTGAACACTCAAATCTTAATCAATCAACACAGATTTTTGACTTTGAAAAAAGAAAGTCAAATCCTGAAATCTGCAATTGCCGGAAAGTAGAATTTGTCTACTCTATCATATATTTTTCATAAGAATTACAATGTTCTTGATTTGAAAACATATATCTTATAAGAGAACATAAAAAGATTATGACATGGTAGAATGTTTAAA
This sequence comes from Steromphala cineraria, assembly GCA_916613615.1. Lineage (NCBI taxonomy): Eukaryota > Metazoa > Mollusca > Gastropoda > Trochida > Trochidae > Steromphala > Steromphala cineraria. Next base: position 50,249,541 of record OU744730.1, read on the forward strand.
TATATATATCTGTGCTGTCAAATTTGTAATACACTCTATAAGACCATGCTGTAAAAAGGAAATCCTAACTTTTAAACTGTCAATAATCAACAAGTTTGTGGAGCTTCTTCGTACTTTATGCAACAATTGGATTTAAAAATATTTCGTCCTTAGGTTACTTAAAAGACTACTGACGTTCTTTTTAATCAAACATTTACTAAATTGCCTCAACGCCGTCGGTTTTAAACTAAATTTGCGGGTGTTGAATAACAATGAATCCCGGAAATTTTACAAACGCAACTATTTATCTTCTAATTCTTTTCTGCAATATCTACCATCGTCTTTTAAATTTCATTGTGTTTTATCAATAGGAGAACATGTTAATCAAAAGGAATAAACTACAATTGATCATAAGTGTAAAGCAAGTTGTCCAACATCATAAAAATCAGGACTTTGTTTGTGTTTGATGTTAAAAAGGACAATTGCTATAACGTGAAAAAAGGACAGCTCTCTACTCCCTTATTGCCTTCTCAGACAACTGATTCTTTGACTATCCATCACAATTCGTCACCATCGTAATTCAAGTTCTTATCCGCCAAACCTCGCCTAATTGGAAGAATAAGAAGTCTGGAAGTTATTTCAAAATTTGTTTTGTTGTGCATTAAAAAGAATGAAAACAAATAAGCTTTTCGAGATCTTGAATTGTCTTCCTGGTTTACAAAATTTGCTTTCAATATACCAGTAAGGATTTTAAATCTGAACAATCAATCAAATTTCGTCTTATAAGATTCGTTAGAAATCAAACCAGAAAATCAATTTTATTACCTACGAGGGCAGTCATATCGAGGTTCATATTTTCAAATTATGCCCTAGGGCAAAAAATCACTTTTTCATGGTGACGTCATGTTTAAAAAAAACGTTGTAAGGGCACGGTGCGCCTATGACAGGTGGCGGCTAGTCCAGCTATGCTGAGAAGTAAGTTTGAGTTTTGTCTTTCATTTTGCGACTACAGTAATAAACAGAACAATATTTTCGTGCCCATGACATGATATATTAATGAAACACCTGCCTTAATATCAGTATATCCCTCGCTTTTGCTCGGGAAATACTATTATTATAAAAACGTATAATAAACATAGTATTTCATAGACACTCATGTAATATTCTCTATTTGATGACGTTTGTTTAATCAAACATTTACTAAATTGCCTCAAGGACACAAAGTGATAAGATTTACATACGTTTTGATAATATTATGCATTGTCCTGAAATATAACAGTGTGATGGACCAAAGAAAGAACTTTTAAGAAATGCTCGTTGTACCCTTCAATTCTAGCATAAAATGTTCAAATAGTGAAATCATTCTTGTTTCTCCAGAGTGCTATTGCCCTTAAATCCTTTTGCCAATATTATTTCATGGAGTGTTACTTTATGTTTATGGCCATGGCGTTATGGTAAGAACTTGAAGGCATTGTTTTCAAAATTAAATTATAGATATGTTGTACCTTGAAGCCCCGTGTTATTCTTAAAAGTTTTATATGTATCGTAATTAAAACATTCTTATGATTGTCTGTCTGTATTACATGAAGATGGTTTTCGCTAGTTATTTTATTTCAAGTTAAACCTTAATAAGATTACTGGAATCTACTTTCAATTTGGTGTCATTGTCTCCATTACCTGTACACCCACGCTCTAATTCAGGAAATATTGATAATGACAAAATTTGTAATGCTAGCTGTCTCTCATTTGCAAGATTTGTATTGGAGAAACCTTTAAACCAAGGACATCAGACAACGAATGCAAAAATCCTTGATGAGATGTGTATTTAATAAATGACTCTGTGTGATAAGCGATCTTAAGATATAAGGGACTGACTGGTTGTAATCATTTTTAAATCAGCAAGAAATACGAAAACAGTGACGCCAAATCATTGAACTTACACCATTACAACATGATCCGTTATTATAAACGTCCCTGCGTCTTGACTTATCATCTTGAAGGATCTACATGTAGTACAAAGCCTTTTTATTAGTTGACAATTGTTCACATTCGTTCATGGATTGACGCATAAAGTAAATCTTTAATCAGCTATGTAGTTGTAAGTTATTATGTTATTAAATACATCATGTGGTTTTAAAGCAAAGTTAAGTAAAAATATTGGCTAATTAATAATTTAAATAAAAGAGACGTTTGCCAAGAGAAATTAAGTGTAAGTGGAAGATGAAACCATGAACATGGAAAAAGGAGAATTTAATCAAAACTTTCAAATTGAGTCATTTGACATTTGTCACATTAATAGTGGTTTGCTAATAATCGAATCATTAACAGTCTAAAAATTGAACCATCGTATGATTCTTCGCTTTGTTAATCACCAAGATACTCATTCACAATCGCAGGTCATGCCAACGTGCTGATTTTCACGAACAGAATAGAACGAAAGAAAGAATCTATATATATCAGTATTGTAATGATCTATAAAGAAAATAAATCCTATGAACAAGATGTGTTATGTTAGTGCTTTTAAGTGATTACATCATGGAAATACAGTACCAAGTGTAGGTACACCCCAAAAATAATGATATTTTGTGTCTTTATAGTACATACATGTAGGTTCAATTTCTCCAGCATTCGCGATTTCTGAGGACATTTCATTACTAAACTTCATAGTTTAATATGTAAAACAATCTTGCTTTTATTCATTTTTTGTTTTAAAATCTTTGATATCCAATTTTTGAAGATAGTTATGAAGTTTTGAAATGACTATAAGAACATATAAACGTTCTTTCATCTCTTTGACCAGGTTTCGTTGCTCATGAATATTTACATTTGTCAAGCAAAACAGATAACCTGCCAATCTGGTAATGCATTTCTTAACAACTGTAAGTTGAATGAATCTTTCTTTAATGTTTGTCACCTAAGAGATTTAAAACAACATCCCTGAGATTACTGGACATAAAAAACAGGAAGTAATACAGGTTAAATAGACAATTATTAGACCAATAAATGTCTTTTGGGCTTGTGATTAGTGATTTAAAGGTATAAGCGACTGAGTGGTTGTAAACATATATGTAAACCAGCAAGAAATACAAAATCAGTGACAGTGAAACAAGTGATAATGTGCTGACATTTATGCTTGAGAGTACAGTGTATTTATTTTTCTAAATGTCCGTCCGAACAAAATTGGTTTTCAATCACAATTCATCCCTGAGAGAAGTACTAACTGGACACGACTCGACCAATAAGAAGAACGAGAGACTGAAAATCACTTTTTATCTCGACTTGCACAGCAATGTCGACTTACCATTGGTCAAAACAGGTCACGTGGCGTAGGTATATTTAGCTATGTCAAACTGGGTCACGCGCTCCCCTAGTAACAATCAACGACGGAGTGTCAAGAGTTATCTCCCTTGCCCTTTGTTCGGTAAACAAGGCCACGCTACGCTTGCTGTAACGTCATGTAATACATGGTGAATTGCTTGGTGAATTGCCCTGTACATGCTAAAGTCAGCTTTATGTAATAACTTTACTTGTATAAGTGAAATGTCCTTCAAATAAAAGATTGGTACCGCTAAAATACAGTAGCAAGTCAACGCTCACTCGCAGCGAGGTTATCTATCAGCGATCTCAAGATTCAAATTATGCAAACAGAAAGCCGATCTATGAATATCAGTCACCGTTATATGTTTATTGTATTCTCAAACCAACCTGTGCATTCTGTTATGATGTCGGTCTTATCAATAACTCCGACACTATCAAACTCGCTCGCCCCCACTCGACAGTCCGCCATGACGGTAACGGGGCTTCTACGGTCGCTTCAAGTCGAATGTGGTGCGAATGCACGAGGTCACGTGACCAAACAATCCAAATCTAGGAATGCCCGCATTGCTCGGTATTTTGATTAATTTGCGTTTATCTGCAATTTCTGTCTAGTACCGTGCGCTCCGCTTCGGTACTAGACCATACTTTCGGCCATTAACACGATGGTATAAAAATTATATTTGTAAATACCTAAACAAAAGAGTAGCACTGGTATGATTAGTCGCCATTTTGATCACTCTCATATTTCAAGTCAGATTTAAAGCATTTAGGAAGGGTGCTCGTCGAGATAAATTCGTTACCATGTGTCCGCCAGTTTGATATGGAGATTTATCATGTGTCCGAGTTAAATATCAAACTCGAACTGCGTTCTCGTTTGATATTTAACTCGGACACATGATAAATCTCCATATCAAACTGGCGGACACATGGTAACTTATAATATCTGTCTTAGCTGAGCATTTATACAAAACCTAGAAACAAATAAACGCTTTACATATTGAATCTTATTCTTTGTTCACAAAACTTTATATCAAGGTACCAGAAGGAGAAGAGGTTTCCGAGCTTATTTAAATTTGTTTAAAGCAAATTCCAAATTCCTTAGATTTATGTACTTTCTTTATTTAAACCAGATTTAGTGCAATATACCGATTGTAATTGCAATGTTAAAAACACTTTTACGTTTCTTATAAATGTTAAGAAGACATTAACGGAAACGACATTTAAGAATGTTTTCATATATTTTCACACTTTTAACATTTCAAAACAGAAAATCCTGACTTTTCCTACAACTGATCAAAGAACTCATTTTCTTACAATAATCTTATTTATCTTCTTCAGTTTCTCTGAATTTTTTTTCCACTTTCTTCATATTTCCTAAAGTGACCACTGACAATGCAGCAGCATTGCCCTTATAATTTCAACAAAATCGTTTACTTAGTGCCAAATGGTATTAAAAACCTAATTCTAGGTTATAGTAACATGCACAAAAGAAGAGTCTTGAGCAAAATTTGGATTGAAAACTCCTAATTTTTTAAAAAAGAAGCAGGCCTATACAGCAAGAAAGCCTTAATGTTAGACTGATATTAGTCACCAGTATTACAAGTAATGTTAAAAGTCATCTCGGACAATTCCCATCAAGAAGTTTTTTTTATCTCTTAAACCTCTTAAAGGGTTTCTTTCTGGATAGAAATCTAATAACTTATGGTCTAATTTTTTATTTCGCCTTCACCTTTAAGCACTAGCGTAGCATGTTCAAATACAGAAATCATTCAAGTTTCGTCATCCATGTCTAGACTGTCTGTTTTGTAAAAAACAGGAAGTGACCTTTAAGTATTCCTTTTGTTTCCCGGATTTGCAATGCTTGTTTTGGAGAAAGGGTATTTAAATGTAATAGATCTAGACATTGAGTCATTTTGCAAAGATCATTGTGTAATGTTTAAGAAATGCCATGAATAAGTTATATGAATGTTATCTTAACAAATATGGGGTGATTGAGAACATTTAAATATTAATATCAAGCAAACAAAGTATACCATTTATGATTTGTATGTAAACGACATATGATACATTGTTCAGAAAGAAAACAGTTATAATTACAAATGAGAGACTTATGAGAGATAATGATTTACCAAATATTTGTACAATGTGAGCAAGCTAAGAAAGTTTTACTGCTAAACACTATACTAACTAAAATGAAGCCCTTTATCGTTTTGCTTTATATTCTGCAGCACCACATTTTAAACATTTCTCTTAAAATGGATTCCTCATGGGGAAAAATCTGATAATTTACAGGTTTACATAGTTTCTGCTTTGGCCTTTCAGCACCGGCATAATATGATCAAGCAGAGATATAATTGCGTTTTGTCAGTAAGGTATTACCATGGATTAACTCTCACTTGAAAATTGATTTTTCTTATATAGACAATTTACTTTATGCAAACGGCAGCTGAATCGTGTTCAAGGTAAGCTTATCTCAAGCTAGAATTTACATGAAGGCGTTGTAATATACATATATCGATTAACAGGATATATACATTCTACGTCTGAAAACTTGTAATACTCTTTCAGTTCGCAAAATCTTCGTTAATGGAAACAATTTATATAATTGTCTGTCTGTATAAGTTCATTCAAGATGAATAAATGTATTTTTCTGGTCGCATTTATTCTAGGTAAATGTCGTTATAAGATTCTTTTAATCTACTGTCAAAATGTCACCCTCTTTTGCTTGACACTCACGCTTAAATGCAGGAGGTAGTTATGAGTAAAATATTTCATGTTTTTTGGTAAAAATTTAACCCTTTTCTGGACGAAAACAAATCTTCACACCTAGGTTTACTTAGAAACACACAGACATTTACACACCTTTTAATTGTAAGTTGGTAGTTTCTAAGGAAACCTAGAAACTTTTATTTAGTATACACCCCTTCTCAGCAAAACGCCTGGTTTCATATATTTAAGGAACAAAATGAGTAATGAATGAAAATAAAATTATAGAATGTTTATCATATTATAAAATCCCAACTTTTTCAACAAGTAATCAAAGTACTCATTTTCTCATGATAATGTTCTCAGCTAACGTGGCTGCAATGGCACTGCCCTTTACTTTCAACAAATGTTTACTTAATGCCCATCATATTTGCTATAGTTCTTAAAGTACATGTGTTTTATTAATACAATTCATTGTTTTAAGGTTAAAGTAAAATGCAACAGAGAAGGCTTGAGCAAAGATTTGGTTGAAAGTATCTATTGTTGTGAAAACAGACGCAGACTTAAAATAATGTTTTACCAAAGATTTGTATAAAGTAAGCAGGCTTAGTAAGTCTAACTGTTACATTCTAATGGAAACGAAGCCCTTTATCGTAAGGCTTTATATGGTGCAGTACTAACATTTTCAAGAGATACTATTTCTCCTGCCCACAGGCATTTCCTGGAGGAGGAGGCCATACTTTTAAATAATGACCACGGGTCATGTTTTATCAAACTTATAAACAGAAACAGCGGGAATTTTTTTTACTAAAATATAAGGACACAGTAATAACAAAATGTGTTATTGAGAGTCGATCGAATGTGTTTTCTGCATATGTTTCTATAAAGAATTAAAAAAATACAGAAATATTTGGAATCATAATACAGAACATGATAACAGAATGAAGATGATCATGAAATATGTCAATCTTTTCAAAAGTAAAAGACAGAGTCAAACCCTGAAACAAAATTTAATGCTTTCTAGGGCGTGCTTTGACACAAATCTTTATCCTGAAATTATAGGTGTCACTAAATGTAAAATAGAGAATTGTGGAACATGCGACCATTTAGTGGAGAGGAAAGTGATTTAAGTCTATATGAGCCTCTTCAGTCTGTTGAAACCAATGTGTTTTTGCATGCAGGATCGACGGCAAAAACTTTAGTCATTTTATTATTATCAGTTTGTAGTAGGAAAATTTCAAAGATATATTGAACAAGATTGGATGGCGAGTGAAGGAGCACATAAGGACCAATCATAGTTTAAAGCATTCGTATTATATATAATTAAATTGAAATGAGTGTATATTATCACACTTACGTATTGTGATCCTATAAAGTTGAATGAACATGTATTATACCTTGCTTATTCATTTGCCTAAGCATTTTGCGTAGAACATTAATTCCATCTCTGATAAAAAATCACTTGAATCAGGAAACTTGAGGCTTCCACATACTTTGATCTATAATGAAATATTAATCTTGACGCAAATTATTCTTGTCGATATAGGATTTTATGTTGTAAGCCATCTCCTCCATGGAAGTCACTTCAGATACTGATTACTGTAAATCAACAAATTAACGCGTGTATTAATTAACGCGAATGCCGTCCACCAAACACAAATGCGTGTACTAATTAACGCGAGCAGGCGATAATTAGTGTTTACAAAATCACTGGGAATCCAGTTTGACTGATTGAAAAAGTGACCTGTCGGACATTCAAGAAGTCATTTGACCGATTGAAGATAATCAAAGAATTACTAAACAAACAGATAAACAAGCCTGAGTTGACTAACAAGCAATCAATAAAGGCCAAGTGCCCCGCTTGTATCAGTCATAATTGTTATGAAAACACGAACCGGTCATCAATGAAACAACTAATCCTGTATTCAAACGCCATAATTACCTTGTTATCTTTAATTATTGGATCATCTCAGTGTCATGTATTGAGTAAAGAGAATTTGAACGTCATGTTTTTTTCAGGTATGTAGATTACTAGCATGTGCAGCGATGGCCGCCATTTTGAATATTTAATGATCGCATTGAAAATTGTTATCGTAACTGAACATCATATAAGGCTTAATTACGTGATAGAATATAATGATACTATATGTTCATCATAAACATTAGTAATGGGAATGTTTTTGATACAAATTATTATCGTAATTGAAAAACTTGAGTCACGTGTTCTAGTTTTCTAAGAAAATGTAATCTCGAACCATAGCACATTTTTCCACGTGTTGTAGTTTTCTAGGAAAACCCATGGATCTGTCGGTCAATGGCGAGTTGAAAGCAATCATAAAGAACAATTCACTGAGTGGTACGCAGACAAAGTGGCAGCCAATCTACAGTCAAAGGATACCGACAAAGGTGTTGATCTGCGAATCAGTGTCACTAGGTGATTACGTCTTGACTAGTAGTTGTACTACTCCCCCAATGATATGCTCGGCTGAGTTTAAACAAAGACTGACTGGTAACTAACAGTGCTCAAACGTCAATTGACACGTGTCATCCCACTAAAGATTAACGAATGAATGAAATGTTGAAATGCTTGTTTATTGTTATTTTGTCTCTTTTTATCATATGGAATTATTCAATAAAGCTACATAGATTGATTATTTTGTGTTTGTTGAATTTTATGTCATGTTTAGTGTACAAAAGCGTTTATAAAACGCGCGACTTATTATCGCGCCTTGGTGTCTGACGCGTTTTTCGCGTTAATAAATCGCTCGCGTTAATTTGTTGATTTACAGTACATGGCTAAAAGGACCAATTGCATGAATATCTAAACATTATTCATGACCTCTATTTCACTTCAGGGAACGTTATACTCCTCAGAAGTCGACAAGATGTTAGGGAACACAATGTCATGCCTAAGAGATTGTAATAAAGATATGGTTGAACAGTACTATGATACCATTGTCAGTGCTATCCACACATCAACAGCGATGCACATACCCAGAGGACACTACAGACCATACCTGAGACCGTACTGGAGAGGTTCGAGTCTGGATTATTACCATTTCCAGATGCGACAGACTAGACGACAATGGATATCTGAAGACAAGCCTAGAGGTAATTCACATGAGTCTTACAGAGAGTATAAGAAAGCTAAATGTACCTTCCGACGTTTGAAGAGAAAAGCTGAAAGAGATTGGGACAGAGAGAAATTCACGGAACTCAACTCTGCTTGCGAGGTAGACATTGGTGAATTCTATCGCACTGTTAGAAAACAGAGTAGATGCAGTGTGACATGTACGTCTCTTCAGTTCAATGGGAAGACGGCTAGTACCCCCAAGGACATATGCACTATGTGGGCGGACTATTATGGCGATTTGCTCTCCATACTTACCAGACCTGAGTTCGATTCAGACTTTTATGAAGAAACCAAAGAAATAGTAATGGAAATAGCTGACAAACAGACTCCTTTGCACGACCCTATTCTAGCCACACCAATGACAGCTGATGAAGTGAAAGAAACAGTGAGAACTCTGAAAAAGAATAATCTCCAGGTCCGGACTATGTAACAGCAGAACACATGTGTAATGCTGGAGAATTGTTGTACAAACACCTTGCCCACTTATACAACAGGATGGTAAGCACCTGCCATACCCCACAAATAATGAGAACTGGAACCATTATTCCCATATACAAGGGGAATAACAAAGACAAAACCAATCCAGGCAATTACCGTGGAATCACTTTGACATCTATAATTGGTAAGATATTTGAGAGACTACTGCTGAACAAAATGGAAATATATCTAAGAAGGGCAAATCCAACATTTCCAAACCGGTTGCAGTGTGGATTCCGCAAAGAACATGGAGCTAATATTGCCACATTCGTCTTAAAGAAAGTTATCTCCTATTACCAAGACAGAAATTCACTTGTTCATGCTGCCTTCCTTGACAACGAGAAGGCTTTCGACAGGATATGGCATGACGGACTGCTTCTGAAACTGCACAATATTGGTGTTAGGGATCGTGCCTGGCATCTAATTCATCAATCATATAAAGAAGCACAAGCATGTGTCAAATACAACGGGCAGATAAGTGAGACGTTTTGCATCCATCAAGGAGTAGGACATGGTCGAGTGCTATCTGCATGGATGTTCTTAGTTTACATAGACGACCTGATATCAGAACTTGACAAACTTAAATGTGGACTTATTATTGGAACTAATCACATCCCAACTGTTCTTCTAGCTGACGACACCACTGTTGTTAGTACAACCGTGCATGGACTCAATATGTCGCTGAACAAAATCCACCAATATGCTTGCCAATGGAGGATGACATACAACGCCAGTAAGAGTTGTGTTCTATCTTTTCCAAAAAGTACAAATCATACCAAGAAAGCTGTATTCAAAATCGGGGATGTCAAACTACCTACTAAGTCCAGTACTGTGTACGCTGGATCAATCATGCATACAGAGAAGGCAAAAGAACGGACAAGTCGTGCATGTGCCAAGGCAAGGAAAACCATCAACTCACTCAGAGATGTAGGACTTCGTGCTGGAGGATTAAACCCTGTTTCCTCCTCCAATATATGGCAAAGAGTTATCTTCCCCTCCGCTTTCTATGCCTGTGAGCTATGGGTTAATATAAGTTCTACAGAAATAAAGGAAATGGAAGCCTTACAGAGGTATTTTGCAAGACGAGTGCAAAACCTCCACAAGAGATCATCTACAGTTGCTACAACTCAAGTGCTAGGACTTTACTCCATGCAAGGCAACATTAACAAATTGAAACTTTTATTCCTTGGCCGACTATGTTGGTCAGCAAGTACAAATATTGTGAAACCCATACTGTTCATGAGAGCTGCAGAATATGTGTCAATGGTGGTTAAGAGTTCAAAATCGATAGTCCACGATATCCTGACTGTGGCTAAGAAATATGGATTCTCTGATGTCATTGAAACATTTTTGCGAACAGGAACAATTCCTAGCAAAAATGTTTGGAAATCCATGGTGCAGAAGGCTATAGCCAAGATTGAACTAAACCAATGGAGAACAGATCTTCAACAGCGCCCAAATATGCACAGATTTGGTGCTATCCACACGCGCCTCTGCCCTCATCGTCTGTGGAACCTATGTGTGTGGTATGACATGGACAATCCCCCTGTCTATGCTGTCATTAAGCTAGGCATATTGCCGGTCACACCAGGGCAATGTCTGATATGTGAGAGCGACAGCGAAGACATAGTGAAACATCAACTCCTGTACTGCGAAAAAGGTAAAAGGAATGCACTGAGCGAGATCCTCTTTGACAACATGAGCCTTGACAGATACGTCAGGCTTGAAGATGCTGCAGACGAGGTTAAAATCCTCACATACCTCGGAGCCCTTACCCCAGTTGTGGAGGACATGCCTCTTGATAGATGGGCCTGGTTAATGAACGTTATTGCCAAACACATCAGTGCATGGAATCTTGCTAGCATGCTATACCTGTGAATGAAAGTGTAATACATTAATGTGTACATACTGTCCAGTTTCCTTATTGCTTTTGTTCGTTTCGTTTGATTCAATTTCACTTAACATGTGACTTTGCCTAAATATATGTTCTGTTCCTAACCTTACATGTAACTGAATGTACAACTCTCCTAATCATTGGTGGAAATAAAGAACATTCATTCATTCATTCATTCATCCGTACTTCTTACTCTAGAACATAATGAGAAGCATAACATTATTTCAGGAGACTTTTGAGAATTGTTAATAGCATGTTATGAGTAAAAATGATGATGAAGGTATACTTGAAAATGAATAGGACATTATAAAAACACAGCAGAGAGAGCACAGATACCAAGTCATTAGTAATAGAGTTTTTACTGTTTAAGAGCAAGACAAAGGCCAATATATACTACTCAAAAGAAGTTACGGGTCACATCTGTTTTCTGCCTGACATCTTTATATGCATAGAGTAGATATGCATAAACAGTTATAAGTAGAAATCTTGTTGAAATGGGTTTGTATCGCCGAAACGCAATGTAGTCGGACCTTAATTTCCCAATGAACAATTAAAGCTCGAAATCAGTACTGTGGTGATGTTGCTTTCAATTGAAAGTGTGTCTTGGTCAGATGTAAGCAAAATGACCTTGTAGAGGAAGAAACCATTGTGTGGCTACAGAGATATTTTTAACTCTTTGAGTCCTGAAAAGTTTATGTGTTAATGTTCTCTGCATATCATTACTCTGCAGCCACGCATTGGGTCTTCCTCTATGAAGATGTAATGAAGAAATATATATATATACATGTAGGTTTGAACCGTAACCTCTTTGGAGTAGTATATCTTTAAATCCGGGTCTTATTGCAACTTTGTATGTCAGACTTCTAGTCTCAAAATCAGATACCTACTTTCTGCACAGAGTTGTTCTTCGTAAGCTTCGCACGTTAACCTAGTGTGTGGGCTGATAGCTAGGCCTGCTATAAGCTCTGTCAACGTCCTCATTATTTCAAATAGGATTAGATAAAGACTCACATATATCTAGTATGTGGCAAGCTTCCATTTTAAGAAGATCCTTTCTTAGTGCTGTAAAGTAAAACGATAAATAATTGAAGGCAATTAGTCGTACCTACATAGGTACATGTATATAAACAAGTTAATAAGTTAACTGATGATATTTTCTGATGCTCAAAATATAAGTAACACGAACTAAATGACCATTTGTGCGCATTCCAGTGTCATTATCAGTGTATTATTGTGAAATTATTAAATTTATTGCCATTGCCACAAAGAACTTAATCAAACATCCCCTATTTTGTCAAACAAAATTTGATAATCTTTGAATATTTTGATCAACTTGATCTATTGATACTCTTAAAATATACATGTACACACGTCAAATAAACATTTGAAATAGTAAATGTTTATTGGCTGGAAATACAATCCTCAATCTTCAGGCGATCAATTGTGAGACACTTTTTGAAAGTCATTAAATCATCTCAACAAATGACTTAATTGTTCTCAATCATAATCGTACCTTCCTCTTAAAGAATTACTTATTTGCCAAAACTTGACCAACAAGAAGAACGAGAGACAAAAGATCACCATATATTTGTTTTAGCTGAGCATCTAACAAAGACTGAAAACAAAAAAACTTTTTACATCTTGAATCTTATTCCTTGTTCACAAAACTTTATATCAAGATACCAGAAGGAGAAGAGGTTTCCGAAATTGTTTTATTTTTTTAAAAACAAATTCTAAATTCCTTAGATTTAGTTAATTTCTCTATTTAAGACAGGTTTAGTGCAATTTACTGATTGCCAGCAATGTTTGGACGTTCGTGCTAGTAAAGACGTTTGCCTTGGAAAAAATAGAACATATGAACTATTTTAAATTGTAACTGCAATGTTCAAAACACTACATTGTTTCATGTAATAATTGATAAAACAACAACATTTTGAAATCAGCTAATTATGTTGTTTGTATATTTTAATAATCATTAAAGGTCATGACATTTAAGAATGTTTTCACATTTTTTTCACACTTATAACATCTTTCAAAACAGAAAATCCTTGTTTTTCCTAAAACTGATCAACGTTCTTATTTTCGTACAATGCTGCTCTTCAGTTTCTCTGTTTATTTCTTTAGTTTCTTTAATATAAAAATTAATTAGTCACTGACACTACCTCTTATTTCAACACAATCCTTACTTAATGCTAAATGGTATTAAAAACTTAATTTTAGGTTATGGTAACATTCACAAAAGAAGAGCTTTGAGCAAAAATTGGATTGAAAGCTCCTAGTTGTTTAAAAAGAGGCAGGCCTATACATCATGAAAGCCTTAAAGATAATAGTCTTTTTGATAATTTTATAATTTTCACTGGTAATTATAAGTTAATGCTAAATGTGTTATTTTGACAGTGTCAAAAGTCTCATTACACAAGCCAATAATTGATAGTTAGAGGTCAAAGTATGAAAATTCACATAAAATCCATTGGCGGCCATTTTTTGTGAACCCCTTTAAACTTTACGTTTTATATTTAAATTATTACTGCTCTATTTAGTTTAAATACATTGTCTTTCAATTGGAACCATTAATTTTCCTTTTCTTGACTTCACCTTATATTCCCCCTAAAAAGGGCTACTGCCCCTTTAATGTTAGACTGATATTCTTCACCACTATTACACGTAATATTAAAAATCATCTCGGGCAATTCCCAACGAGAATGTTTTTATTTCTTAAACCTCTTAAACTGTTTCTTTCTGGATAGAAATCTGATAACTTCAGGTCAAATTTTGTATTTTCATTTATTACCTATAAGCACTAGAGTTGCATATTCAAATACAGAAATCATTCAAGTTTCGTCATCCATGTCTAGACTGTCTGTTTTGTAAAAAAAACAGGAAGTGACCTTTAAGTATTCCTATTGTTTCCCGGATTTGCAATGCTTGTTTTGGAGATTAGGTATTTAAATGTAATAAGCCTAATACTGTTATATGGATCTGAAATATGGGGACTGGCACAACATGACAACATAGAAAAAGTTCATTTATATGCATGCAAAAAGTACCTAGGCGTTAAACCAAGCACTTGTAGCACAATGGTCTATGGAGAATTAGGCAGATTTCCACTATTCATTTATTCCTCAATTAGAGCTGTTAAATACTGGATAAGGTTGTTGAATATGCCGCTTCACAGATATCCGAAATTTTTTTTTATAATATTATGAAACTGTATGATAAAAATGGTAAAAGAAATTGGGTGACTGATATTAGAGAGCTTCTCAACAAAACAGGATATGGTTATATTTGGTGCAATCAAAGTGTTCATTCACAATCAGAATTTATCATCTCAATAACTCAAAGAATGAGAGATATATATTTACAATCCTGGGCAGAATCCATGACATTATCAAATTTTTTTATATATTATAGAGAATGGAAATCTGAAATATTTCTTGAAAGCTATCTTTCAAAAGTTGATTATAAAAAGTTCCGTAATGCCTTAGCCCGTTTTCGTTGTTCATCACATGAATTGTTTGTTGAAACTGGAAGATATAAAGGTATTGAAAGAAAAAATAGAGTATGTAAAGTTTGTAATATGAATGTTGTGGAAGACGAGCTACACCTCTTATTAACCTGCCCTGTCTATAAGAATCTACGGATAAAATATCTTCAACCTTACTATTTTAACCATCCAGACAGAACAAAACTATTGTCATTGTTAACAAATACCAATACTCAGTCATTACAGAACCTTGCAATGTATATTTATTATGCAATGTTATTTAGATTTTTTTATATTTTGAATGCAATTGATTCTACCATGTGATCTATCATTGATTGTACTACAGGCCTGTGGCCTTCTAAGAACAGAAATAAATAAAGACTAAAGAACTGTAATAGATCTAGACATTGAGTCATTTTGCAAAGATTTTTGTGTAATGTTTTAGAAATGTCATGAATGAGTTATATGAATATTATCTTTACAAATATGGGGGGATTGAGAACAATTAAATATTAATATCAAGCAAACAAAGTATACCATTTATGATTTGTATATAAACGACATATGATATATTGTTCGGAAAGAAAACAGTTACAGATATAAATGAGAGCCTTAGCCAAAAATAAATAATGATTTACCAAAGATTTGTACACAGTGAGCAAGCTAAGAAAGTTTTACTGTTTAATACTATACTAACTAAAATGAAGCCCTTTATCGTTTTGCTTTATAGTCTGCAGCACCACATTTTAAACATTTCTCTTAAAATGGTTTCCTCGTGGGGGAAAAATCTGATAATTTACAGGTTTACATAGTTTCTGCTTTGGCCTTTCAGCACCGGCATAATATAATCAATCAGAGATATAATTGCGTTTTGTCAGTAAGGTATTACCATGGATTAACTCTCACTTGAAAATTGATTTTTCTTATATAGACAATTTACTTTATGCTAACGGCAGCTGAATCGTGTTCAAGGTAAGCTTATCTCACGCTAGAATTTACATGGAGGCGTTGTAACATACATATATCGATTAACATGTATACATTCTACGTCTGAAAACTTGTAATACTCTTTCAGTTCGCAAAATCTTCATTAATGGAAACAATATATATAATTGTCTGTCTGTATAAGTTCATTCAAGAGGAATAAATGTATTTTTCTGGTCGCATTTATTCTAGGTAAATGTCATTATAAGATTCTTTGAATCTACCGTCAAAATGTCACCCTCTTTTGCTTGACACTCACGCTTAAATGCAGGAGGTAGTTATGAGTAAAATATTTCATGTTTTTTTGTAAAAATTTAACCCTTTTCTGGACGAGAAACAAATCTTCACACCTAGGTTTACTGAGAAACACACAGACATTCACACACCTTTTAATTGTAAGTTGGTAGTTTCTAAGGAAACCTAGAAACTTTTATTTAGTATACTTCCCCCTTCTCAGCAATAGCCTGGTTTTATATATTTAAGGAACAAAATGAATAATGAATGAAAATAATATTATAGCATGTTTATCATATTATAAAATACAATTTTTTTCGACAAGTAATCAAAGTACTCATTTTCTCATGATAATGTTTTCAGCTAACGTGGATGCAATGGCACTGCCCTTTTCTTTCAACAAATGTTTACTTAATGCCTATCATATTTATTATAATTCTTAAAGGACATGTATTTTGTTAATACAATTCATTGTTTTAAGGTTAAAGTAAAATGCAACAGGGAAGGCTTGAGCAAAGATTTGGTTGAAAGTAGCTCTTGTTGTAAAAACAGAAGCAGGATTAAATAATGATTTACCAAAGATTTGTATAAAGTAAGCAGGCTTAGTAAGTCTAACTGTTACACACTAATGAAAACGGAGCCCTTTATCGTAAGGCTTTATATGGTGCAGTACTAACATTTTCAAGAGATACTATTTCTCTTGCCCAAGGGCATTTCCTGAGGGAGGAGGCCATACTTTTCAATAATGCCAACGGGTCATGTTTTATCAAACTTATAGACAGAAACAGCGGGAAAATTGTATTAAAATATTAGGACACAGTAATAACAAAACGTGTTATTGAGAGTCGATCCAATGTGTTTTCTGCATATGTTTTCACAAACAATTAAAAATATACAGACATATTTGGAATCATAATACAGAACATGCCGATCCTAGAGCAAGATAACAGAATGAAGACTATGAAATATGTCTATCTATTCAAAAGTAAAAGACAGAGTCAGAACCTGAAACAAATGCTTTCTAGGGCGAGCTTTGACACAAATCTTTATCCTGAAATTATAGGTGTCACTAAATGTAAAAGAGAGAATTGTGGAACATGCGATCATTTAGTGGAGGGGAAATCAATTAGACTTTCTGAAAAGCATGCATAATTTATTGTTCACTCAAACATAAACTGCAGTGCCCGGAATGTTATTTATCAAATCACATGTCAGGGATGCCATGAAAAGTATATTGGCCAAACTGAATACCTGAGGGGAAGGGTGAGGGTTCATAAGCAACAAATAAAGGACCCAAACACCCGCTGTTTTCCCCTGAATTAATACTTAAATCTATGCGCAAATTAAAAGAAAATTAAATCTACAATCTTCCCATTCTATCAACTTTCAACAGATGGTCCTATGGTTCACAAAATAGAGGACAAATTCTTTAAGAAATTCTGTGCATCATTATAACAAGTTGAGCACAATCTTTACTTCAGCTCCTTGTACATGTTCAGCTTTGTGACGCCATAATGAGATGACGTCATAGACAATGTAATCAGTCTCCCTGAAGACTAAATCGAAACATGTAGGAGAAAACGTTGTGTGATGTTGTTTTATATCCACACCTTTTACTATATATTTATTGAATTCAGTTTTAACTAACATGTTAATGTAGCTTTCATATATATTGGCGATAGATATGGTTGTGTCTTTAACATCATGATACTACCGCTGTCAGAAATAATGTTTAGGAACATTTGTTGAAGAGACTCAAGGACAAAAGAAACGTCACTACATAAAAAAGCAAGATAGTTTAATCAACATTAAGTAGATACAATTAACACATAGTTACGTCATGTCTTCAGGAGCCAACTATCATAATATATGAATAATGAAAGGTTATTTCCCCAAACTTCCGAAAAATCCGAAAGTGCTGTCTTAAAATAGATACATGTAAATAGATAAAATGGGAGAGCGAAAAAAGCTTTCTTCTGTTCTTCCTTGACATTGTACCTCTATATTGCGTCAACAAGTTTGAGTTCAAAAAGGTTGATTATGTCAGCTACATGTTTTATTCATTTAACTTTACAATGTTCTGCATTTTTAACATGTCCGAAAAATTATGTCCTGAAAGATTTGAAAAACCCCCAACAATGTGTGTTCAAACAGTTCTAAATATCAAATAGACAATACCCTGGTGAGTAAGCTTGTGTTTTCCTATTATCATATCATAGATATATTCATGTTCAACATTAACATTATCTGATTTTGTTATTTTGGCTATGTTGAAAACAAGATGACTGCTGATTCAAGTCTATATGAGCCTCTTCAGTCTAATGAAACAAATGTGTTTTTGCATGCAGGTATCGACGGCAAAACCTTTAGCCAGTTTATCATTATCGATTTGTAGTAGGACAATTTCAAAGATTTATTGGACAAGATTGGATGGCGATTGAAGGACCAATCATAGTTTAAAGCATTCGTATTATATATCCTTAAATTGGAATGAGTGTATATTATCAGATTACGTATTGTTATCTTATAAAGTTGAATGAACATGTATTATAACTTGCTAATTCATTTGCTTAAGCATTTTGCGAAGAACATTAATTTCATCTCTAATAAAAAATCACAGTGACTTGAATCAGGATAGTTTATTCAACAAATGTAGACATAGCGCTTATTTCCACATACTTTGATCTATAATGAAGTATTAAGCTTGACGCAAATTATTCTTGTCCATATAGGATTTTATGTCGTATTCAATCTCTTCCATCAAACATACATGTCAGAAGTCACTTCAGATAATGATAACATGGCTAAAAGGACCAATTCTATGAATATCTAAACATTATTCATGACCTCTATTCAGGGACGTTATAGTACATTTGTACTTCTAACTCTAGAACATAATGAGAAGCATTGCATTATTTCAGGAGACTTTTTGAGAATGGTTAACAGCATGTTATGGGTAAAAATGATGATGAAGGTATACTTGAAAATAAATAGGCCATTATAACAATCATTTAAAAAGGATTGTAGAGCACAGATACCAAGTCATTAGAAATAGAGGTTTTACTGTTTAAGAGCAAGACAAAGGCCAATATATACTACTCAAAAGAAGTTAAGGGTCACATCTGTTTTCTGTCTGACATCTTTATATGCATAGAGTAGATATGCATAAACAGTTATAAGTAGAAATCTTGTTGAAATGGGTTTGTATCGCCGAAACGCAATTTAGTCGGACCTTAATTTCCCAATGAACAATTAAAGCTAGAAATCAGTACTGTGATGATGTTGCTTTTAATTGAAAGTGTGTCTTGGTCAGATGTAAGCAAAATGACCTTGTAGAGGAAGAAACCATTGTGTGGCTACAGAGATATTTTTAACTCTTTGAATCCTGAGAAGTTTATGTGTTAATGTTCTCTGCGTATCACTACTCTGCAGCCACGCATTGGGTCTTCCTCTATGAAGATGTAATGAAGAAATATATATATATACATGTAGGTTTGAACCGTAACCTCTTTGGAGTAGTATATCTTTAAATCCGGGTCTTATTGCAACTTTGTATGTCAGACTTCTAGTCTCAAAATCAGATACCTACTTTCTGCACAGAGTTGTTCTTCTTAAGCTTCGCACGTTAACCTAGTGTGTGGGCTGATAGCTAGGCCTGCTATTAGCTCTGTCAACGTTCTCATTATTTCAAATAGGATTAGATAAAGACTCACATATATCTAGTATGTGACAAGCTTCCATTTTAAGAAGACCCTTTCTTAGCGCTGTAAAGTAAAACGATAAATAATTGAAGGCAATTATTCGTACCTACATAGATACATGTATATAAACAA
Organism: Steromphala cineraria; assembly: GCA_916613615.1. NCBI lineage: Eukaryota > Metazoa > Mollusca > Gastropoda > Trochida > Trochidae > Steromphala > Steromphala cineraria. Next base: position 50,269,583 of record OU744730.1, read on the forward strand.
GTTAATAAGTTAACTGATGATATTTTCTGATGCTCAAAATATAAGTAACACGAACTAAATGACCATTTGTGCGCATTCCAGTGTCATTATCAGTGTATTATTGTGAAATTATTAAAATAATTGCCATTGCCACAAAGAACTTAATCAAACACCCCCTATTTTGTAAAACGAAATTGGATAATCTTTGAATATTTTGATCAACTTGATGTATTGACACTCTTAAAATATACATGTACACACGTCAAATAAACATTTGAAATAGTAAATGTTTATTGGCTGGAAATACAATCCTCAATCTTCAGGCGATCAATTGTGTGACACTCTTTGAACGACATTAAATCATCTTAACAAATGACTTAATTGTTCTCAATCATAATCGTATCTTCCTCTTAAAAAATTACTTATTTGCCAAAACTTGACCAACAAGAAGAACGTTTTACGAGAGACAAAAAAATCCCCTTATATTTGTTTAAGCTGAGCATCTAACAAAGACTGAAAACAAAAAAACTTTTTACATCTTGAATCTTATTCTTTGTTCACAAAACTTTATATCAAGATACCAGAAGGAGAAGAGGTTTCCGAAATTGTTTTAATTTTTTTAAACAAATTCTAAATTCCTTAGATTTAGTTTATTTCTCTATTTAAGACAGGTTTAGTGCAATTTACCGATTGCCAGCAATGTTTGGACGTTCGTGCTAGTAAAAACGTTTGCCTTGGAAAAAATAGAACATATGAACTATTTTAAATTGTAACTGCAATGTTCAAAACACTACATTGTTTCATGTAATAATTGATAAAACAACAACATTTTGAAATCAGCTTATTATGTTGTTTGTATATTTTAATAATCATTAAAGGGGATGACATTTAAGAATGTTTTCACACTTATAACATCTTTCAAAACAGAAAATCCTTGTTTTTCCTAAAACTGATCAACGTTCTTATTTTCGTACAATGCTGCTCTTCAGTTTCTCTGTTTATTTTTTTAGTTTCTTTAATTAAAAAATTAATTAGTCACTGACACTACCTTTTATTTCAACACAATCCTTACTTAATGCCAAATGGTATTAAAAACTTAATTTTAGGTTATGGTAACATTCACAAAAGAAGAGCTTTGAGCAAAAATTGGATTGAAAGCTCCTAGTTGTTTAAAAAGAGGCAGGCCTCTACAGCACGAAAGCCTTAAAGATAATAGTCTTTTTGATAATTTTATAATTTTCACTGGTAATTATAAGTTAATGCTAAATGTGTTATTTTGACAGTGTCACAAGCCAATAATTCATAGTCAGAGGTCAAAGTATGAAAATTCACATAAAATCCATTGGCGGCCATTTTTTGTGAACCCCTTTAATTCCCTTTAAACTTTACGTTATATATTTGAATTATTACTGCTCTATTTACTTTAAATACATTGTCTTTCAATTGGAACCATTCATTTTCATTTTCTTGACTTCACCTTATATTCCCCCTAAAAACGTGCTACTGCCCCTTTAATGTTAGACTGATATTTTTCACCACTATTACAAGTAATATTAAAAATCATCTCGGGCAATTCCCAGCAAGAATGTTTTTATTTCTTAAACCTCTTAAAGGGTTTCTTTCTGGATAGAAATCTGATAACTTCAGGTCCAATTTTGTATTTTCTTCTTTTACCTTTAAGCACTAGAGTAGCATGTTCAAATACAGAACTCATTCAAGTTTCGTCATCCATGTCTAGACTGTCTGTTTTATAAAAAAAAGGAAGTGACCTTTAAGTATTCCTATTGTTTCTCGGATTTGCAATGCTTGTTTTGGAGAAAGGGTATTTAAATGTAATAAGCCCAATACTGTTATATGGATCTGAAATATGGGGACTGGCACAACATGACAACATAGAAAAAATTCATTTATATGCATGCAAAAAGTTCCTAGGCGTTAAACCAAGCACTTGTAGCTATGGAGAATTAGGCAGATTTCCACTATTCATTTATTCCTCAATTAGAGCTGTTAAATACTGGATAAGGTTGTTGAATATGCCGCTTCACAGATATCCGAAAAAAAATGTTATAATATTATGAAACTGTATGATAAAAATGGTAAAAGAAATTGGGTGACTGATATTAGAGAGCTTCTCAACAAAACAGGATATGGTTATATTTGATGCAATCAAAGTGTTCATTCACAATCAGAATTTATCATCTCAATAACTCAAAGACTGAGAGATATATATTTACAATCCTGGGCAGAATCCATGACATTATCAAAATAATGTATATATTATAGAGAATGGAAATCTGAAATATTTCTTGAAAGCTATCTTTCAAAAGTTGTTCATCACATGAATTGTTTGTTGAAACTGGAAGATATAAAGGTATTGAAAGAAAAAATAGAGTATGTAAAGTTTGTAATATGAATGTTGTGGAAGACGAGCTACACTTCTTATTAACCTGCCCTGTCTATAAGAATCTACGGATAAAATATCTTCAACCTTACTATTTTAACCATCCAGACAGAACAAAACTATTGTCATTGTTAACAAATACCAATACTCAGTCGTTACAGAACCTTGCAATGTATATTTATTATGCAATGTTATTTAGAATTTTTTTATATTTTGAATGCAATTGATTCTACCATGTGATCTATCATTGATTGTACTACAGGCCTGTGGCCTTCTAAGAACAGAAATAAATAAAGACTAAAGAACTGTAATAGATCTAGACATTGAGTCATTTTGCAAAGATTTTTGTGTAATGTTTTAGAAATGTCATGAATGAGTTATATGAATATTATCTTTACAAATATGGGGGGATTGAGAACAATTAAATATTAATATCAAGCAAACAAAGTATACCATTTATGATTTGTATATAAACGACATATGATATATTGTTCGGAAAGAAAACAGTTACAGATATAAATGAGAGCCTTAGCCAAAAATAAATAATGATTTACCAAAGATTTGTACACAGTGAGCAAGCTATGAAAGTTTTACTATTAAACACTATATTAACTAAACTGAAGCCCTTTATCGTTTTGCTTTATAGTCTGCAGCACCACATTTTAAACATTTCTCTTAAAATGGATTCCTCATGGGAAAGAAATCTGATGATTTACAGGTTTACATAGTTTTCTGCTTTGGCCTTTCAGCACCGGCATAATATGATCAAGCAGAGATATAATTGCGTTTTGCCAGTAAGCTATTATCATGGATTAACTCTCACTTGAAAATAGATTTTTCTTATATAGACAATTTACTTTATGCAAACGGCAGCTGAATCGTGTCCAAGGAAAGCCTATCTCACGCTAGAATTTACATGAAGGCGTTGTAATATACATGAAGACGTTGTAATATACATATATCGATTAACAGGATATAGACATTCTACATCTGAAAACTTGTAATACTCGTTCAGTTAACAGAGTTTTCGTTAATGGAAACCATTTCTATAATTGTCTGTCTGTATAAGTTCATTCAAGATGAATGAATGTATTTGCTGGTCGCATTAATTCTAGGTTAATGTCGTAATAAGATTCTTTGAATCGACTATCAAAATGTTCCTCTCTTTTTTTGCTTGACACTCACGCTTAAATGCAGGAGGTAGTCATGAGTAAAATATTTGATGTTTTTTGGTAAAAGTGCAACCCTTTTGTGGACGAGAAACACATCTTCACGCCTAGGATTTCTTAGAAACACACAGACATGTACACACCTTTTAATTGTAAGTTGGTAGTTTCTAAGAAAACCTAGAAACTTTTATTTAGTATACTCCCCCACCCCTTCTCAGCAAAACGCCTGGTTTCATATATTTAAGGAACAAAATGAGCATTGAATGAAAATAAAATTATAGAATGTTTCTCATATTATAAAATCCCAACGTTTTCAACAAGTAATCAAAGTACTCATTTTCTCATGATAAAGTTCTCAGCTAACGTGGCTGCAATGGCACTGCCCTTTACTTTCAACAAATGTTTACTTAATGCCCATCATATTTGTTATAGTTCTTAAAGTACATGTGTTTTACTAATACAATTCATTGTTTTAAGGTTAAAGTAAAATGCAACAGAGAAGGCTTGAGCAAAGATTTGGTTGAAAGTATCTATTGTTGTGAAAACAGACGCAGACTTAACATAATGTTTTACCAAAGATTTGTATAAAGTAAGCAGGCTTAGTAAGTCTAACTGTTACATTCTAATTGAAACGAAGCCCTTTATCGTAAGGCTTTATATGCTGCAGTACTAAAATTTCAAGAGATACTATTTCTCTTGCCCACAGGCATTTCCTGGGGGAGGAAGCCATACTTTTCAATAATGCCCACGGGTCATGTTTTCCCAAACTTATAAACAGAAACAGCGGAAATTCTTTTTTACAAAAATATAAGGACACAGTAATAAAAATCTTGTTATTGAGAGTCGATCGAATGTGTTTTCTGCATATGTTTCCACAAACATTAAAAAAATTCAGACATATTTGGAATCATAATACAGAACATGCCGATCCTAGAGCAAGATAACAGAATGAAGACTATGAAATATGTCTATCTATTCAAAAGTAAAAGACAGAGTCAGAACCTGAAACAAATGCTTTCTAGGGCGAACTTTGACACAAATCATTATCCTGAAATTATAGCTATATGTGTCACTAAATGTAAAAGAGAGAATTGTAGAACATGCGACCATTTAGTGGAGGGGAAATCAATTAGACTTTCTGAAAAGCATGCATAATTTATTGTTCACTCAAACATAAACTGCAGTGCCCGGAATGTTATTTTTCAAATCACCCAGCTAACACAAAACGTTTCTAAAACGTTTCCTGAAAGTTTCTGAGAGAAACGTTTCCAAGAAACGTTTATACAACGTTTTAGAAACATTTCTGGAAACGTTTCTGCACAACGTTTAAGAAACGTATTGAAGAAACGTTCTCTTGACGTTTCTTAGAAACTTTACAGAAATATTTTTCATATACGTTTTTGTAGCGTTTTGAAAACGTTTTGAATCCTAAGGAAGAAAACGTTGTGAAAATGTTTATAAAACGTTTCAGTATTTCATTGAAAAATATTCATCCATAGTTTTAATCACCAAGCTAACATTAATGTTTCTCATGTTTGTAAAAATGAGTGTGCTAAATAAGTCAATTCCATTACGCAAACTCGAGTTTTTTAGACAGAAGGTATAAACATTCAATGAATTTCATCATCTACAAGTTGGTCGTCAAATATCGCATCACTATAACAAATTGAGCACAATCTTTACTTCAGCTCCTTGTAAATGTCCAGCATTGTGACGCCATAATGAGATGACATCATAGACAATGTAATCAGTCTCCCTGAAGACTAAATCGAAACATGTAGGAGAAAACGTTGTGTGATGTTGTTTTATATCCACACCTTTTACTATATATTTATTGAATTCAGTTTTAACTAACATGTTAATGTAGCTTTCATATATATAGGATAGATATGGTTGTGTTTTTAACATCACGATACTACCGCTGTCAGGAATAATGTTCAGGAACATTTGTTCAAGAGACTCAGGACAAAAGAAACGCCACTACATAAAAAAGCAAGATAGTTTAATCCACATTTAGTAGATACAATTAACACAGAGTTACGTCATGTCTTCAGGAGCCAACTATCACAATGTATGAATAATGAAATGTTATTTAGCCAAACTTCCGAAAAATCCGATACATCTTAAAATAGATACATGTAAATAGATATAATGGGAAAGTAAAAAAAGCTTTTATTCCGTTCTTCCTTGACATTGTACCTCTATATTGCGTCAACAAATTTGAGTTCAAAAAGGTGGATTATGTCAGCTACATGTTTTATTCACTTAACTTTACAATGTTCTGCATTTTAAACATGTCCGAGAAATTATGTCCTGAAAGATTTGAAAAAAAACCCCCAACAATGTGTGTTCGAACAGTTCTAAAAATCAAATAGACAATACCCTGGTGAGTAAGCTTGTGTTTTCCTATTATCAATTCATAGATTTATTCATGTGCAACATGAACGTTATCTGATTTTGTTCTTGGCTATTGGGAAAACAAGATGACTGGTGATTTAAGTCTATATGAGCCTCTTCAGTCTGATGAAACCAAAGTGTTTTTGCATGCAGGATAGACGGCAAAAACTTAAGCCTGTTTATTATTGTCAGTTTGTAGTAGGAACATTTCAAAGGTATATTGGACAAGATTGGATGGCGAGTGAAGGAGAACATAAGGACCAATCATAGTTTCAAGCTTTTGCCTTATATATCCTTAAATTGGAATGAGTGGATATTATCATACTTACGTATTGTGATCCTATAAAGTTGAATGAACATGTATTATACCTTGCTTATTCATTTGCTTAAGAATTTTGCGAATAACATTAATTTCATCTCTAATAAAAAATCACAGCGACTTGATTCAGGATAGTTTATTCAACAAATGTAGACATAGCGCATAGCGCATATCGCATATCGCATATAAGACTAGAGGCTTCCACATACTTTGATTTATAATGAAATATTAAGCTTGACGCAAATTATTCTCGTCGATATAGGATTTTATGTCGTATTCAATCTCTTTCATGAAACATACATGTCAGAAGTCACTTCAGATAATGATAACATGGCTAAAAGGACCAAGTCTATGAATATCTAAACATTATTCATGACCTCGTTTTCACTTCAGGGACGTTATAGCATTACATTATTTCAGGAGACTTTTTGAGAATGGTTAACAGCATGTTATGGGTAAAAATTATGATGAAGGTATACTTGAAAATGAATAGGCCATTATAACAATCATTTAAAGAGGATTGTAGAGCACAGATACCAAGTCATTAGAAATAGAGGTTTTACTGTTTAAGAGCAAGACAAAGGCCAATGTATACGACTCAAAAGAAGTTAAGGGTCACATCTGTTTTCTGTCTGACATCTTTATATGCATAGAGTAGATATGCATAAAAAGTTATAAGTAGAAATCTTGTTGAAATTGGTTTGTATCGCCGAAACGCAATGTAGTCGGATCTTAATTTCCCAATGAACAATTAAAGCCAGAAATCAGTACGGTGTTGATGTTGCTTTCAATTGAAAGTGTGTCTTGGTCAAATGTAGGCAAAATGACCTTGTAGAGGAAGAAACCATTGTGTGGCTACAGAGATATTTTTAACTCTTTGAGTCCTGAATCGAAAAGTTTCTGTGTTAATGTTCTCTGCGTATCACTATTCTGCAGCCACGCATTGGGTCTTCCTCTATGAAGATGTAATGAAGAAATATATATACATCTAGGTTTGAACCGTAACCTCTTTGGAGTAGTATATCTTTAAATCCGGGTCTTATTGCAAATTTGTATGTCAGACTTCTCGTCTCAAAATCAGATACCTACTTTCTACATAGAGTTGTTCTTCTAAAGCTTTGCATGTTAACCTAGTGTGTGGGCAGATTGCTAGACCTGCCATTAGCTCTGTCAACCTCCTCATTATTTTAAATAGGATAAGATAAAGACTCACATATATCTTGTATGTGGCAAACATCAATTTTAAGAAAATCCATTCTTAGTGTTGTAAAGTAAAATGATAAATAATTGAAGGCAATTAGTCGTACCTACATAGATATATATACAAGTTAATAAGTTAACTGATGATATTTTCTGCTGCTCAAAATTAAAGAAACACAGGAACTAAATGATTATTTATGAGCATTCCAGTGTCAATATGTTTATTATTGTGAAATCATTTGAAAAGTTGCCATCCAACTATTCACAAAGAACTCAATCAAACACCCTCTATTTTGTAAAACGAAATTGGATGCTCTTTGAATGTTTTGATTAACTTGATGTATTGACCACTCCGGATTGAATAATTGCCTTTTATTAAAAGTTTCTTTTTCAAATTGAAAGGCATACGAGATATGGAATATATGATACAATGATAATGTTAAAATCTGTTATCTTCCGGTCATAAGTCGTGTCGAGGGCGGCTCCTAAAAAAATCGACTGTCATCCGTGATTATGGCTAACACCAGGAAACATAACAGGTCAGAACAATATAAACAAACATTACAGGACCAAGAAACGTTAAATTTCGATTCATTCGACACCGACTAACATCGAAAATTTTGAAGATATGGCAAAGTACATACATGTTATGCTCAAAAAAACAAACAGAAAACATTACGGACCAAATAAATGAAGTGAAAATTTGACAGTAAAATTTAGGATATTGTGAAATGCATTCACATCAACGAGTCGGGTATTTCTGATACAAAAACCCGAAATTGAAAGTTTGAGGAATGATTTGAACAACATGATACGCTCTCTCTTGCGCCAAGAAGTTTTTTCCCCGGAAGAATAGCTTGTTGCTGTAAGGAATCACTGATGACCCTTCGAGCGCTGTCTCCAACGTGTTGACAAACACACTGCACGTGGAGAAAGAAGATAACATTGCCTACGATAACATCCATAGACTCAAGAGAACCAGTACCGACCCTACACATTTTCGAGCGGACATGCCTAAGCCGATAGTTTATAGTTGTTCGCATTGCTTCGTCACTTGATAAACAACGAGTCTTCCAGGCGTCTTTGAAACATGCTAAGGCTTTGAGAGATGTCAAGATAAGTATCAGGACTGACTTGCCCGTTATTATGAAGAAACAAGAGAGAGACATCCGTCTCCGTTTGGAGACAAGAATCTCGCCCAAAGATCCCTGGATTGTGGTGGAAGAAATAAACATCTAAAGCTTGTGTACAGATTTGGTTTGTTACACTACATAAAAATGTGTTAATGACCTAAACCATTATCTCCGCCAAAAAATATATCCATTTATGTAATATCAAAAAATTGATTCCAAAATTGGATCACTATAAAAAACAATTAAAACAGATATATCTTGTTGAAAAATATACTTTCATAAGAAATAATGAAACTGAAAAATTCCAAAATAAATGGTTGCCATTCATCCCATTATTCAACCAATTATGATTGCTGTAAACCTGTCTTTGTATGCTTAGTCTATTTCATACTTTTTAAAATATTTTTTTAATGTCAATATGCATATTTATATGACTTTGTAACCATTCGGGAACAATAAAACAAAAATCTGTTATCTTCTCTTCTCCTGACATTTACTGAATACTCTCATTGGTATATTTAGATTTAATATCTACAATGTATTCTTTGGGAAATTTAAGTTGCAGTTTTTGAAAGATGACATCACAATTGACTGATGGTAGCCGTAATCATGATGCAATCGACAGTTCCTCACCCAAGCAGATAAGGATATGCAGTCCATAATTTGTTTCAAAATGGTCATAGAAGTTGGTCAATATGATTCCTTAAATCATTTATCTACATATTTATTTCGTTGGGTGGTGTAGGTGATCATTCTTCAAATATACATGTACACACGTCAATTAAACATTTGAATAGTGAATGTTTTTTTGGCAGAAAATACAATCCTCAATCTTCAGGCGATCAATTGCGAGACACCCTTCGACTTGTCACTAAATCATCTTATTGAGGTCATGGATGTCAACTCTAGGCTAATACCAATAGTAACGTTTACTGTTACATTTTGAATTTGGAACGGTGCATACAATCATGAGTTCATCATATGAGAAACTGTTTTGGGCGAGAATTGGTGACAATAAAGGAGAAACCTATTTCAAAGTAGAGCGTAAGTAGCGTAAGTAGCGAGCTGCCTGTCATAGTTACAAAATCTCAAACAATAAAACATGGGATTCTATATCTCTTGATTCTTGCTGAAATAGATATGTTAAAATAAGGACTTGCTGTAATGCTTTAACCTTCCAGCACCAGAAATCTGTGATCAAATTGAGAAATATTTGTGTTTTTGTTAGGTCGCTTTTATCATGGATTAGTATTCACTTGCAAATGCGGGCACAATTTTCTTTTATTACTTTATGGTAATGGTAAGACCGTGTTCCGGTAAACTTATATCATTATTGCTAACATGAAGGCGTCCAAATTGAAAATTTACATAAAAGTATATCCATGACCCTTGATGTTCTTTGAAGTCTCAACAGATAAACTAACGGGCAAAAGAAACGATACCAAACTTTCAGATCTAATATTTTTTTACAAAACTGTTGAAAATGTAAATACACGACATTGAAATGATTCCCCTATGTCAATAATCATATGTGTCACGAAAATTGTTGCGTTATGGCGATCCGTTTCCGGGAAATTGCATTAAAGCGAGTTTTTTTTACATGAAAATCACATGTTGCACGTGCATCATTTGGGTATAAAAGATCATTCGACGACATACCATTTCTTCAACTGTACATGGAAACATGGCAAGATTATCACCAGAAGAGAGAGAGAGGGCCGTCGGGATGATACAGATGGGTGCAACGCATGCACACGTGGCTACGACGTTGGGTTGCAGCCGTATTACTATCACCAGGCTTATGAGACGGTACAGGCAGACAGGGAGGACAGTAGACTTGCCGAGGAGTGGAAGACCCCGCGTAACAACCGCCAACGAAGACCGCCATTTGCGAATTCTTCATCTGCGGAACCGCTTCCTGTCAGTGACGGAATCAGCGACGAATAGCCTTGGACATGCTGTCAGTCGAAGAACAGGGGCCAGACGTCTGAGACGACATGGTATTCGCGCCTACAGACCCGGCCGTGGCGTGCATCTGACGCCTCGACATCGACGTCAACGTCTCCAGTGGGCACGTAACGTTCGGCAGTGGCAGGCCCGGAACTGGCGAAGAGTCATCTTTTCGGATGAGAGTCGCTTCCAACTATTCAGAAATGATGGAAGAGCGAGGGTGTATAGACGTCGTGGTGAACGTTGGCGACGTTGTTGTGTTCAGACTGTGGTACCCTTTGGCGGTGGCAGTGTCATGGTGTGGGGCGGAATTAGCGGACAAGGGAAGACTGATCTCATTGTAGGATGTGAAAGTTCTCTCGGTCTCGGGGGTGGTTTCCAACGCAAACACAGCAATGATCTTCAAATATTTAATCCATTATTGGTGAATACAGTCAAAAGTTCCAGTAATGATGTCTAAAAGGTTCTAATTTGATACACTTTGAACTGAGTTTGAATACATTAAGTTTGGTTGAAAAACCATAGATCTTCTTACTTCTTACAACTTCTTACTAACTCTTACATATACAGTCTTACTCTGGCTAAATCTTGCTAAACTCTGATACAGCTTTCTCACACTTGCTATTTAACCACGATGCTTATCGGCTTCATATCTTAGGTGGCCAGTTCTTTTACTTAGACAATTCAGAAAGTGACAGGACAATTAAACAGTTAACCGGAAAAGGCCGAAGTCAATTTACAGAACTGGAACTATCTTAACAATTTGGACTGTATCGCTACAAACACATTAGAGAGAACTTTATGGGGGTGTCACAGTTCAGTGAGGGGGACACGGGAGGTCTGGGCTACCAAAACACTGATAAGCATCGTGGGACTAATCCTTCTAAAACTAACAACAATAATTCCTCAAAATTTGGCTCTTACATTCCGGCCCCTAATTGTTACCTTTAGCTTAATGTAACAATTATAGTTATGGAAATAACGTAAGAACAAATTTCAACAACAGCTTAGTATATACAAACACAAACAACTTAGCAACCTAGTACATAACATTGTAATCAAGATAAAATCAATAGATTAATCTCTTGTCTCGCGTATTCAACTGATCTGAGAAAGAATCATACATGTCTTACTCTCTAATAAACTTACGTAATATATCACTATTTCAATGATTGAAAAGGCGCCTTAACAATTAGAGTCTTTGAAAATGAAATTGATTGGCGCAAAAATTGTCAACATTTTAAATGTCACTCTCCAGGAGCAAGCAAAGCTTGCTTATTCACAATCAGCACCACGTCACCCCTCTGCAGGTTTCGTCTCAGCTTAACCCTCTTTTGCCTCTCCTGAAGCAATGGTAGGTACTCCTTCGTCCATCGCTTCCAGGATAGGTCTGCCATGTACTGCAACCGGCGCCATCTGCGTCGTGGGTAGTTGTCATCAACCATACCTGGCGGTAGGGCTGGCATCTTCTGCTTAGGCAACAGGTGATTTGGAGGGAGGGCTTCCAAGTCACCAGGGTCATCATATGCTCTGTTGATGCTAGGCACTCTCTCACCAACAACAGTTTGTGAAGTCTCTTTGTCTAACGTCTGCTCTCTTACCACTGGACTGACAGTATGTCTCACTGTCAGTGATTCTCTGTTCTCGGGTTTCCTACATCTTACTAACTCGTTTGGCTGCATATTTTTATCTTCTTTCTTACACGTCTCTTGTCTTACAGATTTTAGCCTTTCCTTGTGGAATGGTCTTCTTAATGTTTCTCTGTATGATGTCTCGTCTACCAGCATGTCTTCTCTAGTTACAGAAATATAATTCTGACTGACCTCTTTTACTCCGGCCCCACTATCCTGAACAAGGCCATTAATTGTCCAACCCAGGACGGTTCTGACTGCATAAGGGCCGTTGTTCTCGCTCTTAATGACCTCTTGAGGCTCCATTGCCTTTGGTATGTTGTTGCCTATTAGGAGCCCTATCTCAGCATCTAACGTTGCAAGTAAAATGTCTCTTAGGTGGGGCCACTGGTCAACAAACTTTTGCTTTGGAATGGTACTTCTTGAAATGGGCATTTTGTCTTGTGTGTAGACTGATGGCAGATTTATCCATTTTGAGCCATCAATCCTGGCAACCTCTAGTCCTTCTATCATGGTAGTATTGACTGAGTTTCTTTGGTTTATTGTGTTGACGATGATCTCGGTTCCCTTTCCTTTGACTCTGAGCTCTTTTGCTAACCTTTCAGTGCAGAATCATGCTGAACTTCCGTTATCTATAAATGCATACGTCTCGATGCATGCACCACTGTTCTTAGACTTAATCCTCACTGGCACAACGGGCATACTACTTACTTCTCTGCTTGGTGTTGTCACAGGTATAGCAGCAACACTGTTACTTGTCACTCGCTTTGGGTGGGCAGATTCATTCCAGTCTGTACTTTGATCTTTTGTGTTGTCATGGAAACATGTTGCATGAGTTCTCTTACAAATTTGACATGTCAATCTTCTCGGACAACCTTTGCTAACATGCCCAAATTGTAGGCATCTAAAACACACACCTTTGGGTCCTAGAAATTCTATCTTCTCCTTTAATGGCTTACATTGGAATTCTTTACATCTTTCTAAAGTGTGCTCATCTTTACAAAACCAGCATGGTCTTGTGAGTGCCTTAGAAACACTGTATCTTTTCTCTTCTACTTCTTTATTCTCTTCTGCTTCTGTGGCATAACTGCTGAACTTCTTTGGTTTCTCGCTTTGATCTTTCTTATATTGTGGTCTGTCATCAAGAATATTGCCAAATATAGGATTTGACAATATCTGTGCTTGCTTGTCTACGAATTCTACGAGGTCTGAAAAAGTGACGTTTCTTTTCTCTAGAATGTGATGTGATACAGATCTCCATTTGTCTCTGAGCTTGTAAGGAAGTTTCTCTAATAGATCTCTTAAATTCTTTGGATGGTCGAGCTCTCTCATATATTCAATGTCCTTCATAGTATTGCCGCAGCTGGTCAAGAATATCGAGAAGCTTGTCAAAGCCGCTGCGTCTTCAGGCTTGATTGACGGCCAGTTGAGAGCCTTGTCCATGTAGGCAGTTGCAAGCTTGTACTTGTTTCCAAACTTCTTATCTAAAAGAGATCTTGCTGTCTCGTAGCCTACTACCGGGTCCATGTGGATGCAGCTCCTGACAAGGTCATTTGGTTCCCCACTGGTGTACTGGTCAAGGAAATACAATCGGTCTTTAGGGCTGCTTGTCTTATCCTCTATACCATGCTCAAATGATCTTAGGAATGTTTTATACTCAACTGGATTTCCGCTAAATGTTGGGATTTTTCTAACTGGAAGGGAAGACAGCTTTTGATGATCTATAATCAGTTGTACTAAATTAGTCTCTTGGGTTTGTTGAATATAACTTGGCCTTGGGTCTCGTCTAGATTGGTTTGTGTGAGAGATGTTTGTTGTCTCTTTTTCTGTTGCTCTCGAGATAGGGTTCAGTCTTGTCTGTTCTTATTGCGGTTGGAAGGGTCTAAATGGTGGTACTTGCGGATTCAGCGACGAAATTTGTCTAGGATTAAAATCAACCACTTTGGACTGGGTGTCAAATAGATCAAAGATTTCAAATTGCGCATTTGCAATTTCAAGCTCTGTCTCTAGCTCCAAGCTTTCTTTCTTTTGTCTTAATATCCTTTCTTCTTTTTCTCTTCTCCGTCTTAACATCTTTTCCTCTTCATCTCTTCTTTGTCTTAACATCCTTTCTTCGTCTTCTCGTTTTTGCCTTAAAATACTCTCTTCTTCTTCTCGTTTTTGCCTTAAGATACTCTCTTCTTCTTCTCGTTTTTGCCTTAAGATACTCTCTTCTTCTTCCAATAAATATCTTTCTCTCAGCTTTTTCTGTGTCGCCATCATTTCTGCTCTCTTAGCCAATGCATTCACCTTCGATGAGCGGACAGAGCTTGTTTTAGATCCCACTTGTGAAACACTATCTATTGGCCTCACATCTCGGTTATTTTCAGAGCTTGTGTTGATCTGTTCGAACCAGGCAGAAATATGGCAATGAAACTTGTGGAATTCATTACTTTCCGATTGAAACCATTCTACAGCATCATCTCTCTTACCTTGACTATCACATTTGTCAATAAAGGCCTTAGCACACTCTTGAAACTCTTTAAATAACCTCTCCCACTTTACTAGTTCTGGTGTTATGACACTCGAGTCCTTTTCTCTTTCCTTTAGATATTCAATTACTCTGGTTTGTTCTAACAGTTCTGAATGAAGATGATCCCTCTGTTCCAATTCCATGCTTAACGTATTAGGAGGTCCATCTTCTGATTTACTACATCCTGATTCCAAAACCACAGATTTGCTTCTAGTTATTATTTGATTGATTTCACGATCTACATTCCCTGCATTAGATGTAGCCTCATTCTCCATGATTCAAGTTACAATGTTACTTACAGTTTTTGAGAAGTCCATTCACAATATAATCCAATGAACGAAATCCACTGAATGTAATCCAATTGTAATGCACATAATCCTTTGTAACTCCAAGTTGCTTATCCTCTTCTTACACATCCAGGATTTTAGGGTTTTTCAACTTTGTAGGATGTGAAAGTTCTCTCGGTCTCGGGGGTGGTTTCCAACGCAAACACAGCAATGATCTTCAAATATTTAATCCATTATTGGTGAATACAGTCAAAAGTTCCAGTAATGATGTCTAAAAGGTTCTAATTTGATACACTTTGAACTGAGTTTGAATACATTAAGTTTGGTTGAAAAACCATAGATCTTCTTACTTCTTACAACTTCTTACTAACTCTTACATATACAGTCTTACTCTGGCTAAATCTTGCTAAACTCTGATACAGCTTTCTCACACTTGCTATTTAACCACGATGCTTATCGGCTTCATATCTTAGGTGGCCAGTTCTTTTACTTAGACAATTCAGAAAGTGACAGGACAATTAAACAGTTAACCGGAAAAGGCCGAAGTCAATTTACAGAACTGGAACTATCTTAACAATTTGGACTGTATCGCTACAAACACATTAGAGAGAACTTTATGGGGGTGTCACAGTTCAGTGAGGGGGACACGGGAGGTCTGGGCTACCAAAACACTGATAAGCATCGTGGGACTAATCCTTCTAAAACTAACAACAATAATTCCTCAAAATTTGGCTCTTACACTCATTGTGGTTGATGGGAATCTCAATGCAGAGAGGTACTTCGATCAGATTCTCCGCCCAGTGCTCCTACCATTCCTGCAACAGCACAACAACAGAACCCTGTTCCAGCAGGACAACGCCCGTCCCCATACAGCCCGTATTGTCAGGGAATTAATGCAAAGAAACAACATCAACGTGTTGCCAGGGGCCAGACGTCTGAGACGACATGGTATTCGCGCCTACAGACCCGGCCGTGGCGTGCATCTGACGCCTCGACATCGACGTCAACGTCTCCAGTGGGCACGTAACGTTCGGCAGTGGCAGGCCCGGAACTGGCGAAGAGTCATCTTTTCGGATGAGAGTCGCTTCCAACTATTCAGAAATGATGGAAGAGCGAGGGTGTATAGACGTCGTGGTGAACGTTGGCGACGTTGTTGTGTTCAGACTGTGGTACCCTTTGGCGGTGGCAGTGTCATGGTGTGGGGCGGAATTAGCGGACAAGGGAAGACTGATCTCATTGTGGTTGATGGGAATCTCAATGCAGAGAGGTACTTCGATCAGATTCTCCGCCCAGTGCTCCTACCATTCCTGCAACAGCACAACAACAGAACCCTGTTCCAGCAGGACAACGCCCGTCCCCATACAGCCCGTATTGTCAGGGAATTCATGCAAAGAAACAACATCAACGTGTTGCCATGGCCTGCCAGGTCACCTGACCTGTCACCCATCGAACATTTATGGGACCATTTGGAGCGTCAAGTCCGTCAAAGAGCCGTGGTTCCAGGAAACCTCCAAGAGCTTGCCCAGGCCCTGAGAGAGGAATGGCAGAGAATACCAGACCGTGTTATCTTACGTCTGGTGTTCTCAGCACGACGACGAGTTCGGGCATGCATCGAGGCCCGTGGCGGCCATACAAGATACTGAAAAACCTGTTTTTATGGGTGTTGTATTTTTAGGTGCTGATCGAATTCAGGACAATTTCATGAGTGAACTTTAAGGAGTTGTACGTCATAACACACTGACCTGAATGACTTCAATATGTGATTGTTTGATGAACTTGTTATCTGTTTTCATAATGGAAATGAAATAAAAGATGTGTCATTTATTTCCTGTCTTTTATTGGTCAATTATACTTGGTATCGTTTCTTTTGCCCGGTAGTTTATAAATAAAACGAGTTATTTTTATTGTCTGCCTGTATCAACTCATGCATATAATTCTCTGAAATAAGATTTTGAATTTAATTTTCGCCAGTAATATAGATTACAGATGTAATCCGTAATCAAATTCCCATGTTTCTCTTATCTTTACTTAACATCAAGGATCGTTCTATATTCATAATGAAATTGATATTTCTTTAATTCAAGTGTTATGTTATCCATCATTTGGGTATGTGTTTTCTTAGAATACCTAGCCAGTATTAGTTTGCTAAACTTTTCATTAAACTTTTATCTTTATCATTTTGCAGATTAATACAAAAAGAAGAAGCAAGCAGGAAGTAATTGGGGCTCTATACAAGTTGTGACCAAACCGTTCTTCATTTTATTCAATAACAGATAGTAACAGTACTAAAGAGCCACTTCATGATTTTGATTTCATATTTTTACACTTTGATACGAACCAAACTGTTATATGTGGTGGCATGAATTGAAGACATGTAAATTTTCTTTCAGTTATAATGAATACTGTTCTTCCATTAAAATCTACAAAAACGTATGTTTGCTCAGAACCGGATTTCACACGACGATTAGCGCGGGAACAAGTTATTTAGTGTAGCTAACATTTTCAAATACTAAGTGTCTTTATTGGGTCTAAGTTTCTACCTTAGATAACTTTTCAAAATTACGTAAAACCAATTGAGTTGAATTGACAAGTGGTACTGTCCAGTTTTCGCGACTTTATACCATCATAGTGTTGCTGTGCAAATCTGACTAGCTTTGAAATGATACTTTTAGCATATTATTTAAAATGTATCAAGTAAACTTAAGAAAGTAAGTAGTTAAGAAGTACTAAATACATTATAATAGGATGAAGACTTAAAAAAAAAGCTAAATACTAAAAATCCGTTACCACAAACAATACCTTTTTTCTTAGATTCATTATTAATCTAAAATTGTCTGTCACCTATTTTCGATCACACAATATTGCCCTAGATTCACGCTGTTCTTCCTGTGACCTATATTCCCCTAATTAGGCTTGTGAATATTCATAACACAGATTAGGGATCACATACCGACTAATCTTTACCATAAGAAATCTTCTTGAGGTCATCTTCAACAAAAATAGAATTCCCTTTATTTGATTGAAGAGGTTGATTACAAACGTTTGAAACAAAGCTATCTGGTTATTACACAGAAACCTATCAATAGTAAGTACCATTGAGTATTGGTCATTGGCATCCCTTAATCTTTCACATGATGGACATATCAACGTGTCATCATTTCTGAACAAATCAAAAGCACAAACACGAATATATAAAATTGTTCCCATGTTTTTTTTAAATCCAAGGTGTAAAACTTCATTACTGTGTCAATAGTCAATAATCTATACACGAGAAAAGTAATTGCATTTGTAAAGATTTATAAATTTTGTGTGATTAGTTTTGCAGACATCTTTGATAGCATGCTAAATTGACTTATAACTTCCATCGCAAGCCGTTATTGTGCCAGTCGAACATACTGACAATCTTTTAACTTGCAGCTTTAGTACAGATTGCTATTCAACCAAATCTGTATCTGTAATTCTTAAAACAACTGTTGAACGTTAAAGAGAGCACAAGTAACATTCAAGTTTATGGAGAGCTCGGACGTTTTCCCTTATCTATCATCAGACAAGTTAATATGATGAAGTACTGGTTTAATCTTGTCTCCGCCAAAAACAAAATATTACAAGCAATATTAAAATTAATGGAACAAACTTCACCTAAGTGGATTCTTGAAATAAAAGGCATGCTCGAGACAAACGGATTCGGCTATATATGGTTGAACCCATTTCTAACTACCCCCAATGAGTTCATCCCAGTATTTAGAAGGCGGTTAGAAGATAATTACATCTCACACTGGCAGTCACTCTTAAATAACTCTTCATCACTCTACCTGTACAAAGAATACAAGACACAGTTTAAAATGGAGGACTACATGAAGAAGATATCAAACGACAACCACAGAAAAGCTCTATGTAAATTACGGTTAGCATCCCATTTGCTCCACATAGAAACCGGTCGACACGGAAGTAATCGAGTTCCTCGCAACGAACGCCTATGTACGTTCTGTAACCTCATGGAAGTGGAGGATGAATTCCATTTTACTCTTATTTGCCCAAAATACAAAGAATTACGCAAAATATATCTGAACAAGTATTATATCACCAATCCATCCTATTACAAATTTATATCATTAATGCAGACTTGTAATGTAAAAGTAATGAAAATGTTAGCAAAATATTGTTATGAAGCATTGAAAGCCCGTTGTAACTAATTCTCTTTCAGTACATCCTCGCCTACCTGTTTGTATTGTATTACAACGTTATGTAAATGGCCAGAGGCCAAATTGGTCTGTGCTAATAAAAGTATCTGTCTGTCTGTCTGTCTGTCTGTAATATTTTTCACTTGACCATCGAGCTCTGTAATTGTGACCTAGGTACATATGAGTAATGAGAATTTAGTTTGAACAAATGATGATGGAATATATAAAGTATCAAGCAAGCTGAATTAGACCATTAAAACATAATTTTATAATATAAAAAGATCAAACAAAATATTCATATGAAGATGACGCCGACATTTTAACTTAGTTTAACGCAAACAATACAGATTTTGTTATACATCAATATTATCTACCAATTGTCGTTCATTTATTCTTTCTAGAAAGCTGTCCTTCGTTCACGCTGATCATCCCATGACCTACATTTCATCAACATCCTTGAGAATATTCATAACGAAGATCAGTGATCACATACCGGCCTATCTTTATCATAACAAAGGTTCTTGTGGTAATCTTCAACATAAATAGAATTCCCTTCATTTGATTGAAGAGGTTGATTACAAACGCTTAGAATAAAGCTATCTGGTAATGACACAGAAATTTATCAATAGTTGAGAACCATTGGGTTTCCACCATTGGTATTGACATGTCTCTTTCAGGTATTGACAAATATTAATCATATATAATATTAACGTGTTTTATTCTTGTACACATAAAAAGACAGACAAGGTTTTGAACTTTATGGAATCGAAAATATTCATAACTCAGAAACTAAACCTTCAATTAGATTAACTGAAGGTAAGATGTTAGCAATGTTTTAATTATCAGATATTTTAAACTATTTCCAATGCAACTTCTTAATATTTAATATGCAAATGTTGCTTGAGGTAAAATCAAACTTACAACAGGATCTAACAGAAACTCACTATGAAAACGGCATATTAACAATTTGAAATTAGAACGTGAAACTAGTACGAAAGACTTTAAAAACGATAAAAATGATAACAAATAAAGCGCATCCTGGCTAAGGGTACAGATTAGTGGAGTTAGCGTAACGTTCCTACCCTGAGAGAGGATGATTAAAGCGCAGTGTTTGGTTTAGGAGATGAATAAAATATGCTCATCTCCTGCGATGTGTCCCAGATCTGTACCCAAAACTTATTGGGAAGAAATGCTTCCAGACACTCAAGATTTATTACTAGAAAGACCACGTGTTAAGTCTTGAAGGTGGTGTGTAGTAGTCGTTTGGAATAGTATGGGGTGTACCAACAGTTATCGGTTTGTATGTTTATAAAAATGTCATTTTTCTTATAACAGATAAGCCAAGGTGTGAACTTGACCTGGCGATATGAAGGAACTAAAAATAGAAATGGTTACCTTAGTGCACATGTGTTAGGTGTATGTGATTTGTGTTTGTATACAATGTGAAATCCCAAATAGTTCTGTGAATGATACGTAAAATATGCAGCGCTGTTAAATGGTTCATTTTGTTAGTTAAAAGCAAGACATTTTGACTGTTTCTTGAATGATAAAAATTATGTGAAAACATCAAATTTTACAAATGTACTAACATTAAATTGTGAATTGTAAGAATTTGAGGGGTGGGTTCCGACGAGGACTTCTATAATGATGCTACTAGGACGACACGAAATTGACAGTTCTTTGAATATGTGATAACTGCAGCTGGTCTTTCTTCCTTTTTCTAGTAACAATTTATTGTTAGAGCATCGAACTTTACTAAATGAATACGATAAACTGATAAATATACCATCCTGCTTCATCAGAGGATTTGTCTCCACGTTATGCTACAACCTATCCCCTGATATGACATTTTTGAGAAAATGTTTGATAGGTTATATAACTAGTATTCATGTGGATTGGACGTATGAATTTGGCTTTTTTGAATAATATTACTGTTTTAAAATTTAAATTGAAATCAAGTTTATATCATTAAAATTTGGGGATCGTTACATTTTTAATTCACATAATTTATCAAGCCATCTACGTTCGTTTCCAAGCAAAACAATACATGTTTGATCTGTGCGAAAATCATTGACTGGCTCTTTCAAGTAGAACCAGTTGTACTCTGCTAGAAAGGAAATGTGAACGAAAGTCATTTCCAAGAAATAAATGATGCGATGTTAATTCATCGAAGAATTGATTTGAAATCACCCTAGTGGCTACTTACCTTTATACAATCGTGTTATCAAATCGTGTCTTCATATTTTGACTGCCCTACGACTGTGACAAATGTCAACCACTGTGATGACGTTCTAAAATAGTTTGGTATTGTCAATACTAGAATAACATACTGCACTAAACACTTGCGTTTTTTGTGGGGGGAAATACATGAGACCATAGAAATCTTCATCTAAAATGTTTACATATGCTTGAGAAAAGCGGAACAGTAAAATTTGCAAATTTGAATCTGTGATTAGATAATATTGGAAAACAATTTCAGCTGATTTTCGGAGTTGTTTTAACTTTTTAAAATAACAAGTAACCGCAAACGTAATTAAATACAATATGAAGTGGTTAAATATATATACCTTTAACAAGCTTTAAGGCACCAGATCATGGAAGTCGATAAATGAAACAATATTAATGGGTTTTATTTACATACAATCAATGATAACGTTATGATGTCATGCCTGATAGCCTTTATGGCTTTGAGACATCTGTTCCGGACCTCATGTGTCATCAAGACGTGAAGCTAGCTCGTTCTATCTAAAATAATGCGACAAGAGTGCTTTGAAGCATACACGTTGACATTGCATCACTGCTCTGGATTCAACATAAGCGATTTCGATAAACTCTTTAAAACTTAGATTTCAATAAATATTTATAACATTGAAAGAATAAATTTGACTTCAGAGTGTCGTCCTGTAATAAGTCAATCTAAATAAATTTAGATCAACAGGTTTTATATTTGGCCATACTGTTGTATTACAAAATACAAAATATGTTGGTCTAAATTTATTTAGATTGGTAATAAGTAAAATGTCGATAAATCATCAATATTTGTATGATCTTATTATCTTTTTTATTTTGCAAAATACATGTCTTGCCTACTATGGGAACCTACTTATTTTTACGAATTTCTTGTCACTGAATCAAGGATTGATTACTGTCTATTAATTTTAATTTGTTAAATATGATTTCTTTTGCTTTTTATACTTTCTTTCGTTTTCGGGTTTATTTTAGGATTTTCTCTTGTGCGAAAAAATATGGGGAATAAATGCTTTTTATATTTGACTTTTTTGGTTTAACTTTTCATATCAATTGATCAAATCTCTTTGTTTTCAAACATTTTCGTCTGCTTCCCACTTTACGTGTGCGAGTAGACTCCAACATGGTACGGTATCATCAAACCGATCTTCAGCAATGGACGACGTCCTTGCCCCTACCGAGCAAGGAGGGTACTCGAATCGTTGCGTGAAATAGATAAGACAGCCACAAGATTATGTTGTCAATTTCGTTCTTACAAGACGTTTAAGAAGGTTGGATTTTTCTATTCTAAGGATAAAGTATCACATTTTAATGAAGTGACCTCTTTTATTACAGGCATGTATAATTGTTTTCTCTAAAAAAACATTGATAGCAGCCTGGATTATGCTATAAATTAGTCTTACAAAGGGGTCCTTATGCCAAGGTCATTGGACTATTGGCCTGAATATTAGTGGTGGCCGGTTCGAGGTTGCCATACCGCTACCGAAGTGTCTTTGAACATTCATGGCGAAGAAGCTTGTTTTGTTAATTGCTAAGCTTGCATTTTGATGCATTATCAATAAGTTCACGGACATCTTCAGCAATTTGAACTGGCTTATGCAAATTACATACCCCTTTCTGTACATTCCAAATATGAATGATTATGGATGAACTCAATGTATTCATTGCTCACAAGGTCGACCTATCATGCTAAATAATCGTATCTTTAAAAGTCATCAAAGGGATGCTAAATAAACCAATTCACTTATATAAATCATATAAGTTCTGTTTGTGAATTCTTGGTAAACTAATTGATGTTATATCATTTCCTGATATATATAATATATCTAAATATTGTCTTGATGGTATGGTTTTATGGTAAAAGTTCGTAGGAGGTAAAGAAATTTTGTTCTGGATTGACTTTGTTTGACCAGTTCAAGTAGAAACCAACTCATTTGTCATTGAGTGTTGGTTTTGGGAGAACTCACTTTGAGTTGTTTGTTACAACGTCAATTTTCCTTAAGACCCGAATCTTGTTTGCAATCGTGCTCGCTAAATAAATAAGACTTCTTGCCTCAGCATCTGAGACCTACTTTCCACTCCAAGTTGTTTTATGCTAGCTTTGCACGAGAGTGGTGTGAGCTGATTACTAGGCCTGCCATTAGGACTGTCAATGTCTTCTTATTGGAATAAGATTGTAAAAGTACAAGTAATCTATGAAATAAATAACAAAACACCCTTTAGGTAAGTAATGCAATCACCTATAAATAACCTAAACCGTATGAACAATATGTGTCATGTAAGGGAAACTATACATAAAGAAGATTTATTCATTAGCAGACGAGAATGGAATCTTGAACTTTCACACCCCCAACCAAATTTCTTTGCAAATTCAATTTCTCGTAAATATTCATATTCCTGCAAGTACAGTGTGTGTCAAGCACTGTTAGCTTTTCTTGCTAAATTCGTGCTTTTTTACTTTTCCTAATCTTAATAATCCCTTTAACGAATAAAAGAGTTTTGATATGTTTTGCTTCATGAAAAATTCAAAGTTTTAACTGAGATGGATTAAACAATATAGTTCCGATGATACTGTTGAACGGAATGGAAACACCAACTTAAAGATTAACCGCCAATCTATAATGAGCATCACCAACATTCCATTTGATGTTTCATGAAACTCACGCTGCAATACTGCCCAAGCGGCGCTAAACAATAACTCACTCACTCACAGATTTGATGCCATGTTTCAAACTAGCAATAGACACAGGAGCAAATCTTAAATCACCTTGACTGATTATGAATAGGGCAATGAAGTATTACCAATAATGGTTGACGGTATCCCCAGGATGGATTCAACTGTAAAGGCTACAGTAAGATAATAAAAGGAATAATAAACAGTGTATGTTATATAATACTCGCTGAATGACATTGAACTCCAGAAATTGGTAAATGAACAGAAAAGCTAATCCTGTTCAAAAATGTGAACGCAGCTGCATTAACACTGAACGGTAACACCCTTAGAACTCGTTTGTACGTGAAAATTTAATTAACCTTGTTTGGTTTAGCATAGAATATGAGACTGGAAGCATTTTGCAACTTAAATAGCCTTGCTGTTTGAGTGGTATTGTCAGCGTGGTCAAATCAATTAACAGGCTTCAAGGTCAGATATATGGTTCTTTAGATTAAAAAAACACCCACAGACACACGTTAATACCAAGATGAAAAACAAGGGTTTAAGTTTCTATATTGATTTGATAAATGTCATATGTAATAACGTATAAGTAATAACGCTCATGACAAAGAATACTGTAGGTATCATGCAGTAATTTGATTTTTTTCAATTAGTTATTTCAGTAATTTGAATTATTTTCAAAAGCTTTCAAACAGTTTTTCTATTCAGAAAGATGAAGCACATCAGGTTAAATCAATAATATTGGTAAAGGATTATAACAAATTTAAAAACGATTGTATAACATGAAGTTTGTACTTGAATGTATTCCGTTTATTACCTAATATGACAATCATTTCAGTGGTGATTTCTTAATATATTAATATTCCAAAGGACAAATAACTGTGTCATTGTGATATCAGATTTTAATATGCCGACGGGGTAGTCTGTAACTTAGAAGAAGATTTTGATTATTCTTGTTGAATTGGGTTAGTAAACATGTTATCCTGAATTTGTCCATGACCGTCCCTATTTTAACAGTATATTCCTCGCTCTCCGATTGCTAAACATATATAAACCATATACTGAACCATGAACACTCATGTAACATCCTCTATTTACTTAATATGTAGCTTAACTTCGTTTGGAAATAAGTCATGAAAATGAAAGCCTTGCCGAAGATGTGGTGGATAGTTAACTCTCTTTATTGTGACACAGTAGACAGTATTACAAAGTCTTGAGATAGGATATGTATGAGTGAAGCCCTTTATGGTAAGACTTAGTATCATGTACCCGTAAATTTTACTTTGACTTATTGAAATAATCTAAAAAATATACATAAGATATAAGTTATCTCTGAAAATAGTTTTCCTGGGATAGAAACCTGATAGTTCATGAGATTATTTGTATTAGCTGCCTTCACCTTTCAGCACTCGCAGACTGTGTTCACATAGAGAAGTGATCGTTGTTGTCGGGTAGTTCGGCTATTGTCCATTCTATAACATTCACATGCTAAAACTGGCAATGTTTCATTTATTCTCTACTACGTATTGCTGATGAGAAGTTAATCGCCTTTTGGCTAATTATGTCAAAGGATTATCAGCTTTTATGAGAAGGCGTTTGCATAATGAGTAAGAAAAAATCATACATAGATTGTATACCAAGGACACTAGACGTTCTTTGAAGTTTTCAACAGAAATAAAAACAGTTCTTTTATTGTCTGCCTGCGAATACGAACAATCTCATTTCGGGGATTATTGATTGCTTGTTATATTTTCTGCAGTTTTAACCTTTAAAAAGAGTCATATTATCTACCGAAACTGCTTCACCTATTGTTAATTGACACCCACTCTGTAATCAAGGGGATAAAGATATATGATAGATATAATGTTTTTTCTGGATGGTTTTATCTTTCTCTTGATAGGAGTGTGTTTATAACGAATACCTGATAAGTTCTATATATTTGAAACGTTTTACAGATTTTGTACTAGAAACAGATCCACGGATCAGCACTGTTGGAATGATTTCACAGAATACCATATACACTGATATTTTAATGTTTTCTGAATAAACATGGGATGTTAGAAGGTAGAGTTGACAAAGTAACAAAGCAAACTGATGTAGATTTCTTTTTTAAATCGGAACAAGATCCCCTTATCAACACTCTTTATGTATATTGAAAAAACAAACAAAATCTTTGAAGTTTCATCTACAAATTGCTTATTTATACATTTTCTTTCCAAAAACTTGCCTTTCATATACAAAGATGGTCCTGCGACCTACATTTCCCTCACCAGGTTCGCGAATATTCAAAACGTAAATTGATGATGACGAACTGGCCTATCTTTATCATAACAAAGCTTCTTGCGGTTATCTTTAATATAAATAGAACGTCCTTCATCAGACGTTGACGAAAAAGTTATCTGGTTATTATACAGAAAACTATCAAGTATTGAATACCATTGTTTATTTGTATGGACTTTTCCCTCTCAATCTTTCAGCTGATTAATGCATTTCACATTGTCAAACAATATCAGAACAAACACAGAAATAGGTTAAGTTCTTTTTAAAGGTTGATCCCTTATAAAATTGAAAAGTGGTTCAAAGTAAAAACAAAAATTCTATGAGAGCGCAATGTGAACATTTTTGCAATCTTTTAAAACACATTATTTTGATATAAGGGGTAAATGGTTGTCTGTCTTGACATTTGAGTGTCTATAGAATCTTAAACAATTTGTTCAATGTTGACATAAATCTTACAACCAAAAAATATACCTAGCTACTAGTTTATTTTCAAAATTGAATATATTGGTGGAACGATTTACTGTAAAAAAGATAAAAAGTAAGATAGTTTTGTCAAAGAGTATAAACGAAAAGAGATCGTCAACAAATAAACCTCATCACCTAGTCTGCCCTCAGTTGTAATAATGACTTTTTAGAATCAGATTCATATTGCAAGACGTGGTGTCAGAGAAACTATATGTTTCCCACTTAAATATGTATGTTGTTGTTTATTTGTGGTTTAGAAAAGGATCGGATGCTTATTTTTCTTCTCCAAGTTTAACCAAGGTGTATCAAGGATATACACTAAGGTTTGACTACCAGACGTTGTGTGTACCAAAATCGAGAATGGACATTGTTGCCTGAGTTTTTAACTCATCTGGCCTGTAAGGCCCGATAGGCTTATGGCATGTCATGGTGTCCGGCGTCCGTCCGTCCGTAAACTTTGTGGAATTTCGACTTCTTCTCCAGAACCATAAGGCCTATAAAGCTTTGTGTACAGACTCCTTGGCTAGTGAGGATTATTTTTGTAGCTTTGGTGCCCCTGTGGCCCCTAATAAGGGCCACAGGGACCACATCCTTAAAACCTATTTTCATCTTCTTCTCCAGAAGCATAAGGCTTAGAAAGCTGAAACTTTGTGTACAGACTCCTTGACTAATGAGGATTATAAATTGTAGCTTTGGTGGCCTAAAGGGAAGGACGCATTCTGAAAGGTATATGTACGACTAAATATGTCTAGGGAGAACACTAAAAGCTTAGCCAGGACGCTTTGACCACGAGACATTGTATGTTAGTACAAATTTTCGTTTGTACTCTCGAAAACATATACATGTGTACCTCAAAGAAGCATTATTACATCCCATTACAACTATGCTTAATAGTCCATAGTCGAGGAGCAATGATGGGTTTTATTTTGATAAATCATTGTGAACATCTCACGCCTCATAACCTTTATAGCTTTTATGCATCTATTCCATACGACATGTGTCATTAGGACAGGAAATTCTCACTAAAATAATATGACAAGAGTGTTTTGAAACATGCATGATGACTGCATCACTGCTCTTGATTCCACATTAATGATTTCAATAATCCCTTTCACAATAAGATTCCATCAAATAATTTCTACATTAAACAATCTGTAGCCTTGTCCAGTGAACATACAAATAAATTATTAATGGATAAGAATATATATGGTGTACTGCCCTTAACGTCGAATCTGATTTAAGTTGTATCTCCATAAGATTTGCTAAAAAAGACGACAAAAGTTGACTGTCAATGTTTACAATTTGTATTTGTCGAAAGCATTAAGTCCTAACGACAAAACGCGTCTTAGAGGTTTGTTTGCTTTAAAACATTCCAATTTTATTATGTGAATATGCAAGAATCATGATTGTTTGCTTTACGTTTGCTTCTCTGAGAGTTGCTATATTCAATTCCATTGGCAAAGGGGATTGATGCAAAAGACGGACCTCTTTAAAGTGGCTTATAATGAATCCATTAACTTGTCCTGGTATGCTTAAGAGTTTGGGTTTATTGTGTGTGTTTATATACGCATCAGGGAAACTTTACCAAGAGATGTGAAAAGTTCAAGATTTGTCTTTGAACATTTCCCAAATATCTAATAGCAAAGTATGATCCTGAGCTATCTCTTACTTTTTTGCTTTCTGATCTTTTTATTCAATTGGACTATTTTAATATTTTGCTTTGATGTCAACTTTTCCATGAAAATGATAATTTGCATCTGTGTGTTTGTGTTAGCGTTAGTTTGTGTCTTTGCTGTCATGCAGCATTAGGGGAAAAAGGGTCACTTGAGCCACAGAAGTTGGTTGAAGCACATTGCTCTTTAAGAATCGTAAGAGTATAAATATGACCAATCGCATAATATTTAAAGGGTCATCAAATGTGACCTTCTTGGTGTCCTTTGATTCAAGAGAGAGAAACAAGAGTCCCAGATAACTTTCCTAAGGAGGTTCGTCGTATTTATATCTACAGTTTTGTATGTCTTTTATCTTTTTCTGGGAAACATATATTTTTAACTATTTTCATAAAGCTACCTTCTGTTCACCAGTATACAGCAAATTTCCTTATTGATAATACAGCGTTATCTTATCTTATCTTTATTAAATGCTTACAGGCATTGTTGTGATGTATGCTTTTAATCCTTGAGACATGTACTCCAGTAGATTTGGGCCCCCGCCTTCAAACTCTTAAGTATTTTTTTAATGGGTGTTTCTAGACAGGAAAATGTCCACTGAGTTCGATAGGCTATGTCCTCAAAGCGAATTTTGGGGCAAAAGTCCCTTAAAGGACCCCCGAACACCCCCACCGTGGGGGTTTTCCGTGTCGCAAGAAAAATTAAACTTAACATTAGTACAGGCAAGTGACACATCTACTAAGGGGTTTTCGGTGGTCCTGATTCCAAAAATTAGGGTTTCAGATTGATCAGACGTCGTGGTTTCATGCCAACGCCCCATAAAAGTCTTAAATTAGTGATTTTATGTTAAAAATAGTGTATCTTATTCAAATAGTATTGTCAAACATGTCAATTATTTCATAAACAAATTCCAACATTAACATCAACATTATTAATCTTTTAAATAATAAAGAAGTTATCCAGTTGATCAAACACTGTTTATTGATATAGAGCTCAGATCGCAGTTACAAATCTTCATCACTGGAACACAATGTGTCAAAATCAACTTCGACTTCCATTTCTTCCTCGTCCTCTGTTTCCTCGTCTTCCTGAACTCCAGCTTCTAAAACATCTATCAAAGATGCTGGCAGAATGGGTTTGGATGACCATATAGGTTCCAGGGCCCCGGCTTGGCTTTTCATCCATCCCTGACCTTCGTCATAGGGTTTTGGTTTCTCGACATAGGCTTCATGCGCTCTTTTGTACAAAGCAACTCGGTGGTTCACACGCTGGTTGTGTGGTGTCAGAGCAGCACGACAAGGAGGCAGGCGAGCAAGATCCACTTTTGACTTTGCGGTCAGCTTTTCATCCTCACCCACCATCTTGCGCAGCATTTTCCCACGTACATTATTCACAGACGATTCCCTACTGTGCCCAAATACAACACAAGTGAACTTCTCTATGGTGTCATCGACTTCAGATCTGATGACCCATTCATCACCAAGCTGTGCAAAGGCCTCTTGGAATTTAGGAAACTTCTCCAGCTTCTTCAATGGACCTATCTTGCCCTTTCCTTTGAAAGCACTGGTACAGTCCTCTCCAGTCCACACATAGAAGCCAAGAAGAGTGGCACAGTAGTTTTTCCCCAGAGACTCGGCAAGTTCAGTGATGTTGATGAGCTGCCAGTGTTTTCCTGACCCTGTGTCTAGGTACACAGTCAACTTAATGTCATGGGCGTGATACAGCAGGATGACAAAGATGTCTGTGTCGAGTGTCCTGACAACGGCATCCTTATATCCAATTTCAGCGGCGTGGTGGAGATACAGCACAACCCTTGTGTCTGTCTCTTCCTGGTTACTGAAGATGGTGCATATTTCCTCAGTCTTAACCATTCCATTTGAGGCGGTCAGTTGATGGGCCCTTCCCTCAACAATGAGAATGGCCATAGACGTCTTCTCGAGTCTTGTGGCTGCTTGTTTGTCGCTCCATACTCTAAGTAAAAGCTGACACAACTGCTTCTTGTTCTCGTCATTTGAAAGGAAGTTCTTAAAATCACTTGGCTTCCTGGTTGCTGGTCCATCCACTATTATCTTCTCCGAGCTGCCCCGCCTTAGTCTCTCCTGGGCTTTGATGGACTGCGGATGGTAGCTGTCTGTCGAGAACAAGAAGTGTTTCTTTGCAACCATTTGATCAAGAATCTGAAAGCATATATCCCCAAAGGTCGAGGGGATGTTTGTGAGAATGTGGAGAAGAGCCATGCCGTCCTGGATAAACAAGGCTTCTTTTGGGGCGGTATCTATTGGTGCAATGTCCTCCGTGAGGTAGTGCAACACAGTAGCTTTGTTTGTTTTGGTGAAGAAGCCATCTGGTGTTCCAAGACAGGGAGGCACAGGCATCAAACAGAATGTCATGAGGATGTCCAAGTCAATCGGTTCCTTCAGATTCTGAGATTTGACGAGGAGTAGGAATGCAAGGTCACTTTGCACCTGGTACTGGAGAGTCTGCAAAAAGCAAAATCAACGTATTTATATATACAATTGCAAGTCTGTTTCTGATTGAATTTAAACTGACAGAAATAATTGAACTAAAACAAGCTAATATGCTTTGGGAACTATCACATTTACCTTTCCTTGTGATGACGTGAGAGTGACCTTCTTGTTACAAGCTTCCATCGTCTTCAGTTTTTGCCTCTTGATTGGATCAAAGAACTTGTCTGGTTGTCCACTCTGAATGCGTCTAACAAAGTCAGCTTTTGCATCTCTCCCCACAGCTTCTGCATGGAGAACATCGTGCTCGGCATCAGCTGAGACTGGCGCACCAGAAGCCAAGGAGTAGAGCCTGTCTTTATCTGGTATGGTGAAAGGGTTTGTAAAGTTTTTGACTGACGCCATGACCCTCTGAACAGCCTTCTCACTCTTCTTAATTTCAGCCTTTTCGAGTTCACGATGCTTTCCGGCCTTTGGGCGGTCAGGATCATCCAAGATGTTCACCATTTCAAGGATTTTCTCATAGAACTGAGCCCGTGCAGACGTTGTTCGACACCACTTTTGGTAAGCACCAAACTGGCTGAACAATCCTATGAACCCGCCTGAAACAAAAAAGAGACATTAATCATTCAGTAATTAGTTATTCGAAGCCTGAAAAATATACTGCCTCTTCATAACATTGTCGCTCACTCTTTAAAATCATATACCTGAAGACTTTGCGAATCGCATGAAAGTTTCCTCCATAGTCTTATCCACAGCACTGAGCGCCCCAGGGATTATCGAACGGGCAACAGCAATAGCTCCCTTGGTCAGTAGGTCCCTGATGCGTCTTCTCCAGATTCGTCAGGTGGACCTCAAGCCACGTCAGGTATCTGAGGATATCAATAATAATAATAATAATAATAATAATAACGTTTGTTTTTCTTTTTTTAATAAATGTGACAGACATTGAAAATTTTCTTAATTCAAAATAGATGATGACAATGAAAGGAAACATGAGTCAAGCGTAGAAATAGAAAAAAGTGACTTGGGTATACTACCACCTTTACGGCGGCTAGTTTGTTGTCAAGCAGTTATATGTAAATGTAAATGAACATACCTGGAGTAGTTTTGGCCATCATATGCAAAGAAGAGCTCCGCCATGATGCCACAACATTTGTGGAACAGTTGCAAGTTATTGGTCTTGACAGAGTGTAGAAGCATGAAAACGATGTGGCAATGGTCAATAAATGACATCCAGTAGGCTCCGGTTTTACCAAGATGTCCTTTGCGCACCTTCTCTTCAAAAGCAAGATATTTCCCGATGACGTCCCGTGTAGATTGATCATTTAGAGCTTCGTCAAGGTGGTCTCGATCCCCAAACTGGGTCAAATTGAGAAGTGCATCTGAGTTTGAAATGGTGACATTCTCTTCCTCTACGAATTGTTCCATCAGCAACCTTTCCATTGCCTCGCACACAGTCTTTAGACAGAAGAGCGCTTTAGCATAAGCCTTTCCACTGAGAATACCCTTCAGTGATCCGCTTGTTACTAGTTGTGCTTCAAAGAGAATCTCTGTGTACCCAGAGCCACGCAACTTGTGGTCTGTGATCATCCCAATGTAGTTCATGGAGGTGTGAAATGGTCCGATTGTCACAACATGATTTGAAAACTCTTCAGGCCATCGCCATATGATAGGAAGCGCCTTCATACAGACACCTAAATCGAATGTGTTCAGGACCCACTGTTGACCAACCTCAGTCGTGGCTTCTTCGGATCGTTTCAGTAGTTCCTTGACAACTGCATTGTCAGTTATGGGTTGGTGGATGGGGGTGAAGTAGTCTACAGTAGATTTTCTCATAGGAGCAACACCTGTGGCTGAAGTAAAGCCACCCAAACCTGGTACATGTTGTATGCTGCTGCCTCCAATGTACCGCGCGAAAAGCCAGATGTAGTATCTTCTCATTTGTGCATCAAACACAACATCATTTTCAACTGGTGGCGTGAAGGAGGAATCTTGAGAAAACTTTGGACCAATACGTGAAAAGTGCAATGGTGGAAGAGTTTCTGGTGTCTCAACATGCAAACTTCTTTGTTTCGATTTGTCAAGAACAGGCAGTTTTCGAATATTAGAAATTTCAAAGTCAGCCTTTACTTCCTGCACCATAATGCCTCCAGCGCTGTTGACAATGTTGCTGCCGTGCACGTTTGTTGTCGTTTTGTTTAAATTGTCCCATTCGCAGTGGAATACTGAATTGCCTTCTCCTGTAACAATCTGTGGTGTCAAATGGGTTGAGACCTCGTCAAGGGCTTGTGCAAGAGCTGTTTCTATCTCTAGGGCAAAATCATAACTTTCTGAATGCCCAAGTCTGTGCAATATGGCAGTGAGTTGCTTGCTTCTGAACAAATGCCTGATAGTGACACATAAAAGCACATGCTTGGGAAGCTTCCATTCTCCACCACTCACAACACGGCAGAGATCTTGTCCAATGGAAAACACCAAGCTTTTCACCTTCTCACTTGCCAAAGAGTATTCCTTGCCGCTCATAACTAAGCTGAGAAACCGGGTGAGATCTTGTGGAAGAACTTTTTCTGGATCCAGCTCCATGTCGTTGGCTGTAGGTGGCCAGGGGAGATCTTTAGATTCCCTGAATGCTTTAAGAATTAGACAACGTAGACGTAGTGCAACATCTTGGTACTTGTCTGTACTTCCAAGAGTGTATGCTTGTGAAAGAGCATCCGAAACACTGATCTTTGAGCTGTGTACCAATGTGACAGTAACAGCTCCACCTTTGTCTCTATTGACAATTGTGAAGCCAAGGTGTTCGTTGATTGGATCATTTTGTATACTCTTGAGAAGTTTCTCAGTTCGATAGTTGGGCATCTCAAAGTCATGATGTCTCAGTTCTTCTACATACAGCAGGCGCAGAAATGGCATTTGCAACACCTTGTTCTGTTGGACAACATGAGTTTGAATGTGCTCCAACACACAGGTGAAAGCTTTTTCATGGGCATTTAGCAAACGTTCGTCTTCAGAATCTGGGTTGTTCTGTTCTCTGCTCATCTTGTTCTGGAAGTTTCTGAATGCTGTGCCGAAGTTCTTCAAACATGACTTGTGGTGCTTTGCTTCTACAGCGAATAGGTCTATGCCTTTTACTCGTCGATAAAGTGATAGATATCCCATCTTTTCGGCCTGTGACTCGATGTGTTGCCAAAAATTAACTCTGTTTCTGAATGAGGAAAAGTTTATAACTGCTCTCCGAGGAGAATGAATCCTTTGTGATGTTGATTCTTCACTTTCGTCTTCTTTCGTAACGTCTGATAGACGATGGCTATTGCGTGTAAAGCGTTGATAGCATTTGCGGTGATACCCGACATTGTTTAAATCTTCTGGAAGCATTGAGGGAATGCTGTCGCATATAGATTGCATACGTTCAGAAGAGTTATATGGTTGACGAAGACGTCGGTCACGAATTTCTTGGAGCTGTGCAAGTCTTTCATTAGCCGTTCCTTTGATAGAACTGAGAGAAGTGAATGGCCCATGACCTTGAATTGATAATGTGTGAAGAATACACGTTTTCAAGGACTGTTTAGGGAATTTTCCAGGACCCTCACTTTGTTCACCTTTCCGTTTGGACATTACACTTCATTTACCTCTTGATAACATGGTCTGAAATAGAAACAAATATTATCTTTTTACAATCGCCAACGTGAGTGATTTGTGCTTTTGTCATAACTATTATCATTTAATAATCAATATGCCATCCCAGATGAGATAAATGGCAATAGAACAGAACAGAACAGAACAGAACAGAATTTATTTCGTATATATGGCCATGAGACCAATATTACAGTGGTCGTGAAGTCTGTGATAAATAAATATATATATACAAGAGCGCTTAAACCTTTAAGGTGTTTCGTAACTTAAACATTTTTTCACAAAAAAGAGCTAATTTAAATAACAATTGATCATTTTGTGTACTTATAAGTGACATAAACTTAAACTTTGATGGGAAGTTATGATAATATACAGGTAGATACCTTGTACGAAGATGGTGATAAGATGGACATATCAACAAAATATGGTATTCATCTTCTTCCCCATTTCCACAAAAACCGCATAAAGCGTCAATAAAATCTTTACCACTTCCATTTACTTTAAAATCATTTGAACATCTAAGTTTCGTTAAAGCCCTTCTTAAATTTGATGGTTGAATTGAAGTTAAATATTTTTCAGGTTGCAGGAGAGATTTAAAAGTGCATTAGTGGCAATAGTTAAACTTACGAATGATGCAAGTATCCTTTATGAAATAATTGACATTTTTGATAATACTATTTGAATAAGATACACATTTTAAACATAAAATCGCTAAATTAAGACGCTTATGGGGCGTTGGCATGAGACCACGACGTCTGATCAATCTGAAACCCTAATTTTTGGAATCAGGACCACCGAAAACCCCTTAGTAGATGTGTCACTTGCCTGTACTAACGTTAAGTTACATTTTTCTTGCGACACGGAAAACCCCACGGTGGGGGTGTTCGGGGGTCCTTTAAGGGACTTTTGCCCCAAAATTCGCTTTGAGGACATAGCCTATCGAACTCAGTGGACATTTTCCTGTCTAGAAACACCCATTAAAAAATACTTAAGAGTTTGAAGGCGGGGGCCCAAATCTACTAAACTAATGGAGATGTTCATTAACCATTGATTGATTAGATAAGAGAGGAATCCGCACCATAAATCGCTGAAAGGGTTACAGCTATACTTAAAGAACCCTGAAATGACTTAAGTGCCGAACGGTAGAATTTCGTAAACTACGTTTATTGCATTGCATGATATATAGGATAGTTGATGGATAGACAGTTCATGTACACCTTGAGACAAATTGAGTTTGGTTTTCGGTTTTGGGTGATTTCTAGAGAACACATGTACATTGAGGATTCATCAGGGCTAGCTGTAAAGTACATTCCAGATTACCATAAATCACCATCTTGTTTATTTTAAAGGAGAACATGTAATTGGCTGTTTGCTGCGCTGAACTGTTAAAAGTATGGCATTGAAAAATGTTGACATCATACAAAATCTAGATACAAAGATAAAAAATATAATATATATATAACGGGACAACAATATACTTACCTCGTCTCGAAAAAGGCGATTATTAATAGGATTTTTGTGCATGTTTATTTTATATAATATTCCTGACTTCTTGATATAAACACAACTTAACATATATTGCTGATGATTCAATCGACTTAATTTATGAACTTTTCACATGGCTGACTTCTGATGCTAAAGAATTAAGAAGCCATAAAACAAATGACTACTTAAATTGAAGCAAGCAAACTTTCCGAAATACTTTTTCTGTTGAGTTTCGAGATGATTGCTGATGTCACTGTTATATTGAATCTGGAGAATTTAATTCAATTATTGAATATGCTTAGATATGCCCCTGCTTGCAATAGGGTTAGTTGATATCTAAAATTTGGAGAATAAGTGGTTATCGATCTAAACCTTCAAGTTGTTAATTAGACTGGGCTTTGTGTTTAGAATACGAATTATACTAAGAAGACTTTGAATGTGTTATTTTGATGGTCACTGTCACCGATGAGTTAATTAAATTATATTGTCGTATTTTACCTATCCTTTTCATATGTCAGTATAGAGTAAGATATACATTTAATTATTTAATATAATGATAAACAGCCATAATCATTTTAGATTTATTTTTCACATTGATAACACAGATACCTCCAAATGTTGCATTGAATTTGTGAACATACACACTAGCGTTCAGTGTAAAGTAAATAACTCATAACGTAAATTTCATCAATTACAATTAACGGCCGCTTAATTTTCGTTGTCATTTTTGGTTACATAATTTCTGATTAATGACAAACAACAAATCCTTTAAAACACGTTGTGGCGGTGTCGATTAACCTCAGTTTTAACAACCAAAATAAGGTCCTTGACAATAATTTGCAGTCATGACGTTCAAACTAATCGAATTGACAATTTCCATAATAGGGTTGTGTGAAATGTTCTTGTAAATCGATTTAACTAATTCAACTTCGTTGGATTTCTTGAAATCTGTTTAGCATTGTAGATGTTGCTTTGCAATGGCTATGGGAATCGAAGCACGTTTATTAGGGAACGGTTACGGAACAGTGTGAAAGGTTGAAAAAACAGGTGATACGGCAGTTGGTTCCTTTAAACGTTTTACACTATCAATAATTTGATTTGTAAATAAAAGTTTCTTCTTTCATTCTTGCGAATACAAATCCCCAACCTTTGTTATAATTTCTGAAATCTTACAAATGCGTTAGATATGTCAACGATACGAATATCGCAGTTTGAGCACGATGCCTGTCTTGCGGCAACCTTTCACAGTTTTCTTTATTTCTTATGAAACTGTCACACATGATTTTATCACCAATGTATGTTATGTTAATGTTATATCCCTTGCTCTTAGATTTAAGGTCAAATTTCACTTCGGCTATAGAGTTTTTGCTAAGACTATATCAAAGATTTCGACCTTGGATTTAGTTTCTTCTTCAAAACGTAATATTGTCAATAATCTTTTGCGCTATTCTAACATCAATGGCTTTTGATTCTTGAAATATGTGTGCCTTTTAACAAGACAGATGAGATGAGAAAAACTTTCAGGCGAATAAATTGACATTTCATTCAATATGTTGATCACGATTAAAACACATTATCATTTATATTTCAGATCAGTTTAGCTGATTACTTTGGGAATGCATTAAACGAATTTAGAGCAAACTGCGGGGGATGCTGCGTTTGTGTAGTTTGTCTGCGGTTATTCTAATACATTAATTGTTTGACAGTTTTTAAGTAGAATGTTGTAAGAGGTTGACCAACATTTTGTTTTTACCAGCATCCTGTTATATCTAGATAGATTGGTTGACATTACAATTTAAACGGTGAAGGTTACTGTTTCAACTTTGTCTTTGCAAACACAACCGAAGACACCCATAGTAATTTACTTTCAATATTTCTGTTGGTACTTGAGTGATATGACAAAAACTTCACCCAGGCAAAGTGTGTAACAATATCTAGACACTAATTTATGTACTAAAGACAATCTGCTTAAATCTTTGATATACATATTATGTATCTAGTTCTATGTTTTTGATATAGGCATGCCATATCTTTGAAAGGACTGAAACATTTATGGCCTGATGTTAGTTGTTGCCAATCGATGTGATTGTCATAACTAAGTGCACAGCAGAAAATAAACTATTTCAAGAGCAAAGGAGATGTTGTGACTTGAATGTATTTGGCAATAATATCTATGGATATTGTTACTAGTATAAGGAAATAAACAGCTTTATTCATAATTGTGAAATGAAAACTACCCAGTGACAAAAAATATTAATGTTTGTGATAGACATTATCCCATAACAATTGAATTGTAACTCGCCTAGAGGTATGCCAATCAGCATTACTTAGCTGTATTGATGAAATAGAAAGTAACTCGCAAAGTGAATGTTGACGTGTTGCGACTAATTTATACATATGTATAGAGAAATGTGATCCTAATTTGAATCCCATTTTTAATTGCACAGTATTTGGACAAGATGCAAGCAATTATTATGTGTTAGGGCTCACAGATCGAAATATTGATGAAAACTTTACGCATGTACACACCAAGTGTAGTCTGCAATAACTACATGCAGTAAGCAACTTGAACCATGAGGCACTTAAGTTTTATTCCTTTTTTCTAAACAACATTTAGAAATTGATATAGGATAGTCCAATTGTTACTTCAAATTAGTGGAATTCAATTTGTGTGGATAGGCAAAAGCATGTTTCGTGATTACTGATGTAATTACAAATGCCAAAAGTCCCGTCTTTATTATTATCAAAATGAAAAAGAGAAAAATAGTAATTGCTTCAATGATATTTCAGTTATTTTTGTCTTTTTATAACGATTTTCTTTGTACAAATGCGTCCACAAAGTGTGCATGTACTTGTTATTTTCACCTTTGATACGTTAAAAAGTCAATTTCGGTAAGACAACTTGTTCTTAATCCCTTTCTCTTTGTTAATGTTTAACTTAACGAAAACGTTTACTGAACTGTTAACGTGACAAATCTTTATATGTTTTCAGTAATATATTTACCTTTAATTAATTATAATTAATTACCTAATTGTACGCCACCGCACACAAGACATAGGAAATATATCCATTAAATGCGTTATATTTCCTTCCGAAAATAATCAAAGAAAGACATTGGCACGATCTGTATTCTGTTATTGACTTAGTTGCGTCTCATACTAGTAATTTAACATTTCTTCCCAGTCTTGTGGTAGATATGTTGTCTATTTGAAGGTTAATACAAGTTTTGATTTATTTTGATGTCATTAAACATTCACGTCGTAGTCATTATTATATGATAATTTAGAAATTTGAATGATCAAACGTGAAAGCTAAGCTAATTAGTAGTAGAAATTCTGATGAACCTGATAGATTTCAGCTGGCAAGGGACATGATAAATGCAGGTTTAGTTGTCCCAGTAGGTTCTTGAGGCTCGAGGCATTCCGTGAATGTTTAAAACTGATGAAAACGCCTGTTCTAAATAAAGGATTGGGTTAGTTATCAACCAAGTGACACCCTCTGGAATACTGACACTGAATTATAAAGAAGTATTGTATGTTACTGAACTGTCATGCAGGATTTTATCTATTGTGTTAAATCAAGATTTTACATACGTCATTTTAGGATAATCCTAAATTTTATAAATATCGATATATAACAATTGGTTTTATTGACCTAAATTGATTTAACAAACATTATTTCAGGCACGATAACCTTCAAAACTTTGACAAACTTCTCCAGATAAATTGTAATCTGGCACGTCAAGTAACATCATTGAGGTCAATAGCAATACCAAAACATCATAGTGTACATTTCCAACTCTAGGTTAAATAACATTTATCAGTTGTAAGAATAATGATAATGTCAATGTCAAATTTGTATAATGATGAGATGAAGTATTTCATGGAAAGAATAGCCTGTTTTCAAGGAATATAACAATTATTACGTATCTATGCGCTTAAAATCGTTGGCATCAATTTAAAAGAATCTTAATTTTCTTAAGTTAACATAAATCTAATTCTAAGATAGGGTTGAAGTTAGGAGTAAGAAGATAGAAAATGCAAACATAACAATGTCGTTTGCAAAAAAACTAAAAGTACATTTGTCAACTTGTACAAATCGTGCTTTTTCTCTTCATTTTCGTTTCTCCAATGAGTCGGTTTAACATTTAATCTCACGGAAGCAGGAGATGGATGCCAAAGACGGACTTCTTTAACGTGGCTGATAATGAATCCATTAACTTTCTTGGCATGTTTATGTACCTGGTGTTATCGTTGGTTAAGATTTACGAACTTGGCAAACTATTCCAGGAGATGTGAAAAGTTCAACATCATCAAATGAACAATTCCCAATTGCATAATATAGACATGTAACTTGAGACATGATTTTTAAGGAGATTCCGGAAATATCTATATTTTGTTGTCGATTTTTATCCTCTGACACTGTGATGATATGAATAATATGTTTTATGCTAGTGTGTGTGCGTGCGTACGGATTTGCGTTTGAGACGTGCATTTCTTTTAACATGATATCGAACTTATCACTTTAGTAGTTTTAGATTATTGATATATCCTTGCACTTCTTAGGCTTTTCTGAAGGCTTTATAATTTTGCAGAAGAATGATAGAAAATAAATATTTACGGCCTTCATTTTGGTTTTAAAACTTATTTCTTTTACTCGTTGGGAATGAATAACATATCACGTTGTTTCTAGTGCATACAATCGTGCTTTACTTATTTCTTTCTTAGTATGAACATAATCCGTCACGAATGTGTTTGTTTTTCGATGAGTTTTTATATGATACTGTTATTCGATACAAATTCAACAGTTTTTTAGGAAATGAATACACCTTCACCCAAATCTAAAAAAAACCGTAACTCTGTAAGACAATATTTCTCAAAATCTTTATTTATTTGTTAAGTTATTTGATACATCGTTCTCAAAGGATAGTTAAGATCAACAGGAGACGTTCTGTTTTAAGCAGGGTTAGAAAAGTGAAATATTAGAAAGGTAAGAAGTCTTTCTTCATCCAGTAATAAATGGGTAGTATATAACTTTGCTTTGGCAGTAGACTTAACTATGAGGCTGCGTTTAATTTTACCTCAAGTTTGCATTGGGAAATATCATTTATGCTTTTCACGAGACCTTTATGATAATCTTCGCCTCTCCGACTGGCATGTTATAAGCATGATTGTGCATTTACCGCAATGTACTATCCAAGAGAAAGAAACGCAAGGTGATTTTGAAAATGATTGACAAAGGTGGAAACAAATATAACACAACTTTATTTTTCTTTTCAAGATGTCATTTTTAATTATCGTTTATAGATTCAGAGCACAAACGGGACAATTTTCACGTTATTAAGTGTTTAAAGATTTTGAGTATCATTTACATATCACGGAACACCAAATGTGAGAGTAAGCTCAAGAGTATGGGAAACCGAAAATGAACAAAAAGCAAACTTTAATTTTTTTTAGATTATTTCATTTTGCAAGAAAAAAAAAAGATTCTTCCTTTCAGCGACTTAATGTCGAACTTTCAAACGTTGTTGTAGGTCGAATTCTAACGTGAGATTCACAATCTTCAGCTGACTGACATTAGAATGTTCATCAGAGCACCCTATCCTGCTTTTTGGGTAGGATCCTGATGTCGAATTCTGTTGTAAAGAAGTGTGCGTAAAAATTGGTACCGAAACCAAAAGTCTCTACAAACGCGTCATCGTTTTCTTACACACCTTAAGACTATACAACACATCACTGTTTTGAATAAAAACTCGACAAAACTCTTCGAAGCGGTTTACGTGAAGGGCATATTCGACGATGAAGGTCAATTATCGCTCCTGTTTCGAAAGACCTCGAACTACACAATAGTCGACAGTGCCATTGTAAAATACAAAAGTAGACCATCTGTCTGTCTGTATCATTGATGATTCACAAATTCACCTGCGACAGCAATATAAAATTAATAATAATTGCTAATGCTTTAATTTCTTGGATGGAAAAATATTCGTAGGAGGTTTTGTCCTCATTAATATCCAAATTAATACCTGATTAAAAAGTTCAACAAATAAAGTAATCACGTAATAAAGCATTCTAAAAATATTTCAGCTAAAATGAATTTCTAGTATTCAAGACACGCCAAACTTTCATACTTTGTAACTAGCAAGTGGCATAATTT
The DNA here is from genome assembly GCA_916613615.1 of Steromphala cineraria. Lineage (NCBI taxonomy): Eukaryota > Metazoa > Mollusca > Gastropoda > Trochida > Trochidae > Steromphala > Steromphala cineraria. Next base: position 50,311,821 of record OU744730.1, read on the forward strand.
ACGCGCCTCAGCAATTAACAACATAAATTTGATGAACGACTTTGTAACATGAACTTGTCGCCCCTTCACGGAAATGGAAACCTTTCATTGGACCATTAACAATTTCGTTTTTTTTATCAGTTTAAAGTAATAAGAAAACGTGTAAGAAGCAAGAATTGAAGAGGCAATAAATGTTTTGAATGAACTTTTTCTACAGTTGAATCTAATTTACCGTTTATAGCTTTCTTTTGGATATTTTATAATGGTTGTTTCGCGGAGTAACCTTATCTATAATTCCCAGGCATTGTTACATACCAATTTTGATAGGAATTTGGTACCAAACCCGCGAATAATTATACCGATGTACAGTCACCCAAATTTCTAGAATCTGAAATCCAGGAACTTCATTTAGCTTTATATTTTAAACTTGGTTATGTTTTTGAAAAATATGAAAATACGTTTTTGTAAAATGTTTGGTGTTCTGTCATGATGATGGATCGATTAGCTGGATACCTTCAGACAACTTAAGTTTGCTGTCTGTCTTCAGTTGAGAAACGGTTTCTTGTTGGGCAAATTTGAATTGAGATTTGATTAGAATTTGTTTTAATTTTTTTAAGAATTACATGCAAAAGATGCCTCTTTTTCAGCTAAAATGATTATTCCGAAAATTTGGACATGGTACACGGTACCCTGATCTGAAAATACGGGAAAACGATTTTACACAATGTCTTATATAAACTGTTATAATTTACATATGATATAAATTTGGTTTAAACCAAATATTTCATTTCAATAGATGTCAACAAGATTTTGTCATTTCTACAAGCCTAACCTTTCATGCGGAATAATATTATTGACAGAAGACACCAAACTGATGTTAATTGAATATGAAATTATAAATAGTTGTTAATTTCCGATTGGTATGTCTAGGAAGTTTCCAGAACACTCTATTCTATTCAATTGCCATGGTCGTATTACTTTATGTTTATTACATAGTGCAACCCTGATAATATGAAGGAGTAGATTTATAGTTCTTAACATTGTATACATTGCATGTTAATAAAAAAGTATGGAATTTACTAAATCTTGGTTTGATTAAACATGTATTAACAAATCCGGTTTATTCTAGTTATGTTTACTATTACTATTACTATTATGATTTGTTTTACTTTATCATAGAACAGAAAGTTCGGTAACTGACAGTGTGCAGTGTTGTTATACAGCTGCGATCGCATTGATTTCTATTTCGTATTTTAATAAATGCGTTAGATTTTCCTAATTCTTTGGTTATACATTTAGCTACATCCATGTTTGTACGTATGGATGTGTTGTAAATGTAAATGCTTTAATGCAAATTTTTAGTATTGTTTTCTTTGTTGATCTAATATTTTTGTATGATGGGGCTGTTCATAACATGCAAAACAAACACCAACTCTGGGCAGTAAATCATTATTAATAGAATGATTAAAACCCTGATTTACTACACTTTTCTTAAGGATCAGTACTTAAATCCAGAGATGCAGCAAAGTGTGTGTTATAATTTCTATAAGTTTGTCCCTGAGTAAGATTGTTACGCAAAGCCTAAAACGCCAGTTTCCAAACTGTCAGTTTTATGCCTTGCTGCTGACCCTTGAGTTTTCTGTGCTTGCTCTCTAGCCTGTAGGGGCACTAAAGCAGCACAGAAAAGTAAAGGGTCTGCAGCAAGGCATAACATGACAGTTCAGAAACTTGCATTTAGGCTATGCGTAGGAAGATGGATTGTTTGATGTTAATTGATATCCAAGTTTTCATGGTCATTAAATCCAAAAATTGTATCGCCAGTTGAAAATTTTCAATAAAAACGTAGCAGTCCGACATTCTGATGAACGAGAATCCCTCATTATGTAACGGCAGTTGTGATTATTCATATATTTGACCCCTATAACATCAATATTTCCGCCCCTGACTGACATGATTCCATGTCGTGTCATTCAAAAAGAAATCAAAAGATGGGTGTTGATGCTGCATTGCTTGACACTCAGCTTTAGAAAGCCAGAACAAAGCGTTTTCTGGCGTAGCGCTATGACTGCCTGGTGCACTAAACAAATTAATGATAGTTGCGCTGAGGAAATTATAGTTTTTAGAATTATCATCACTGGCTGTTTGATCCAAGTACTAATAGTTTTGTATATTCATACTTTATGCTTGATGAATAGCAGATAATAAATTAGTGTGTTTTATGCAATTTTGTGCAAACGTTAATTTGAGTTGGGGAAAGTACAGCTGGTTTGAGCAAATATAATGTCTTATGTCGAAAAATATATGTTATTGTTCAAACTTAACACATATGAACAATAAGGCAAATATGTCTACTGTTCAACTGATACTTTATTGAACTGATGAAGTTGAGAAAGTTTACACATAAATGGAAAGTTACGCATATATCTATACTGTAATGTATGTGTATCAGAACACATCCCACACTAAGATAAGGAAACACAACATTCTTGGAAGATATCTTGCCAAATAGTTACACATTCACCTGATTTAAGAGGGACAGACGCAAAACAGCATCCTGACATAGTTTAAGTGACTATCATTTGACGTGAAATATATATAATTTTCCTTTAAGATTGGATGTCCAACACTTTAAGGCTACTTTTCCCTCTTAAATATAGGTTTAGGTGATTTTTAATGTTCTTTTAAACTCTGAAAGTAGGAAGAATACACTGATATTTAACAATAAACCTAGAATTACCAGTGATCTGTTATTACATCCTGAACATCCTGAAATTAGGATCGACCACTGATATTAAACAATGGCCAGTTTAATAACACATGGAAAACGAAAATGCGATCAATGGGTCATTAAATAAGAATTTACGCTTTTATTGTAACATGTTTATGGTCGTCAGTGGCATATTTTATGCAAATTAACAAGCATATATATTAAGCAATAATCTCTCCGACATTTTGGATTTCAGCTGGTACCCAAAGATGTGTCTGCGATGATTGACGGGGTGATATTTGATTTATCGTTCAAAATCATTTTTCATTCAATTTGCATGAAAAAAATATATCTTTGAACAGTGCACTAACCTAAAACTCCTGAAGACGTGATATGACGTCATACCATTGTGACGTCATCATGTTTATGACGTCATGGTATTGTGACGTCATTACTTGCTGATTCAAAATGGTTGTGATGCCATGTTCTTGGCGATAGCAGGGCACTGTTCAAATTACTGTCAAAACTTGATCTTGATCTTCCACTAGCGATATATCCTGTGGTGCACAGTTTTTGGTGAAACTCTCATATCTTTCATGGTGGATAAGAATGCAGTGATGCAGCAGAATCGACGATTGTTTCTTCAATCCTACCCATCATTTTACTGTGATGGGTTTTAACTTATATTCTCAAACTCTTTGTAATCCGTTTGAAAATTTATTATGGACAACAGAGAATTGTCACGTTCTACTTTCCAAAGTATCTTGATGAGAGGTATAAGGGTTTAGTTGAATTTTGATAGGGTTACCTAAATAATGATGTCTTCCGCAACAAAGAACCCCCCCTCTTAAATTATGAAAAATGTCAAACAATTCTGTCATTAAAGAACAAGGAACACAAAACATCAGTATGAAAAAAATCAGCCATCTCTGATCATATTCAGACCCATCCCAAACCGTCTGCACGACATCCTTTGGAACAACATTGAAGGACTGGAAACCAGCAACTCAGATTCTAAGATCAGGAAGACCTTGGAATCTATGAACATTTTTAATTATAATCCCTCTATGAATAGAGATCAAAGGTATTACATCCCATCAGCATACCACTACTTGATCAAGGCCAATCAACGCTAATCCCTCTCATCAGCCCCCACAACCCATTGTATATCTGGCTTCCTATTAATTGTAAATCACTCTGTACATCAACCTAATTACTTGTAAAAACATGTTTTGTCTTATGATTATATTCTCAATCTTCTAATGTTAGGCAGCATTTGCTTGGAAACGGTGTTAGTACCTACACCGAAACGTCGCATCTCTTTGCAATAAAGAAGTCGTAAATTAATATATTTCTATTTCTACATCGAACCAACTTCTAAATCGCCACTGAAGGAAGAAATTCTGTCATTAAACAACAACCTACTTTAAAGATTCTAACATTGTTTGAAATGCAATAGACACATGGGCTAACATTTCAAATAATAATTATACATTTTGACTACATGTGATCAATACAATTGTGGCTGACATTTGAGTTATCTTACAATATTCTTAACAAAGCTGGAAAGAGCTAAGGGCTTAATACACATTTTACTTGAAAATATAGCATAAGAATACAGTGAGTACTGCGAAGGAGAAATTTACCAAGAATATTTTCATCACTACACCTTTACGCTTCAGTACTGATAATGTCCGTCAGTTGCAAATTAATCTGAATGTTTTCTTAGTACTGACAAGAACAGCTTTGGGTAATCGATTAAGAGACGTGAAATGTATAAAACCGTTCGCCTTGTAAGTCATGTGTCCTCTTTTCTGTAATTCTGTAATTATTGTCCTCGTTTTCCCCTCTTATGTCACTGCGTCTTGTGTCTTTCCACAATTAAAAAAACATTTGGCCTATAGGCCTAATTTTACAAATGTTTTCATCTGAAATAAATGTTAGTCTTCATATTTACATATATTGACAGCTGTTACTTTGTGCAAAATAATTAAACAATTATTGTCGACAGTTGTCCTAAATTGCAATACTTAAATGTATCTTAAAGGGGCAGTAGCACGTTTTTTGATAATTTCATATTTTAAATATTTCACTGATAATTGTAAGTTAATGCTAAATGTATTAATTTGACAGTGTCAAAAATCACATTACACAAGCCAATCGTCCATAGTCAGAGGACGAACTATGGAGATTCACATAAAATCCATTGGCGGCCATTTTTTGTGAACACCTTAAATTCATTTTGTGAAAGAAAAAGGAATTGCATGGCTAAACTTTACGTTATATATTAGAATTAGTACTGCTTCATTTAGTTTAAATATATTTTCTTTCAAATGGAACCATTAATTTTCAGTTTCCTGACATCACCTTATATTCCCCATAAAAACGTGCTACTGCCCCTTTAATATATATTTAAAAACATCCTTTAACTCTTCGTAAAATTTTACACTTTATGACAGCTATCACGATTTTAAACATGTCAATAGTGAGAAACAGCAACCTTAAGGAAAATCAGTGAAAGAAGGATTATCATCTGTCATCTGTCTCATATTTCAGAGATGTAATTATTTTTTTGACACATATGGTTTATGTTTTGTCAATTATAAGTCACCTCTCTCCGGTATATTCATCTTATAAAACTCGATAACGGTCGACATCGAATTTCGTATCCTTGAAACTGACATGATCAGATGTATTTAATTGATCTAGTGGCAATTTGTTGGTTTCTAATGTTCTACCTTCAATTTCCGTCCAACAATTCTGTTAATTCGAGTCTCCTTACATACGTTATTAAGGCAATTCGATCTAGAATTAAAGTCAGGGGTGCAATTTCTACATTCGTACCATTTATCGGAATTTAGGTCACTGGGGCTTAGGATGAAACTACTGAAAAACCTGATCTATTATTTTAATAGTGAATACAATAACTTTTTATGTTTTACATAATGATGAAGAGGAGGTGCTAATTATTCTTCATAATGAAAGATGCTACTTTCAATGACTGGAACATGTTTTACTTTGTGTTGATAAGTAGAAATGACAGTAAAGAATAATGAAAAATGTATATAAAGTGTATATTTATAAAAAGAATTAAAAATCAATTCCTTGCATATTTGTCTAGACTGTATGTACTCAAGCATCAGTGTATACAGCCGTTCACAAAGTGTTGTACTCATGCGTTTACAGTTGAATACTTAAAATGTTATGTAATTAGGTTTTCATTAAGCTTGAACTTTTCAATCATCTTTCCATCAAAGATACAGAGATGGAGAAACATCATGTTCCATTACAAACTTGACTACCACACTTCTTATGGAGCACGTATATGTGAGAAACAATGACGTCGACAAAACAAAATATTTTTCATAATTTCAACTTCAAAAAGATTTTTGTTGATGAATTAAAATATGTTTCATTTAAAACAATATGCATTAGTTTTGTTGATTGTCCTCGAAATGTAGTTGTGTCTCACTTCGCAACGGAACAGAGGACATGGTATTTAATGGTGTCCGTCCGTAAGTATGTCGAGATGCAATGACATTCCTTGGTGACTTAGGTTGTCTGAACGTTTTCAATATTGACGTCAGTTTAACAAGAAAAAAACATCAATAGTGGAGGTATTTTGTATTCTAAAATAAATGATTAACATAAAACAAAACCATAACACACCATAAGTTGCAAGTTAATCTAGTTTTGAATACTATGTCTACAGTGAAACGTCTAAAATTATCATTTCAGTTTTGACAAACCTTAAGGCTGTTACAAGTACCCTTGTAGACAATATTCATCAAAATGCTAGACTACTAGCAACCATATTAAGAAAATTTGAAAGCATATCAAGAGAGAGAAGATGTCACTGTATTTTTAAAGTTAATAAAAATACCACATTTGAATAAGACGTTCCTTATTTAATTCCTATTGCTTTGATATGGTTTGTTGTTATCAACCAAGCTGATTATGTCCAAACCCGTGTTTTGATCATACGAATGTAGGTTACAGATAAACTAAGAATATTCATGGAAACTGATCACATAAAAACTATATCACATTAACTATTCCATTACTTTAGTTACTTTCGTTTGCATAAATAAAATCTTGTTAAACACTTAATGATCCGATGCTACTTCTTTAGGGTACTAACACCAACGCTGTCAGACACTTATTCAAAGTTTTACCACCTTACATGATAAAATGCACACACTTCTTGTCGATTGTTTGTTAATTGTCTAGTACGTGCGATTTCGGTCGCTGTACTTCATCTGCTGTTTTCTATCGTTTATGAATTATGACACAGACAAAGGTTTTCTATTCATAAAAGGCGAAGTGAAAAATGCACCATACTAAATTATGGTCAAATCATTGGTTTCTCCATCCCTATTGATGCTATCATGATATCATTATTATTCAAGTAAATAGATAACATGCTTACAAGAAACTAATCATCTGAAATATGTACCTCAAATGTAATAGTCCAGCAGATAAGTGGGGAAATTGTGCTTTTTGTGATACAAGCATGAAACTTGGTATACTGATAGAGCATTATTTTATGAAGATTTTGAGATATAGGGACATTTGAATTTATTCCCAGAACAAAAATGGCGGCCATTTAAAAATGGCGGCTTTTTTGTACTGAGATAACATTATCTAAATCAGAGTACTTGGAGAAGAACACCAAGGAATCTTGTGTTTATGATGATAATTAAGTGAAAACTCTCAAAAAACATTATTTGGTCTTTATTTTTCACTAAATATCTACGATTTTTTAAATTTCTGATTATCTCTCAACAAGATTACACAGATCAAAGAAGACGGGAGTTATCTGTCCCTGTGCTGGCTTTGGTCCTGTAACCAAGCCTCAGAGAACGTTCACCAGAGCCAACCAATTCGCAGGAGGGGAGGCAAGGGTGGGAATGAAGGATTGTCAGTTGTCAATGGAAATTTTAAATAATGACATTTACTAAAAAACGCACTATTATTTAACTTACTTTTACCATCTCTGACTCACTGTAGCGCAGAATACAATAGCGATAAAGGGCTGTGGGACCCAAGAAGGAAGGTAACAATCTCAACAGTCAAACTTATGGTAGGGTGGTCTGGGCCCCGTTAAAAGGGTGTTACAAACATCGAACCAGAAAGATAACCAACACAATGGAAAAAGAAATGCAAACTTTTTTTTAAAACAACAAAATGTGAAAGCGATCTAACGGTGAGCTGCAATCCCTCTGGGGTAGCAAGACCTGAAGTGCGTTGTTAAGCGAATACCCGAGTCACCATCCTTGCAATGTCCGTCTTCCATAGAAACGTCTCGAGGGTAGTGGTTGGCAAAGAGCATGTATGACTTCCAAAACAAGCCCAACGGATGTTCGCCACAGCAATATGGACTGCTATGGTGGCAGAGACTGCACGGATCTCGTAAAAGGTTGAAAGAGCTGGTCGCGGTCAACCCATGGCTTTGTAAGCCTTTAGGATAGCAGACCACTGATAGACACTGAAGGCACTGCCTGTCGTCTTTGTACTCAAAGCAAATGGGGAAGGCCTCCTTCTCCCTTGCCAGAAGGAACGCATGCGTTCCAAGTAGATGCGAAGAGCTAGAACAGGACAGAGAAACTGAACTCTTCGTCCATTGGGAATGCTGATCATGCAAGGGAATGAATGTGAAACACCCTGCCTCAATCATCAGACCCTTGGATCTTACACACGAAGTCCGGTGCAAGTTCCTTTGTGACTCTTCCCTCATCCCTCACTTCAAAGCGAAGCAAATCAGTCTGCAAAGCATGCGGCTCTGAAATCTTGGCAGCCGAAAGCCATCGCAATGAATAAACTGTCTTAACTTCAGGCATAGGATGATCATCTCTAATAAGGGCTTGCAGACATTCGAGCATAAGTGCTCAGGGACAAATTACCAGATCCCACTGAATCTTGAGACCAGACACCTACCACTTCCCATCACCTTTAATTGGTTGAGCAGGACACCTGTGAAGACGTTCGCCTCCTCCCTGAGGTCATTGCGAAGCAGAAACACATGTCTGGACACCTTTTCCCTGACGTGCACGTTTAGGAAGACCTGAAATGATGTCAACTGCAGCCAACCCCTTCTAGTTAGGTCCTGCACTTAGGTGAGCAACCCCATGATCTATTCGACCTAGTGGAGCAAGAAGTCTATTCGCTCCATGCGTTAGCAGGGGACTGAGCAGTGTCCAGTGTCCACAATAGCGCCCAGGAAGGCCAGCGAGGTGGTTGGCTTAAGGTCTGACTTGGACAGATTAATCAACAACTCCAACTCCAGAGTAATCAGCGTTGGGTATCAAGCCTGTCGTCCACGAATGGAATGAACTGGACATTGTGAGTGAGAAGAAAGTTACTATTGTTGAGTCACTCTGGTGAAAATCCACGGAGAGAATGATATTCCAAATGTAAGCACATTCCACTGAGAATGGCGATCTGCCAGAAAAAAACTGAGGTACTTGCAGTGGTCTCGGAAATGGGAATATGTATGTGTTCTCCAATTCTAGGGCTCCAGCAACCGCATGATTAATGACAAAAACATGTGACAAAGATATGGCGGCAGTACGAGGAAGGAGTGGTTAACTTCAACATATGGTTAATCATCTACTATTTGCTCCTGTCTCTCTTGGGTGGAACGAACATAGGGGAGTAGAACCCCGACTTGAGGTTTGGGACCAGGATTTCCTCCACTGCCCCCTTGGATATCAGAATATCCATCTGTTCAAACGTAACGTTGAGCCTGTCTACCGCCCGCTGTGTTCCGTTGAGTCGCAGGTAAGAGGCTAACCTACCGAATCTAAGGCATATCGCAGGTTCCTATCAATCAACACCAGGAGATCCGACTGTCCCCCCAAAAAGTCCCAACATAACCTACGCAAGGCCTCTCGCCACGGATCAGATCGCATGGTAGAGATTTGTATCTCCGCCTATTCAGAACCTATTTTTTGCTTGAAATCAGGGGGAAAAAAATAACCTCTTCTGTTTCTTCCTGAAAATAAAACGCACTTCTTCCAATCAGTTAGAGTGGACAAGTAGCATTCTAGCCTGTTGATTCAAGAGCTTGTTTATTAGCCATAGTCCGTCAAGCAATATACAGCACCACTAATGCAGTGCCGGATGGACATTATTTTGAAACTAATAATTGTAAAGAGAATTTTTTGAACAAATGTTTTATCAACAAGCAAAGACTGAAGTCCTGAAGAGTCAGATATCTAACCGACAGGCCGAACTCTGCAATAGCAATTGGGAACTTTTTTTTTACCCACTGCAGATGCTCTTTTTGAGCTCAGTATGAAATAATTGCAATGCATATCAGTCTGAGTAAACCTAGCTTCAATGATACTCGCTTCACTCCGATAGTGAGTCTAGTAAGATGCAGTAAAAAGTCGCGTCAGCCAACCTTTCACCGACCTATGACCCTCCAACGTTACATGTGCGAATGCATACTATTGAGGCTTGGTAAGACGATCCCTTATTGGTCAATTCCAAAGATCGGCTGACGCAACCTTCTACTACATCTTGCTAGACTCAATAGTGGAGTGAAACGAGTATTATTGAGGCTAGGTTTACTAAGACTGATAGAATATGCACAACAATTAATTACATAATACCTAAATTGTGTTTTACACCAAACACACGTGATAAGGATTTGAACTGGTTGGTATAATTCATTAACTAATTTCATTCATTAATTTGAAGCCGCCATTTAGATCTTAGAGGAAATCTGGAATGTCCTTATATCCAAATTTCACTCTAAGGGTACCCCCTAACTGTGTACCAAATTTCATGCTTGTATCATTAAAGGCACAATTCTATGTAAATTCTTCACATATCTGCTGGACTATAAGTGGGTTTTCTGTTGAACAGATAGGATGAAACATTTGTCGTCTTTAAGGTCAATAGCCCTTCAGTCACGAATTACCCTGAATTATTTTCCCTGGCCATTAACATGAACAGCTGGACATAATGGATTAAATGACTCTTGTGATGTGTCAAATGTGAATGATGATTATTTCATTTCCTGTCCTATGTCTCTAATCATTTAATTCTTTTCTTACGGTCACTGGATCTTTTTCTATCCATTCTTTCAACCTACGTGACTGTGTTTCTTTAGTGCAAAAAGGGGTTCCATTTTTATATTTCTTTTATGAACCAAACTTTTCAGCTTATTGCAGACCATAATTGTTTCGACTAACTTGAGAATTGTAAATACGGTTTAAGGCCTCAAGTATATGATGTAATAATTGACTATACACAGAGTACCTTAAATACCATGTACAAGTAAGTCTTCCCGACTCTGAAATATTTACAAACATATTTGCTGTATACTTCTTATATTTCTCGTATAAATATAATCATTTCAGCTTATTGCAAACCATTGTTTCGAGTACCTTGGTTTACATTGTACATGTAACTCTTCCCGACTCTGAAATATTTGCAGGAAAAAACCTAACCCGAGTTAGCACCATTCTATGGTTATGATTTCATATGATAGCAACAAGGAAAACGAGCAATTTTAAATGTGACAAAAAAAACCCAACATTTCGATAAGATAAAGATTCCTTTTTCGATTATAATTTTTTGAAGTGTAATTATTCCATAGAATATTTTGCTAACCAATATATCAAAATGAAAATAATTGACATAAAAGCTTGGTTATAAAAATTTAGTGTGAAGGAATCCAATTTATTTCAATCAGATATCATTATTTCATGTCAAATGTTGTAAATTGTGTTTTTGTGAGGAGCCCACTTTTTATATACATGCATGTTTAGGATTGAAACATTTCCCCCCTTAAAAACTCGAAATAAGGCAAGATTTTTTTAATGTAGACGTCAATCACTTTGAATAATGATAACCTATGATCAATTCTAGTCCACATGACAAACGGGATAATCCTCATCCATCACAATTTAAGTGAATCTAATTAATTAATGGTATTCCTGATGAATATTTGAAAACATTAAGCGTTTTCAAATATATCATAACACGCAATGAATTTTTTTATTTCATACATTAGTGAAATGTTGTCGTTTTTACTGTAAGAACATTCACATATTTGCATGTTTTACATTTTGTTAAATCGTTAAACCGACAACTTGTTACCAAACTAATATAAGGAGATATTGTTAGGTATTAATGAAAACAAGTCATTATAAGCTGCAGGTTCAAATTCATTTGGAGTAAAACGACGGCTTTGATGCGAATGTATTTAATGTCATTGAAGAAATTGGCCATGCAACTGTAAGCTAAATTGACACATCAATGTGAGGAAAAAGTGTCTTCGAAACTAAACAGGATGAGAATCTTAATGTCTCTAACCCGTCTGATTAAATACGTTTATCGATATATTTCTATTTATGTATTAACTTCAATGAAATAAATAACCTGCGTTTTAGGGACATGATATATTTGGTCCTACATTTGACATTAAATAATTCGTTGTGAATAATGTATGTGTATAGCAATAAGAAATCAACTTAAATTTCGTTCCAAACGATCGTCAAATAACAGCTTCAACAAAAAACACTCAGATTTTAACGTTTACTCATAAAGGAGGCAACTTTTGAGGGTAACTGATTTCTTCGTCATCCATATAAGTGCCCTGCCATCACCGATATAGTCAGGAGAAAAACATAGCTTGATATCAAGCAAATATCTAAGTGAAATACGAAATATGTTTGGTGAAGTTTTTATTCTATAACTTCTCTAACTAGCTTGTCACAAGAGATGAATAGGAAGCATTTATCCATAGAAAGACGTCTCATGATTTTGATCGACAAATATTGAGTATCATAAGTGACCAAACGAGAAGTGATACATGTAGTTATTCATAGATTTGATCCGTAAATCAATGGTTATCACACTTTATGGACAACATGCTTGCATTTAGATTGATATTTTCTTTTAACAGGTTTAAGCAATTTTCTGCCGGTATAACCACATAAGTGACAGGTACGTGTATGACAACTGCAGCTTAGGACACTGTTGATGTATCAGTTTATCTGTCAAAAGTCAAGTCCATGCTATATGTTCAAGGACATAACGGCTTTCCCTGTCCTGTTTATTTATTACATGCGTCTAAGCTTGGAATCATCTCCTGCCATGATTGTCAGGTGTGCAATGTCTAAAATCATTATGAATAATATCCATGTGATGTTCATTGTCACAACATTAAACCATCAAGACTATGTGTAGTTTAAAACTGCTGTTACACAACTTTTTATGCCCCCGAATCGGGGGTTTATTGTTTTTGCCCTGTCCATCTGTCTGTCTCTCTGTCAGTCTGTTTGTCACTTTAACCTTGCTCATATCATTAACTTTTTATTTTTTATTTATTTTTGAGGTACATGCACATTTAAGTTCAAGCTACGTAGAAGATGACATTTTACATAGCAACATTAACATATTCACAGTTATATCAAGTTTCCAAAATACAGTGGTAAAAAGGCAAATATAGAAGCAGTGATTAGTATTTGAAAAGTAAATGGCAGGATCACTAGAATTTCATTTATTTTGAGAAGTTGCAAGTCGAGTTATATTTGTCACTGTTATTTGTTTTCTTCAGAACATTTTGAATGTATGAAAAGTTTGGTTTCAGACCATTTTGTTTTGTTTTGATTAATATACTCTCCCAAAAAAGAAACGCATAGGTGATTTTGAGATTTTTTGTCGAGTGTTAAAACAAATTAAACAATATAATTGTGATATTTTCTTCCAAAACGTCCTTGTTATATGATGGTTTACGACCTAACTACACAAAATCGACAATTTTATACCTCTTGTTGATTTGAGACTCATTTGAAGACTATTTTGGAAAAACATTATTTATAAAAAATCTGAAGCAGAATTCACGTAAGAGTAAGCGCTAGATCATATAGTACCTTTAACCAACCAAAGGCATTCATTGTTTCAAATTTTTTTTATTCAATTTTAAATGGAACCAAGGTTACCATTTTGCATCTACAAAGTGTCGGGAATGAAAACGTTGTCGAGCGTGAAATTGAAACCAACGTTTAATGATTCACACTAATCTGGCATCAGAATATTCATCATCGTCCTATTGCGTATTATTGGTTCCTTCCTACAGGCCACTTCCGGTCAAAAGAGCTAAAGATGTGTGCATCAAAGAGTTGCCACATAAACCCAAAATCTCTACATCCGGGTCACAAATTTTCTTCATTCTCTTACCACAGGGATACAAATTATTCACAACACCACTGATTTGGGTTCAAAAGTCCACCAAACTGTACAAAAGCGTTTCCATGAAGTCGATATTCGACCATGAAGGCCAGTTATCGCCCCTGTTTTTCGTGGCTTCAAAGAACTCCATCTTATCAAGTGGCCTTTTACAATAACGATCTTGAACTTTAGGAAACTTTGGATCTCTAAAAACGCACAAATTTGTCAGTAACAACAATTAGAAAATAACGTGACTTTGGGTATTTTCAGTTGGAAAAAGGGCAATTTTCTCCATAGTTTATGCCACAAGTCAAAATTTCGGTTGAGACAGTGTGATGGTGTAGGATGCAATATTTAACACACAAAAATGTGGTTAATTGGTGGTTCTGAGGAATTTGAGAAGCAAATCACAATTTCGATAACGTCCATGAACGTCACTTGCATCAGATTATTTAAAACCAAAGGGATTGTCTCGAGTATGATAACTTGAATCACTTACAGAGCGTCAGATAGCTCATAATCCTGCCCATTTAAAGTAAAGAAATTGTTTACTTCTCAAACACTACATTTCAAGCCAAATAAAGCATCAACGATATGAATTAAATAAACGTGTACGTCAACGTCTTAAAACGCCAGAGACACACCAATGACTGGCCATTGCATTGCAGAAAGATTTGGGAAGAAATGCATTATAGGGAATCCATCAATTGGTTATTTAATTTTCAAAGGGATGTCAAGCAAGAATTCGTGAAAATGGCAGGAATTTATAACACTGACTTCGACGACATCTTGTGGTTAACAGAATACGGAAAATACCTAAGACTAGTGTTCTTCTCTTGTCATACCCTTTGACTATAACCATGTAAATTTTCGCTTTGATACCATGGAAATTTTGTGACATATGTGATTTTTAAGGTGAACTAAAAAGTTCTTTAGAAAAGTATATATGCGTTTCTTGTTTGGGAGAGTATATGTTCCATTCTCTGTTTCTGAACTCGGGGATTCACGACAAATGTTTCCTTTTGATAACTTTATGTTTGCTTCGGTATATGTCTCCATCCATTCCTTAACTTTGTTCCATAGGTTTTAAACAATTGGACAACCGAAAAAGAGATTAATTAAGCTCTCTTTATCTTTGTCACAAAAAAAGCATATATTTTCATCTTTTAATTTCATCTTTTGTAAAAGATCAATTGTCGGCAGAATTCTATGAAGTATGGAATATTGAAACCATTTTGTTTTGGAATTTAGATTAGACATGAATGGTATCTCATTTCTGTTATTCCATTCCATTTATTTTCTGTACTTGCATACTGTCAAAATGTTTTCTGTCTTTCGTAAAAATCATAAAAGCTCCGACATCCCTTTTTCTTAGAAACTATATTTTCTTTGAAGTATGGCAAATTCGGCGTTCCTAGTTTTTTCTATTTTAACTTTGGATTTGAAAAAATATGTTGCCTGGATAATGCAAGATTAGTCTAGGAAATGTGTCTTGCATGTGTATTTCAGTTGTTTCCAGGTAAGTTAGAAATTTACCATCACTTTTGATTTTATCATTGATCAGGCAAAGACCGGATTTTGACATATTCTTATAATTTATTGACTTGTTGTTTATTCGAAGGTTGTCCTTATTCCCTAATGGTTGGGATAAAATATCAGATTAAGTTTTTACGGTATTCCCATTTTATTTGTTTAAATATCCCCTTTAAGACGTCTTTCCAAAAATCGTTTGTTCTTGGGGTACAAACCTGCTAAATGAGGGATGAGTGTATTGATAAATAATCTGTTTATTGGTGATACGTTAATATAAAAAATGATTGTATTTCTTATATCTATAACTCTAATCCCACCCTCTTTGTAGCTTCTAGTTATTATTTGCTCATAACCTTTGATTGTTTGGGGACAGACCTTTGATATTTCACTTCTGCATCCATCATGAAAATACCTTTCAGTTGTGGTCATAATTTTTTACCTCGTAATGTTGACCTTGGCGCTGCAAGCAATTCTCGAAATGTTTAACCTTGGCTATAACTTATGATTGGATAGAGATAGATAATTGATATTTCAAATGTGCATATATCATGATTCGACCTTTCAGATAAGGTCATAACTTGTACTCGTGACCTTGACCTTGGTGCTGCAAGCATTTTTAAATACTTTTAATTGTCCATAACTTGTGATTGGATAAAGATAGACCTTTGATATTTCCGAAATGTCTCAGGTACATATCGACACAAAGATATACATTAACACACTTCGGGGCGTCAGTGTTTACTAACTTTTAATATTTGATAAACGCTCCCAATTTTTATTTCAAATTGATATTGTAACTTTAGGAATTTAACAGGTGTGTCAACAAACGACAAGAATGGTTTACAAATCTCAAACATATGTGGAAATTTTACTTGAATAAGAAGATAAATAGTTGCGTTCGTAAAATTTCTGGGATTCATATTATTTCTAACACTTGCAAATTAAGATGGCATTAGCCGACTGACGTCGATAATGTGTGGACATTTTATTTTGGAAAACATTTTCTATATTCTCAAGAAACAAGTACTATTGAATTGAATTGTACACAAAATTGAAGGCCCTTGTTGCACTAAAAGTGGCAATACACGATACAGTGTCCATAAGAAAAGAACTGGATAATCAAAGACGTAAGAAAACATTTGTCAACATCTGACTCTACACAATAGACATGCAAATCTACAGCTGTGAGATAAACATCAAACTTGAAGGCAAACGGGCACAACATTTCATAGTAAACTGATAACTATTAAGTGGTAAATTTTGACAAATAGTTCACCTTTTCTAGCTACACATCTAACAATACTTGTAACTCGATCTAAATAAATTTAGATCAACAGGTTTTATATTAGGTCATACTCAACAGTATTGCTGGTAACTAAACATTACATGATGGTGATGATGTCTGATATCATCGATATCATGATGATATCGATGATATCATCAATACGGGAAGAACAACTATTGCTTTGACGACAATTGAGAAGGTTTGTTGTTTGGGTCATTTTTGATTGATGATGAATGATAAAATAATAAAAACTACATAAAACAATATAATTGTCAATCATATATTGTCATCAATATTTTGATGCTGATTTTTCGGTTTAACCTTAATGAACCAGTTTGAAAAATAAAACTTAGTAAGCAATTAATTCTACCACAATGATTAAGTGAACTAAATATCAAAATGCAAGGGGATTGATAAATTGATTGACAAGTAGTGTATAGATGGTCATACATATACTGAAATGCTAAATCCATTGTTATAGAGCTGTTGGTCAGCATTGGCTCAATATGTCTCAAATGACTTAATCAAGGCTGGGTTAACTAACAGTTTTCTATTAATGCATTCGTTTGTGAAATGTGTCTATGGCGTGTTCTGTTCTTATGAATTTCACTGGTCTTTATATCTATATATGTGTCACCACCCAAAGTAATGTTGTTTATCATGAGGAAATGTAACAGGGGCGTTTTCAAAACAATTTTGTTTGTTGCTGAAATGAATTTGCACATTAATTTTGTAAGATATGATTTATCAAGTTAATGCTGTAACACAAGCAAGCGGAAATTCATTGTTGAGTGTAACATTTTGTTTCCTAAAGATTTGACAACTTTAGAAAGAATACAAAAACATGTAGCATATGATCATAAAAAAGAAACACATGAGAAGGGAAGACAGCATTCATATCATGGCACAAGATATTGTTACTGCTTTGAGTATGCACCTCGTTGATTGAATCCAGTGCATTACAAATAGAGATTAAAACTGTGGTTGATGAGACTTATGATTAATCATATCATTTATGGGTATTTCTCCAACGCATCAGCTTATCATTACAATGTTTTATCAAAATTTAGCATTCTTAATTTTTCTTTAATGTCTTTTCTTTGGAGCTGATAAAACGGACCCTCAAGTGGTCAGTTGTGACCCATGGCAAATCATCAGCATATTCATGTCCCTAAAGCTTTTATCTCAGCCTTTGGATAAAACAACTGGTGCATGCTGATTGTCCTGAAGGAGTACAATTTCCATAAATCTAACGCAATGTACATTAGTCGAGTTATACCATACATTTTCTTCTTAGGTCAGACGTTGCATGCTGACTTATGCCATCTAAGTAATTATTTCAATAATTTCAGTATTATATGATGATTAAAATCAATATATGATAAATGATAAATGGTAAATAATATAAATGATTCGTAGTAGAGTTATTCTTATCACTAAAGTGAAAACAAACGTCAAACTTTATATAAAATTAGGTACAAACTGAATACTTTCTTCCCATGTCAAATTTGCTACTCATTCAAGTTCCACTAGGAATAATTGTGGACTTTTCAACTTTCTTCAACCAACAAACATGCCTAAATGTTATAGAGGTAGGCTTGAAAGCTTAAAGGGGCAGTAGCACGTTTTTAGGGGGAATATAGGGTGATGTAAGGAAATGAAAATTAATGATTTCAATTGAAAGACAATGTATTTAAACTAAATAGAGCAGTAATAATTCCAATATATAACGTTAAGTTTAGCCATGCGATTCCTTTTCTTACAAAAAATGAATTAAAGGTGTTCACAAAAAAATGCCCGCCAATGGATTTTATGTGAATCTTCATTCTTTGTCCTCTGACTATGGATGATTGACTTGTGTAATGAGATTTTTGACACTGTCAAAATAATACATTTAGCATTCACTTACAATTATCAGTGAGAAATTCAAATTATAAAACTATCAAAAAACGTGCTACTGCCCCTTTAAGCCTTTGTATCTTACCCAGACTTATAAGAAATGTGTTGAAATAAGTAGTCAAAGGTTATTCAATGTAGAACCACAAAAACTGTCTACCAATTAAAGCGACAGTGAAGAGACACGAAGAAAAAAATGGAAACATTGATTACAGAGTGGAGGACACTGAACTGAAAAAAGTGAACAATAATAGCTTTGACTTGTCTCTTAATGGAGTGCCTACAGCTGTTCTTGTCAAGGCTACGGAAAAAAATCTTGAATATTTTGTGGCTGAAGGTATAACTGAAACTTTCTTCCGATTGATGCCATCTGAGAAGTAAGTGCTGTTCTATAATCAACCAGTAGGTCATTAAATTAGGAATAAACGAATATCATAGTTAAATCAAATGATATCCATTGGGGCCACAATTGAAATCGTCCTTTTTTGTGCAAATTGTTTATATATAATTATGAGCCTGAGGCTTTAACCACTAGAGAAATATGTCTGTCTGAGCTGCACTATCAGCAGAGATGCCTATAGATTTTATCATGAAAATACAGTTTCATGTAACTATCTTCTATGAAGGACTTAGTATCTGCTATTTACACAGAATTTTAGGTAGAAGTATTACAATGTGGTGAACAAATGTGGACTTTATCTATTTTTGGTTAAGTGATTTAACGTTTTTCTTGCCTTTCGATAATAATGACCCTATCTGAATATACAAGTCATCCAAATTTGGAAAAATGTTATAGCCACCCTAACGTTTGTAAAACACTTATCTGTTGGTTTTTTATGGCCGAATTGCTTGACGTTTCAGTTATTCAGGGACTCTATAACCTGCTCAGCAAAGAACGTTTGAATACTTTTGACAGTATTCCAACTCAAAAGGAAATGCTTGTAGTGCTGTTTGTCCATCATCTTTCTTACAGTATTTGATTCTGAAACAGAGGTCAGAGAATGTCTGGGTAAGACAGGCAATATCATTTATAAATAAATTTGAATAACCGTATTTTCAGATCAGGGAACTTGATATCATGTCTAGTTTCAGTATTGGTCCTTCAGCAGGAATAGTGGCCTTGCAATATGTATTTTGGAAAGGTAATCTGCACATATGCATGTAGTCAATAAAGAAATGAACTCACAACTGAATAAAGCCGGGGAACAAATTCAATTTGCCATTGAGCTGATCAAACCACCATCCTTATCAGAATCACCCAATGCTTCCTTGAATTTAAGAAAGCTGAAGATTTTATCTCTTCATGGAATTTATAAGACATTCTGTCACTTACTTCACGATCTTCCCTGTAAGTGACATTCTTACATGTTGAACTAACGCTCAATACTCGTGTAGTTGTGAGGAAATACTGTTATCAGCAATTCTATCAACACCGTTGTCCAGGATTAGGATATCATAATGGCCTAGACAATTTATAACAAATAATGTTATTATATGTATGGATTACATCCGTCTTTCTGATTGGTCCACTTGGTCACATGACCGCATTGACGTGAAGCAAGGACAACCTGTGTGAGTCGCAAGAGGTTGATAATACAATCCAAGCACCTCTGGTGGCTGAAATAGATTTCAGAATTACGTCTCGAACTCCGCAGATCACGCTGTTAAACGAGCAATAGGAATCGCTTTGTGACTGTGCTGAATTAGAGTTATGTGCCTTATAGTTTTAGGCATATTAGAGTTATGTGCCTTGTGTTTTCAGGCAATAAAGTGATGTCCCTTGTTTTCACAGAAGAACATTTTCATATAATAAAACAGTTATAGACTTCAGATTCGGTTGATCCAAATATTTTTCGACCTTGGACACGTGATATTGCCTCGGTGAATAGCACGTGTCCATGGTTGACAAATCAATGGATCACCCCACTTGAAGTCAATAATTGCTTGATAACAAAAAAGATATTTCAATGGTATTTTTCTATAACTATTTATTGCCTTATCATTTCTTCTATGGTTATTTTAATCATTACGGTTACTGACATAATTGTAATGTTAATAATATTGAAAACAGTTTAATAAAACAGCCTGTATATCAATAAAGTTGTCATTGTTCCATTTTGGATAAGTAGAAGATGTGATTTATATAATTATTCATCAAAACTGAAGTGTAAAATGCATTTATGGTCAATGGTGAAATCAATGGTTTATCCACCCCTATTGATACTATCATGATAACGTCATTATTCAAGAAATCAAGATAACATGCTAACAAGAAGCTAATCATATGAAGTATGTACCTCAAATGATTATCTAAAATACTAGTAGGTTTTCTGTTGAGCAGATAGGATGAAACATTTGTTGTGGTGAAGGTCAAACGGCAAAAGAAATATTCCTTAATATTAAATTTATTAATCAATAGTGATGAATAATGTATGAAATGTCTTGACCAAGTCCCTTTAGTCACGAAATAGCATGACTTATTTCCACTAGCCATTACCAGGTACAGCTGTAGATAAGGGATTGACTGTCCCTTTTGATGTGTCTAATGTGTATGATTGTGTTTTTTCATTTCCTGTCCTATGTCTCTTATTATCAAATTATTTTCATACGGTCACTGGGTCTTTTTTATCCATTCTTTCAACCTACATGACTGTGTTTCTTTAGTACAAAAAGGTTCTTACTTTTGCTGTTTATTTCTCATATTTCTCTTTTAAATATATAACATTAAAACTCATTGCAGAACATTGTTTCGACTAACTTAAAATGTGTAAATACAGCTTAAGGCCTCAAATATATGACATATCAACAAATTTTAACAATAACTCTGTGATATACCAGTAGGTATTTCTGTCGTTGAAATATTGCCATTAAAACCCCAAACCGGATCGGCGCCATTTCATAGTTAATTATGATTTCATATCATAGCAAAAAGGAAAGCTTTTTGCTATGATATAAGTATATGTATGCTCAAATTTCATATCTGTTTCCTAATTAGTAGAGCTGTAGGGAAGGGGTTTTTCATAAACAAATCTATGATAATAATGTCATGTGAAACCAATCAATAGAATATTTTGCGTACCAATATTTGAAAATGTAAATTATTGATATAAACGCTTGGTCAAAACATAAATTCATTGAGGAACAATCACATTTATTTCAATAATATATAGTTATTTTACATTAAAATGTCTAATTCTGTTTTTGTGAGGAGCTTGTACCATAAACTAAATGTTTAGGATTGAAACATATTCTTGTAATTTGCTTAAAAACTCGAAATAAAGCAAGATGACGTTAAGGTTAATTACCCTTACAAGGTAGTTATTTAAAAAAACTTTTCGAGGGCGCAGCCCGAGATGAGTTTTTTTAATTAACTACCGCAGTAAGGGTGATTAAACGACTTACACCACGTGGACATACTTATCTTTGACGCGTGTAACATATTTTGAATGATAAAAAATCATCTACAACAAAATTATTCCTTTTTTCTAATAAATAACTTCCCTAGGTCGGTTATTGTTTGCACCAAAACTAACAGTGCGCCGAAACGTACCACTTAGCGCTCACGTGACGAAACAGCGCACGCGATTCTCGTGCAAGATTGTCTCTCAACACGTGGCCACACGACAGTCATTCGACGCAATTCATTTGGGACTGTTGGTACCGGCTTTTCGATTCAGGTGAAGAAATTTTGAACAAGAGCTCATGGAAGTGGAGTTAGTGAGAAGTAGGATTTCAATACTGGCATTGTTTTAATGATCTTGTGAAACTGAATGACGAAGCAGATCTTGCATTGTGTTGACATTTTTGACAACGTCTACCAACACATAAAACAACAATAAAGGTAAGTATTGTTGTGAATTGCTGGTAATATAGTTACAAATTATAGATAGAAAACCGGATAATGTAGCGACTGGCGAGTCAATTGATTCTAACGTTTTAGACCTTTATTACCCTATACAATACGTAAATTTCAATAATTAGGAGACATGTAAATAAAACAATTTTATTTATATCTGTCAATCGGCAGACGGAGTATAATGATGTCTATTCAAAAGATTAACGTATAACATGATTTGTCACTTAAATAAGAAATTGAGAACCATGATAGTCATATACACGGAATTATCCGTCTCACGGCTTAAATATAGTATTTATTAAGGTTCATTTTCAATAATTAAAATATAAAGGGTGAAATTTTAGTTCTCTTGAAGAAGTGTTCATGACTTTCCTTGAAACGATATCGGATAATATATCTTTATTTTTTTTAAATTGAAAAAAGGTCAAGTAAAACTAAATAATTTGAATATTTGTCCCGAATAAGTCTTTGAATCTACGCACACTTTAACTAATAAAATGTTTTCGAAACTATTGAAACAGGTGACATTATATTCTATTTTGTTCATATTTCAGGTGTGACCGCCTATCTGAGAAGCAGTGATGGAGAGATGACTACCAACATCGCCCCTCTCATGCAGGATGGAGCACAATCGCGACCGAATCGGATACAATTGTCGAAACATGTACTTTGAAAGACCTTCAATTCAATAAAATTCTTCAATAACTTTCCCTAGTGGTGTAATTAAATGTATATGTCCATCACATTGATGAATGCTAAGCTGTCCACAAGAAAAATGGGATCAACACATCTCATCCATCACAATCTTAGTGATCTAATTCATAAATGATATTCTAAATCAAAATTTAAAAACAGTGAGCGTTTTACAAATATGTCATATCACACAATGTTGTTGTTTTTGTTTTAAGAGCTTTGAAGTTTTACATTTAGTAAAAGCATTAAACCGACAACGTGTAATCAAACCTAATGATATACATAAAAAAAGTGAGAATCTCCTTTGTATTAGGTTTGATTTTATCATGTTTTTGTAGGGATATTATTCATCCAAATGCAACAATCTGCACGTGCACTTTGTTCTCCACAATTTCTCAAAGTTGCAGTATGGGTTTGTGATCAATTTTGATTAAAGCCGTTTAAGCCATTGTGACCGAGAATGGTAGGTGCTAGAATGTCAGAGGCTGTCAGGTGGCAGTTTATGGGTCTCCTGAAAGGGGGTTCCTTCTTTCTAGTATATTTTCAAGAGAACTGGGCGTAATTACTCCAGCGTAAGTTGGAAAACATGCACAAACCAATGACGTGAACAATTGCACACCCTCATGTAGACAATATATCACCCCCGTACGAGAGGATATATCATTCCAAAGGTTCCTTTTGCTTCCAGTAGAACCCTAAAATGGCAACGGCGTCCACACCGTCTGTCACCAAACTGTCAGAAATCGACTCAAGGTCGCGGGAATGAAGTCCAGAAGAGTAATCAAGCAACCAAAATTCTATAACAACCACAAGCTGTTGCGTCTGGCATGGTGTAGAGAAAAAGACTTGGGTGGAAATTAAGAAGTTTCATGATCACAGGAGGTTCCTTCTGCACTCTGTGGATGACATGATAAGGATTTGGAGGCGGCTAGGAACAGCGAAACATCATGGGGGGATGTGATGGTATAGGGGTGCTTCTCGTTTGACTGCAAACTGAATCTCGTGACCATACGAGGTAACAGGACAGGAGATCGCTACATCCGGGAAGTCCTTGAACCTGTTGTCTTGCCCTATTTCGACAACCATGCACTTGAGAACAGACTTGTATCCATGGACGATATTGCTGGACAGCATGGTTCACGAGCTGTGAGGGCAGGTAATCCAGAACATTGCCCTGACAAACCTCCATTGGTCTGTAATGAGTCCGGATCTTAACCGTTGGCCAATTGGTACAACGCAGGAATCCTCAGAACTTGGAGTGGCAGAGATTCAAAGTTGGGCGAGGGGTATGAGGCGATGATTTCAAGCTGTCATTGAAGGGCATGGTTGAAGGGGTGAAGCACTTTTGGGACTATATATATCATGAAATAATGTTAGGTATTAATGAAAACAAAGTAATTATAATATATAAGACCAATTGTATCTTTGAGGTGAATGTCTATTCAAGACCGGTCGAAAAAGAAGTATTTCATGTCATAGAAGAAAATTGGGGTGCAACTGTTAACTAATTTGAAACATCAATTTGAGACATTAGAGAATACATCTTGATGTTTCCATCTAGCCTTATTTAAGTCTAATGTAAGTATTTTCAAGAAAAGAGTAATATTGAATTGTATTGTAAAACAAACTCCAAGGCTCTTTTTGCATTAAAAGTACGTTGTCTCGTGTTGGTAATAAGAGATACAGTGACCATGAGAAAAGAACTTGATAACCGAAGACGTAGGGGAAAAACTACAATTGTCAATATCGAACTCTACACAATAGATATGCAATCCATTATCTACAGCTGTGTCTGTCAATTCCTGGGAGAAAAACATCATGACTAGAGGTACTCGGCACGGCATCTCATACTAAATTGATACGTGATAAATCAAAAAAAGAATTCTTCTTTCGGCTTATAATTATGTTCAACATAAAACATTACCGATCATATTTTGATGTAGATGTAGAAGAAAGTGAACTAAATATCAAACGCCGGGGATTGATAGAATGATTGACAATTAGTGTAAAGATGGCCATTACATATACTGAAATGCTAAATCCATTATCTAGAGCTGTTAGGGTTAGCGCCCAAAAGAATTAGCAATGGATCAATATGTGTCTATAAGGATTTCATTAAGCTTGGGTGAACTAACACGGGATATCGTATAATGAATTAGTTTGTGTGATGTGTCTATGGCGTGTTCTGTTTTTAGAAATAGCACTTGTCTATCTATCACAGAATAGGTTGACGTTTATGTAAGTCAGAGAGAGTGTTGATAATAATCAGTTTATAGAAACAAACCATATTGAATAAAATAAGAATGGAATAAAGAACAGATGTTATTCTTTCTTTCTCAATAACTTAGATAAATTTTCATTCTTGGAAATTCATTTTGTTGTTAGCTTATAGGAATATTTTCTAAACGTGGCTTTTGCAATTATTATAGATTACATGTGACGATTTCGAGAACCCACCAAGTGTCACCAACCAAATTATTGTTGTTTATCATGTCTTAATGTAATAAGGCTTTTTGAAAACAATGGGTGGCACATCCATTGGATGGCAGATGAAGGTTTTATGCTATCTAAAATTGCTCGTGCACAACTTCTGTGAATTAACTGTATTTTTGAAAGGTAAGTAATTCGGTCATCCAAAACAATATTAAAATATTACAAAAGTGAAACAATTGAACAATTGAAACAATTACTATTTTCAAAATGACAACAGTATATGTAGGTTAAATTTGAGCATCAAATCCTTTGCAATTTGATCGATAAACTGGCCTTAAGGATTAATTTCTCAACTGTCCTTGGATTGTTCACGGTACACAATGATTGGAACCGTAAACTTACTCTGTCTTATTTCATAATTTTGTAATCATAAAGCCATAAAGCCAGTGTTCTCCGAATCCGGCAATGATGTTTATAGAAATTACACCTGGAAATTACACAGACAAACCAATCGGAATTTAAGAACTGTTTGTATATACATTCCATTTAGTGTCTTCTTTCAAATCACTTATTTCACAAGAGAGGTCAACCATGTATACATGAAACAACTATTGAAATCAATTGCCTTTTTGCAATAAAGGTTAAGTTTTGTAGAGACTGGCTATTATCGTGTGCGAAATAATGCAATATCATTTACTTTTCAACGGTGGGGGGGGGGGGGGGGGGGGGTTGTGTTGGGCGGGCGGGGTTTGGGTGGTTTAGACACTTAAACGTTAAGTACAGCTCTACATTCCATTACTAATTACTTGTGTACGATGGGGGATTATTTAGGCCAAACAAGCTGTCTTCTTTGTGATAACATAGGCTTCAGATCGAATATGTGTACATATACCGGTTTTGTTGCCTAAAACAATCGCGGGGGGGGGGGGGGGGCAGGAAAGCAGAATATTATGGTGATATATCCCTCTTCAAATAATTATCTTCGTCAGACGAAATTTATGATGTTTGTTTCAGCCAAAGTGTCAAGTGACTATCACTTTTAAAAATAAGACAGATCTAATGTTTCTACTGCACCTTTTTTTTGCAATATGTCGTCTCGAACCCGCAGATTTCATACTCTCGAACGCTGAACCAAACGCTCTGACTACTGTGTCAATATGACAGCGCTGATGGAGATGTTATGTTAGGTCCTCTTATAACAAAGGTCTGAGTTTGGGTTGTTTGATATTTTACTGCCGCCTCCGTTCTTTCCCATCCTTTCACGTTATCGGTCATATCAATGTAATCATAACTAGTGGGCATTTTAAAAAATAGATAAGACATGGTCCGTGTTCATTATAATAAAGGATATTTGCCCTCGTGATTTAATATTCATGAACCTGTTAAATGAGTTTATCATACATCTGACAAGTTAATTGACTCTTTATCTGTTATATTAAGTCTTTAGCATCAACCTCCTTCACTCATGAGGTTGCATTTTAAGCATACTGTACTCTCATTGACTAAACAAGAACGAAAACGACAAGTATCTTTATTCTTACATAACTGTGTTGAATATGATTTATTGCAGACCGCATTATAATATCCTCATTTCTAAATATTCAGGGCTATATCAGAATGAGTATGAATGTTTACCAACGTTCGAATAGTGTTTAGCAATCACCGTTACTTGATACTTATATTCATTGAAGGTGACCAAATTACTATTTAGACAATAACTTACGAGTAACGGGGAATGACAGATTATCTTTCCCGGGTTATATTAATTTAAAATTAATATAACGAGATAATCTGTCATTCCTCGTCACGAGTTGGTTATTGTTTATATTACCCGTATAATTTATAAGCTAAAAACTGAGATTCTTTAAAAAAAAGTTTTCTCTATAAAGGATTTCTCAAGGAGTCAGGCTCTAAATTCATACACGTTTACCGTTGCTTTATTCCCGATATGCCTACGCACGGCTAAATATCCCTTGCGAAGTGCTATAGAAAATGTAACTTAAATGTAGTTGGTGTTTAAGGATCTCCGCTCCTTACTGTTAACCTTTAAAAATGAATATAATAAATAAAGATTTTTTCTTATCTTTATTTACTTCATGATATTCTACATCATTTAAATACTTTTAAAAACAAATGGAATAAAGAAAATGTGACTTTAAAGCCTCTAAAAAGTGCTTAAACAGCATAAATGGCCTAAATTTGACTAAAAAGGGGGGGGGGGTTTCAGGTACATTTTGTGTCAAAGCTTAAAAGAACCCACACTACCATATATATTTTTTTCATTGATTTCGGTAGGGTAACATGAACTTTGTAACATATCACAAAAGGAAAAAAGGTTTAATACTAGAAATGTAGTATTTTAAAGTTTTAAGCAGTTTTTTCTCATTTTCCCATAGACTCCCATGTTAAAATTGTACTTCACTCCACTATCTTACAGGCGTCATATCTCGAAAAACCCACACTACCCCCTATGTTTTAATGCTGATTTTCAATCATATACTTTGATCTTTTAAAAAATATAAGTTAGAAAAAAAGTTTAATACTATAAATTTGAGGAGCGAACATCCTTAAAGGTCGTTTTTCTTTATTATCTAGTCGACATTTCAAGTTGTGTATTGATTTGAAGTGACTTGCGACGTCCTACGGTAACACAATACAAATCGGCGCAAATTGAAATTCCTGTGACGTCGCCATAAATACTGTGACGTCATAGCCGCTCGTGTCTATGACGTCATTACAATCGAACGAAACCCGTCACATTCTAGGCAACCGAAAGCTTTACGCGACGACAAAGTTATTTGTTGATCGATAATTTCTATGCTTTCGGACAATTTGACTGACTCATCAAACATCATTTGCAAATTAGCAGATAGCAA
The DNA here is from genome assembly GCA_916613615.1 of Steromphala cineraria. Lineage (NCBI taxonomy): Eukaryota > Metazoa > Mollusca > Gastropoda > Trochida > Trochidae > Steromphala > Steromphala cineraria. The sequence continues at coordinate 50,340,266 of OU744730.1, forward strand.
CAACATGGAATAAATTGAACTAGTTTAGATTTAGAATCAGGGAAATCAACTTGTCAGTCGAATACAAATATGAAAGATGAATGAAATATTCCCGGAACAACGTTGAATTTGATTGGTTCACAACGACCAATCAAAAGACAGGAAAAGGTGTAACTCCCTAGGGACTTACGGGAAAAATACTACCCTGTGTCCGTCCTCCCTTATGGGTAATATATAATGGTATTTTTCTTGTTACTTTACTGTGTAAAGACGTAGTTTGTGTTTATACATGCAAATGTATGTCCTCTATAATACCTTTGTCATTATATGCTAGAGTTTCCATTAGACACACTATAGACCTTTAAACAGCCCTGTTACTTTAAGGAGATGAAAAGGTCAAACAGACAATGTATCTTACTCTCAAAACGCATTGGCAACTACTGTTACCGTTTGTGTTACGTGACATATTTTCATTTTTTTAATGAAGATAGTGCGCCTGAAAACAACTAAAAGACTTGTGTTATCACACTGAAGGTTGGAAAGCCTTTTCAGAGAAACAAACGACGTAAGAGTATCGATAGCAAAAACATGATAGACCCTTACTTTGCGTGACCAGCTAAATGAAGAGATCTACACTTTAGGCGTTTTCAATGAAATGAAAGACATAAATAAATGAGTGTTATCAGAAGTTAATATAAATGTGGGTGAGATTTTTCCGTGATTTTGTGCTTAAAAGTGTTCTGCAAATAGAATTCAATTGAAATGATTGTTTTATTTCAAACTGTTCCCTATTCATCAATTAGTGGAAAAACTTGATTGGCGTACGTGGAAAGGTGAGTGAACCTCCTGATAGTTCAATAGAAACAACTTTGTCTAAATCTTCCGTTATTTGCACTTCAGATAATTGTAATTTATTTCCACTTTAGCAACTCTGATTCGAAATTATTTGATTTACCTTCAGTAACTGTTACAAGGAAAGTTTTTTCATTGAACATTAACTTTTCATGTTCTTATTCATCAAACACTTTGATGGTAAATACATAAACAACGAACACATTGACAATTCCATATAAATCAAGCGAGGATATTTTTTGTTCAATGAAGCTTTGGTCTTTACAGTGAGATAAATGTAACCAATGCCTGAACGTCATCATTTACTGAGGCATCATGGGTAATATTGAGGACCACCTATCTTTGTATATAATCTATAAGATTGTGGCGTAAAGAAAATATTATCATACCCTTAAATGTTAACATAATTAGAGAAATAATAAAAATTGTGATGAATAAATTACCTTTTCGTTAAAGACAAAGGTGATGAGTTTATTTGTGAAATCAAATTAGATACCTAAAACCTTCTTGGCAATTAAGACATTGAATTTTTCTTTGATATCTTTACATTCAATAACACAGACACGTTTCTTGAACTTAAACTGGGACCTCAAAACATGGTTAATTTCATGTCATTCCAATTTCTTGTTTGACATAAGGTAAATAAAGTAAAGATGAAGATGAAGACAAATTTCTTAACCACTCTCAAATTATCGTGTTTGCCTTATAAACGTATCTGACATATATCCTCGAGTCGTAGAATAACTCAAGGTTTTTTCTTTCTTTTGAGCAGTAGCTGATAGATTAAGTTACCATTCATTTCCTTGTGTCTGAAGTGTGTCATATCTACTTCCCATTTTCTAACCTGTACTACGTTTGTGCTTGTATCCGTCCATTAGTCAGATCTTACATGTATTTGAAAGTTAAAAATGTTTACAGGCTTCGATCGATTCACAAACATATTCTTACATTTGAATAATTTAGAGTTCCTGATCATGCAAGATTAAACATGCATACACATGCAGAATCAAGATAAGGAAAAGGTCATTATTGGGATATTACTGTCACCTTGTTTTAAATTTGTATTCATTTAAAAAAAAATTATGATTAGTTTAAATTTATTAAAATTATTTCATATAGTACATATACTTCAATATTTTTTTCAGTGAAATGAGTTAAATGAATAAAGTCACAAAGGATGTTCAATATATGTTACATCATCCGTTTCATGTTACACTCTAGGTCTAGGAACAATCAAGTATTTGTTTTTAATGAACATCTTGAAATACATTAAATATAAAACATGGTAAACATGTTAATCGTATTTGTTTCAAACGTCATAAACGTTCTGTTATGCTCCAGAAATGGAACAAAGATTGAAAATTGGGCAGTGATTGTCACAAAAATCAAAACACTTGTATCTCCACAGTTCCATCTGTTAAACAACACAACAACAGATACTTAACATTCTTAAAATTTCATTCATAATAGTGAAGTTTTCTAGTCATATGTTTTTGCATTGCAATACAAATAGCAAACCAGAGTAATAAAATGTTCAGGTTATGGGCAAATTTGTAATGATGTTGATATCCTAGACAAGTAACCTATGGAATGCACAACACTACCCATCTTCCTACGCAGAGCCTAAAAGGTCAGTTTCCAAACTATCATTTTATGCCTTGCTGCAGAGACTTTACTTTTCTGTGCTGCTATAGTGCCCCTACAGAGTAGAGAGCAAGCACAGAAAACTCAAGGCTATGCAGCAAGGCATAAAATGACAGTTTGGAAACTGGCCTTTTAGGCTCTGCGTAGGAAGATGAACACTACCATACAGGCAGTGAAATGATATGAGAAGTATTTGAGTCGGTAGGATTTAAATCATGCTCCATAAACATGTTCAGACGCACTAGACCGATAAATATATTCTGCTGAAAAATATCCTTGTAGATACTTTTTTCTATATAGTTAGAATAAAAATTGATTCTCAGATTAAATGACTGAAGTAACTGTTTCTTTTGTCTGTCCAATTGGTTTGTTACAATTGTTCCCCTCTGTATGGAAATTACGATTTTAAATAGTTGTTACAAAGATTTGGTAAAATCAACATCTTTGAAACAGATTCTTGACATTTAGTCATATAAATATATCTGTCAATTCCATGGAATCTGAATATCATTACTTTTTGGGTCGATAAATTGTAAAAATGGAAATATATGTTTATTTGTATATTTATTAAGAAATATCAAGTAACAACGATTCGTTTCAGGTATATTGATGAACATGCCTCTTTTAATTAATATCAGTTTTACAATTTTAATGAATCAAACAGCAGCATGTCTTTAATACATTCATTCCCGATAGTTCATAAGCCATTAGTAACTTCCCGGAAGACACAGCGTCTGTCTGGTGAATATTCGTAATTAATTATAGGTGCGAGGTTAGTATAGGACCAGACAATACTGTAATTGATAGAGATTTGGTTGCAGAGTTTGAAAGGATTTCATTACTCTGACAATTTAAAGCAAGCAAATGGATGAACGTAATGGTAAGTTGCCTGTATCTGATGCTATGTTATCGACCGACTGATTGATGCACAGAAAAATGTCGTTGTTCCTGTAGTTTGGTGATGTTACCTTGCTGGATGATACGAGTGACCACCATGATTAGCTAGTTGGCAAATTAACAATAACATTTTATTTCTTTTAAACACTAAAACTCTTCAGATACAAATAGTAGCACAATGGAGCAACATTTGAACAATTTGTAGAGTTTGCTACTTTAACATCCATTCAATTGGAAATATCCGTCGCCCTATCACAGGAAATAAAGTATCTCAATAATTACATTAATTTTCAACGTCGGTGTTACAGAAGGGAGGCCGGAGGCCTAAAGTACAATAAATTTCTTTGACTTTGACTTTGATATAGATATTTATAATTTGACCTTTTTCCTTGTAGTAGACCGGTAGACAACCTCGTCTGAAGCTAACACCTGTGAAAAATATAGATTCACAATAATAAGGAAAATGTTGGCCAAAATATTCCTTATCTTGAAGTCACGAATTTTCGTCAAGTTGTCTCTTCACGTCAATTGAGAAGAGCAGCTGTATGTAACGGATCATTACACAGTGTCTGTATTTGCCTCCACCATTTGATTACTGGTGACCTTTTGTTGTGAGTTCAAACACATATCTTATACTAACTGGTTTATATAAAGGGCTGTAACAATGATGAAGTTTATTTGAGTATAAAAATATATTTTAATGTAATGCAAAGCTGTTTAACTTTTTGATAAACTTATAAAATGTTCCTGATTAAGTTAACCCAAAATGTTGCAATACGTCTACACTGTCTCAAAAGTACCTCTTTACATTCAAATGGTTATCATTACAATTTGATACCACAAACGGGATCTAAATAATATGGTCTGACATTATTTCCATGGGTTAACGATAAAAAGACATTTCAGGAACATGCAGCGTCTACCTCGGAGTCTGCTAGATTGATAATTTGCATTATATTACGAGATATTCAGTTGTAGAAAATAATGATAGTGGAAGAGCTTTGCTGCTCTTGTCCACTGAAAAGATTATATTAATTAAGTTTTTTTAAGACAAGCACGGTGGAAGTGTCTATAAGTGCTGTTGTTACTTGTTGCAATGTAGAAATAACAAGCTAGGCACATTTGATGATACAAAATATATCCTTTAGTTTTCAGTAAATTAACCTTAGACAATATAGGGATTTGTTGAAGCCAGCAGCAAAATTTCATTAAACGGTCTAAGTATTTCAACTTCCACAGTGCAAAAATCAGCAAAGATGACTGTCTGTTTTATCCAAATGGAAAGAACATCATTTATGTTATGGCTGAATATTTTATAAATCCATATCGTAGGACAAGCACAAATAACGTAGCAAATGCTCATAGGCGAGGATTAAAAGAAACAAACAAATACATCAAGTAACTCTCCAACACTTGTAACCGGGATTGGCGTGGGTTAAAGAGACACAGAGTATGTTGATAGGATCACATATGTCAAATTTTGAAATCGATGTTATTACATCGGGAACTACTAACTGTTACTGAAAATAACAAGTTAAAGGTCAATCAGTACATTAGAGCGAAAATACGGCCATTCAAAGCCTGATTTTGATCGAAAACTCGAGAGGCGCGAGCAATTCGCCAAACGTAATTTTGAAACCTTGTCATAAGCTGAAAGAAAGATATATTCGATTCGATAGTGTTTATTAGGTATTGTGACTAATAGGTAGATTAATTGGATGCATAATTTCGAATATTAAACGTATTTGAGATGTTTTCTTGATGTTTCCATTAAATCAAGCATTTTGGAGATATTATGCATAAATGGATATATTTGCAAGTCCAGTGATGAGATATGAACTTCAATCAGCATATTAGATTTTTTGTAGCTTATCAAAACCAAATGACAGTTTAAGAAAGATACTCTGTGTCACTTTAAGCCTTCTTGTCGAACGTATAATTCCTAGGATTTTACATGTAAAGTAATGAGATGTGGAGAGATAAAGTGGAAGATCAAAGAGACTTGTGTATCTAGTAAACAAACAATCAACCATTCACTCATACTCATCAACGTATAGCTTAATACAAAAATTAAGAAATTAACAAATAAAGTATTGCTATAAAGTTCATGTTTTGTAGAATTATCAGACTAAAAATTCACACTAGCGTTGGTAAAAAAAAATGTTTTCCTTTGTTCAAAGTTAAATTCAGGTCGGTGGCATTTTGCACGTGGCACGTTTTCATAAGGAAAGAAAGAGATCTTAGAAACGGAAAATGCTGTAAAAAAGAAAGACCACGTGCACCTTGTTTCATTAATGAAAGCATGCATTTGTCATGCGAACAGGTTCCATTTCCCTTAACAAAATAATTGACAACACTTTGCGATGTGAACCATATCAGCCCAAGTACTAAAAGCGTTGTCAATAATTTGAATTCACACTTAATGCGAAAGACGTATATGCGATGTGTATCCTATTCCCCACAATACAAAAAAACATTGTCTAGCGAGTTATGAAAATGAAACATTGGCTTTCATAAATGAAAATAAAAAAAGGTTATTGATTAAACCTTAGATTACTTGTTTCAAGTCACACATACATTCTGTATTTCATTGCCCTGGGGAGTCTATTGCATAAGTCGTGGCTCACATAGTTCAGATACTAAAACTAGGATTGGCACGTGTAAAACAATCCTCCTGACAATAGTGTGTGTATAAAAAAGAGACGATTTGGCGGAAGTTGATTCATTCATTTCTTCCATTTAAACTGGTAATTTTTATGTTTATATCAAGCAGTTTTTGGCAATGTACTAGTTGGCGTTGCAATATTCTAATCAAGTTTACAATTTTATGAAAATATAAATGTTACCTAATCGAATTAGTTTGCTCTTACTCATGCAGAAAGATGCAAAAGAATCTGTTATGAATTAGCAAAATGAAGCACAGTGGTGTAGTGGTTAGCATGCTAGCTTCTCACACCAGAGATCCGGATTCGAATCCCGGTAGAGACACAAACAATGTAACTTGGATCCTGTGTTGTGTCACTGGGCAACACACTTCATCCACATTGCACTCAGTCAATCAAGCTGTTAAAATGGGTACCTGAAAACTGGATGTACTGACCTACGTGGTCGCGATTGGCGCCTAGCAGCAGATGTGAAAATACACTCTTTCATGGTTATTATGTAGCGCTTTGAGCATGTCTAAGGACGTGGAAAAGGCGCCATATAAGTATGCACATTATTATCATAATTAATTTCATTATTAATAATCATTAATTACAGTAAGAGATGAAATTAATTAAAACTTTCGCGAAATTAATGATAATACCTGCACATGAACAAAATATATTTTGCATTTAAATCTTAATGAGGTTGAATTGTGTTGCTTTATGTGTGTTATAGAAAAAAACAATTCTCTGTTTTGTTCCAGTGATTTTGAACATTTTTTGAAAAAGATCAAACATACACTCGGAGAAGTAACATTGACTTTTTATTGCACTTTCCATTTCCCCGAATCGAAAACAGCCGTGCGTGGACAGTCTGTCAAAAAAGTCGAATCAACAGTCGTAAATTGATAAAAAGGTTTAAACAACCAAATTCTCACGTTCTAACCAAAAAAAACATGCATTTCAAATAAATCTTGATAAACTTTCGGAGTAAATCAATATAAACTGTAATTGTCAATCTTGCAAGACAAATAATGTTTTTACTTGTTTTCTTTTCATTGGTAGACTAATGAGATTTCTTTTTCAAAGGTATCAGAAATAAAAAATGATACTTAATCACATCCAAAAGAAACTTGACTTCTTGTGAAGTTAAATAAAAACTACAATTTTGTAAAGGACTGCATTCCAAGTTCCTCCTTGTTTAAGGACACTGGGAATGTTGTCTAACATATAAAACTCATTTTTCATTAAGTAGACAAGGAGTTTTATGGATTATCAACTTCTTTATTGTAGAATGTAGCGACGTTTCGGTTTAGATTCTTATACCGTTTTCAAGCAAATGTGAAAATGGGAATACAACAATTTATACATTATACATATTCTACAATAAAGAAATTGATAATCCTATAAAACTCCTTGTCTTCTTGGTTCTCCAACTTCTAAAATGCCTCTCAAACAACTCATTTGTCATTGCCTATGAATATGAGTATGAGATAAAGATATATACTACAGTAAACTTCTATAGCAATCTCATTAAAATGATAGCTTAATTGCTTCACTACTTTATGCTTCTATAGTTGTAGTTTGTATCACTCATTAGTTTGCTCATTCATTAGATTTTTATTCAATTTTCAGTTTGATGATATCGCATTCTCTCCCCACAGAGGCAGATCAAGTTATGTTGATTTAGCCCTTGTTCTATTACGCCGAAATCCGTGGGTTCCGGCAGTTTCCCCAAAAACCGCATCACAATCCATTAGAATTTCTTTATCAAATGACAACGTTCCTCGCATGGAAAGGGTGGTTCATATCACAATGCTTTTGCCTTGAATGATTCAGTAGCCGAAACGATTATTTAAGAGCATCGTCGCTGATTGCACAACTAACTTTGATTGCCTCCAATCAGGCATAATATAACAGAGGCTAAATCAACATGACTTGATATGCCTCTGTGGGAAGAGAATGATGATATCGTTGACTTCGTTTTCACTTTCACTCATTCAAATTATTTTTTATTTTTTTTTTTTTTATTTTTTTTTTTATTTCCATGTTTTTGTACAGGCAAGACATATTTAAATGGTATAGCAGCAATACAATCAAGTACATCTCCACTCATGCACAAACATGAGGAACTATGAAGATAACAGTTACATCAAAGTATATGAGTACAAAACATATAATACATTGACACAAGTCACGTGTACGGGTTGTATAAAGAAAGGTTTACATAGAAATAAGCCACTTCATTTTCATTTAAAAATGGGTCATAAGATACAAAAAAAAAAAAAAAAAAAAAAAACCAAAAACAAAACAAAAAAATCCTTCAAATTTGAGAGTTTTTAAAAAGTAGATGAAGTGTTGACCAAAATTGAAAGAATTTCTCTTCATTTTGGTTAGATAGGTATATACATTTTGTAATATTGTAGTAATTGATTATGTCTTTTTTAATATAGTCAATCGATGGGGTATAGCCTTTTCTACTACTCCGGTAGATAATTTGTTTTGTCAATAAGATGATGGCATTCAAGGGGTTATTATTTCTACCTTTGATTCCAAGGACTATTTTTTCAATAGTGAGAGTGATAGGAATCTGTACAGAATGCATCCATGTTTCCAAATCTTTCCATAAGTTTTCAATTTTTTCACATTTCCAAAACAGATGATCTAAAGTTTCCACCTCCATTTTGCAGAAAGAACAAATAGGTGATTCTATATAGCCCAGTCTGTATAAAAACTGTTTTGTTGGTAGAATGTTATGGATAATCTTATATTGAAACCATTTTAGCTCTGTACAAGGAGTGCATTTGTTACTGATTATATTAAATATTTTCCATTCGGATTCTGTAAATTGGCAATTCAAAATTCTTTCCCATTTTGAGTAACAGGGTAGGTAAACAAAGGTGGAGTTTAGAAGTGTTGAATACAGCGTTTTACTCCCTAAATAATTGTTGATGAGCCTTATGTTGAAAGGGTATACAGGTCTATGATCTATATTTGTGAAGTGTGTAATATTACATCTATAGGCGTGTGCCATAATAGCTCGTCTGATGCCTTCATAAGTTAGGAAATTTGTATTAAGAGAATAAGTCTTGTTAAATTCATCAAGGCTAAATATGTTACCATTTTCACCAATAAAATCATTTACAAACGTAACCCCTTTTCTGTACCAGGTGCTATAAAAGACAGTTTCGTTATCTATTTTCAAATCATCATTATTCCAAACTGACTGAGCTCTGAATTCATCTTCAGTTTTGATTAATGTTTTCGCTTTGGGCAGATATGTTGACCATGCTTTCAATACATCTTTCCAAAATAGGTTTGTTAAAGCTGGTATTATTTCGTTCTTAATATAACCCGAATCTGAAAGCCAGAGCATATTATCGTTTTTTATTCGGTTTAGAAACAAATAACCCCATTTAGTGTTATTAGTATAAAGCCTATTGATCCATTTCAGCTTCTGTGATGCTATTATTTCTTTAATATTTGGTGCTTTTATACCTCCGTATTCAGGCTTTAACATCATAACATCTCGTTTGATTTTGTCTGGTTTATTTTGCCATATGAATTGAAAACATTTTTTTTGGAATTTGTCAATGCAATCTTTTGGAGGATCTGGCAATGCAGAGAATAAATGATTCAATTTGGAAATGAATAGAGATTTTACTAAGGTATTTCTTCCATAAGGTGTTAATATTCGAATGGACCATATGTTCATCAGCTTATAAATTGAACAAAATTTTTCTTCAACATTTTTCTCCACAACGTTTTCTAAATCTACATCAAACTTTATTCCAAGTAAAGTGAATTCTGTCTGCAACCAGTCCAAATTCCAATCATTGCATAGTTTGTATCTACATCTTTTTTTGGAACCTATCCTGTTTTGTCTGCATTTATTTTTAAACCCGAAAACCGTGCAAAAAACGTGAGATTACCCAAAACTGCGTAGAGGCATTTTTCAGTCCCATCTAATGTTAGAGTGGTATCATCAGCGAATTGAGATATGAGATACTCTATGGATCCCATTGATATTCCTTTGACGTTTTTATCATTTCGCAACATAATACTCAGAACTTCTACAGCGAGTAAGAAGAGATAAGGAGCGACAGGATCTCCTTGGCGGCAACCTCTTTCTACTTTAAATGGAGATGTGATATGACCGTTTACTAGAATTCTTGTTTCGATATCGTTGTATAACGTACTTATCCATTGACAGATGCTAGGGCCGAATCCAAAGAAATTTAAAACATTAAGAAGATAGTTTCTATCAATTGAATCGAAAGCCTTTTCGAAATCAATTAGCATGAGTACACCTGGAATTTGGAAAGTTTCTGTGTATTCCATTATGTCATATATCATTCAAATTATGACATCGTACCGAGTTAAAGTATACAGTCTTGATGTCAGCTTAGTAGCATCCATTTAAGTACAACAGTACAAATGTCCTTATCAACTCCACACGAGCACGACAAAGCTTTTAGAACCTGTCAGAATGAAAATTGAGTCTTGACACTTATTGTTAAAGATGTATATAGAATGACAATGCTTTTAGTTCTTTGTCTGACATGGTTCACACTACACTTATGTAGGATTTAAATAACACACAAGTAGATCAACTCATCCGCCCTTATCTTTCCTCTAAGATTCGGTTGTAGTTTATTTATGTGTTTTGCTATTTAAGAGTGAATTACACGAATTACCCACACAAACTATCATTATGGGGGTAGTTTATAAATATTTCAACATAAATTTAGTGAAAAGCATTTGTTAAAAATCACCACGTTTGTTTTGACGAATTTTGAAAAAAAGTCTTGTTAATTTGATAAATTACATTATAGGAATAGCCGAAATTAATTGAAATTTTTGCAAAATAAAGCCGAGCCAGTAACGCCTTGCTAGGAGAATTAGTTGATGCATAAACCTTTAGTGATTGAAATCCTATTCTGTTTTACTTAATACGTCCTCAAATTGCGACTTGGACCTCACAATAAAATAAGGTTTCCGTAGAAGTCTTGCACGAAATGTCATTTTCCCCATAGGATCCCATGTTATTTCAGTGTAGCATAATTCAATATTCATGATCATGACAGTGAACGAAAACTTATAAAATTGAGCATGTATATAGTTTAACACCATGAGAACATGTTCATAATTTTCAATTTCATTAATTATAAGCATTGTTTTGGAAAACGGCAAAATTATGAATTGGTATTTCTACCGTGACGTCACTTCCCCATTGCCACCATTATGTAAGCAGCAGAAAAAATATACATACCCCAGTAATCTTTTAACCATTTCTTTCAAAAACATGGTATCCAAAATCTGAAATTGTGTACGTGTTGCAGAGTAGATTTTCTATGGACATGTCCATTTTTTAGTCAAATATATTTTAAAATGTGACAAATAAAAGTAATTATGCTTCACTGAAATAACATTGGACCCTATGGGAAAATGAAGTTTCTTGCAATACTTTGGCACGGCACTGTATTTATTAAAATTGGCTCCTTGTGACTGCTGGCATTTTTAAAGCATCTAATAGGCCAACTTTGTACCTAATTCATTACCTTAACGATTTTAAATAAACGGGGACAAAACTGATAACAAAAACCTTTTTTTGGCACATTGTTGTCCTTTGTTCGTTTCACATGATGCAGGTATGAATTATTTATTTCATTGTCTAAGGCTGCAATCTGATACCCAAACTACACCTACAGTTTTTGCATTGTACATAGACACTTTGGCATTGTTATGCATTGAAGGATATTTAATTTGTACAAGCTTGAATGCTCCAAACAGCTAAATCGCGGTATTTTTTTAAGAATTTATTTTTTAAGAAACAGAAAATATATGGAACTATTAGGTATCTACATGCTTACCGCATGCTTGTCTAAAATAATCTGAGTTAATATAATCCTTAGTGTAGAGTCTGGCAGCAAACCTCTACTGCTTACATTATTGTCTATGATTGCAATATCCTGTAATGTCACACCAATAACTAAACCAGGAAACTTCCTAGACAAACACTGCATATAGCATATATTCTTTATTATTATGAACCTTTGGAAGTAAATGTCAAACTTCATTATTCCTTTCTCATTATTATGGTATCAATCTTATATATCTATTTTGTTCAACTATATATTGAAAGGAACGTGGGCATGTAAAGCTACTCTCCGTGAAGACGTATTCTTATATTGTATGTTAGTTTCATCATTATGCTTAAAATGATATAACTAATATTTCACTATGACATTTATCAATAAGTAAAGCAGCATGCATTACATTGAAAAACCTATGTGCTCAAAAGGGCTTTATGAATGTACATTGTATTTGAACATAGCGTTCTTTATGTACCAATTATGTTAGTGGTGAAATTCAACTGAATGTATGTGTTTATTAACATGTAGAATCTGCTGTACAGGTAGATTTAGTACAAAATATAGGAGACACTTGGAACTCACAACAAAATGAAATGACTTATAACAAAACGGTTGAGGAAAAGTGAAGATGGCAATTACCCTTACAGACACTATTATTGTTCCGCAACAAACAGCTGCTCCTGTCGTGGTTTGAATGAAACCTTGAGGTCAACTCGTGACTTCAAGGATTCAACATATAAAACAATTTGGGCAACATATATCACTTATATAACCACTTATGTGGGCATACCTAATCCACATGTTTCTAAGCATAATTATATCTGACAATATTTCGGTTTTTGTTTTGTCAAAACATAAGCTACTTCTTTTTTGTTTTGTTTCCCTGAGTTCAAACAAAACTAAGTTTAATACTTAAATAACTATTAAATTATTCGTGAACTAAAGAACTAAGTTAGCTATATAGTATCGTAATTTCAGAAGAGTTATTGTCTTTGAAATTGGAAATATAAGCTCAAAACACTTCAATTCATTTAAATATTGATCATCTTCTAGAACGTTGACATTAAAGTTGCATTAGCTAGTTCATTTTTATTTGATTGCTTCAAATTTACCACAATAAATGTGAGTGAGTGAGTTGTAGGTTTAACGTTTTTCAGCTATTTAACACGTGGATGTTGCCATCCAAAGAAAGTAACTAGATCAGAGAGAAAGGGATCGAAAGGATGAGGGAAAATACGGAAGGAAAGGCATAGGTGAAGATTTCTTTTTTAGAAGGAAGGTTTTAGAAGGACTCACATTTGTTCTGGCTTCTACCCGTCGACCTGTCCAGCTTGGGTGACCTACCAGGAGCATGTAAGCTCCAGCTGGCAGAGCTCTCGGGGTCTCCGAAGCACACAAACCACCACACCAGGATAAGGTAATGAGTCCAATGATGGCACAATAAATGTGAGTGTATGGCAAATGCATTATCTTCTTAGAAACAGACATCTCATAACTGTGTTATAACTTAGCAAGTTATCAACCTTTTATTCGTGAGTTAGAGAAATTAACTTCTGTATGTATATGCCTAATATGTAACTTAACATGGTTCGTTAGCTCTTTAATTCAAAATAAGTTTTGCATTTAGTTTCATTTTTAGCTCATCTGGCCTGTAAGGCTCGATGGGCTTATGGCATGGCATGGTGTCCGGCGTCCGTCCGTCCATCCGTCCGTCCATCCGTCCGTCCGTCCGTCCATCCGTCCGTCCGTAAACTTTGTGAAATTTCGACTTCTTCTCCAGAACCATAAGGCCTAGAAACCTAAAACTTTGGTGGCCCTGTGACCTCTAATAAGGGCCACAGGGGCCACACCCTAAAACCTATTTTCATCTTCTTCTCCAGAACCATGAGGCCTAGAAATCTAAAAGTTTGTGTATAGACTCATTGACTAGTGAGGATTAAAAATTGTAGCTTTGGTGGCCCTGTGACCCCTAATAAGGGCCACAGGGTCGAGGCCCTAAAAACCTATTTTCATCTTCTTCTCCAGAACCATAAGGCCTAGAAACCTAAAACTTTGTGTAAATACTCCTTGGCTAGTGAGGATTAAAAATTGTAGCTTTGCTGGCCCTGTGACCTCTAATAAGGCCACGCCCTAAAAACCTATTTTCATCTTCTTCTCCAGAACCATGAGGCCTAGAAAGCTGAAACTTTCTGTACAGACTCCTTGACTAGTGAGGATTATAAATTGTAGCTTTGGTGGCCCTGTGACCTCTAATAAGGGCCACAGGGGCCACACCCTAAAACCTATTTTCATCTTCTTCTCCAGAACCATGAGGCCTAGAAATCTAAAAGTTTGTGTATAGACTCATTGACTAGTGAGGATTAAAAATTGTAGCTTTGGTGGCCCTGTGACCCCTAATAAGGGCCACAGGGTCGAGGCCCTAAAAACCTATTTTCATCTTCTTCTCCAGAACCATAAGGCCTAGAAACCTAAAACTTTGTGTAAATACTCCTTGGCTAGTGAGGATTAAAAATTGTAGCTTTGCTGGCCCTGTGACCTCTAATAAGGGCCACAGGGGCCACGCCCTAAAAACCTATTTTCATCTTCTTCTCCAGAACCATGAGGCCTAGAAAGCTGAAACTTTGTGTACAGACTCCTTGACTAGTGAGGATTATAAATTGTAGCTTTGGTGGCCCTGTGACCCCTAATAAGGGCCACAGGGGCCACACCCTAAAAACCTATTTTGGTCCTCTCCCCAAGAACCATAAGGCCTAGAAAGCTGAAACTTTGTGTACAGACTCCTTGACTAGTGAGGATTAAAAATTGTAGCTTTGGTGGTCCTGTGACCCCTAATAAGGGCCACAGGGGCCACACCCTAAAAACCTATTTTGATTTTCTTCCCCAGAACCATGAGGCCTAGAAAGCTGAAACTTGTTGTTCAGACTCCTTGACTAGTAAGGATTATAAATTGTAGCTTTGGTGGTCCTCTGACCCCTAATAAGGGTCACAGGGGCCACACCCTAAAAACCTATTTTGGTCCTCTCCCCAAGAACCATGAGGCCTAGAAACCTGAAACTTTATGTACAGACTCATTGACTGGTGAGGATTATGAATTGTAGCTTTTGTGGCCCTGTGACCCCTAATATGGGCCACAGGGGCCACGCCCTAAAAACCTTTTTTCATCTTCTTCTCCAGAACCATGAGGCCTAGAAAGCTGAAACTTTATGTACAGACTCATTGACTGGTGAGGATTATGAATTGTAGCTTTTGTGGCCCTGTGACCCCTAATATGGGCCACAGGGGCCACGCCCTAAAAACCTTTTTTCATCTTCTTCTCCAGAACCATGAGGCCTAGAAAGCTGAAACTTTTTGTACAGACTCCTTGACTAGTGAGGATTATAAATTGAAGCTTTGATGGTCCTGTGACCCCTAATAAGGGCCACAGGGGCCACACCCTAAACTATTTTGATCTTCTTACCCAGAACCATAAGGCCTAGAAACCTGAAACTCGTTGTTCAGACTCCTTGACTAGTAAGGATTATAAATTGTAGCTTTGGTGGTCCTCTGACCCATAATAAGGGTCACAGGGGCCACACCCTAAAAACCTACTTTCATTTTCTTCTCTAGAACCATGAGGCCTAGAAAGCTGAAACTTTGTGTATAGACTCATTGACTGGTGAGGATTATAAATTGTAGCTTTGGTGACCCTGTTGCCCCTAATATATATAAAGCATAATTGACAATGAAGCCTTGATGAGCAATGGCACTATTTTTTGCTTGTTTATATCGATCAGGTTTGCAGTTCTGACTAGTATTTACTGTTGTAAGTGACAAGGCAATGAAACATCGTAGCTTATGGGGTTTACGCTGTGTGATAAAGTAATATGCTAATAATAAGAAAAATGGACCATATTGACAATTGGGGATTGGGATTATTAGCTCATCAGGACTGAAAGTCCAGATGGGCTTATGGCATGGCCCGTCGTCCGGCGTCCGTCCGTCCGTCCATCGTCCGTCCGTCCGTCCGTAAACTTTTGACATTTTCGACTTCTCCTCATGCTTTTGTGTACAGGTACCTTAGCATATGGAGATTCTTATTTGTAACTTTGGTGACCCTGTGACCCCAAATAGGGTCACAGGGGTCACAACCTTAAAAACCTTTTTTCATCTTCTTCTCCAGTTCCAAAAGGAGTAGAGAGTTAAAAATGATATGTGCAGACTCCTTGGCCAATGGGGATTCTAATTTGTAACTTTGGTGACCCTGTGACCCCAAATAGGGTCACAGGAGTCACAACCCTAAAAACGTATTTTCATCTTCTTCTCCAGTTCCAAATAGGGTCACAGGGGTCACAACCTTAAAAACCTTTTTTCATCTTCTTCTCCAGTTCCAAAAGGAGTAGAGAGTTAAAAATTATATGTGCAGACTCCTTGGACAATGGAGATTCTAATTTGTAACTTTGGTGACCCTGTGACCCCAAATAGGGTCACAGGAGTCACAACCCTAAAAACCTATTTTCATCTTCTTCTCCAGTTCCAAAAGGAGTAGAGAGTTAAAAATTATATGTGCAGACTCCTTGGACAATGGGGATTCTAATTTGTAACTTTGGTGACCCTGTGACCCCAAATAGGGTCACAGGAGTCACAACCCTAAAAACCTATGTTCATCTTCTTCTCCAGTTCCAAAAGGAGTAGAGAGTTAAAAATTATATGTGCAGACTCTTTGGACAATGGGGATTCTTATTTGTAACTTTGGTGACCCTGTGACCCCAAATAGGGTCACAGGGGTCACAACCTTAAAAACTTATTTTCATCTTCTTCTTAAGTTCCAAAAGGTCTAGAGAGTTAAAAATGATATGTTCAGACTCCTTGGACAATGGGGATTCTAATTTGTAACTTTGGTGACCCTGTGACCCCAAATAGGGAAACAGGGGTCACAACCCTAAAAACCTATTTTTATCTTCTTCTCCAGTTCCAAAAGGAGCAGAGAGTTAAAAATGATATGTGCAGACTCCTTGGACAATGGGGATTCTAATTTGTAACTTTGGTGTCCCTGTGACCCCAAATAGGGTCACAGGGTCACAACCTTAAAAACCTTTTTTCATCTTCTTCTCCAGTTCCAAAAGGAGTAGAGAGTTAAAAATGATATGTGCAGACTCCTTGGCCAATGGGGATTCTAATTTGTAACTTTGGTGACCCTGTGACCCCAAATAGGGTCGCAGGGGTCACAACCTTAAAAACCGATTTTCATCTTCTTCTTCAGTTCCAAAAGTTCTATTGAGCTGAAAGACTGCATGTAGACTCCTTGGCCAATTGGGATTCTCAACTGTAGGTTTCGTGACCCTGTGACCCCAAATAGGGTCAAGGGGTCACAATCTTAAAAACCTATTTTTCTCCATTCGATGACAGTCTATGGCAAATTTATTTCTCTTTGGATATTTTAGTGTGGACTTCTTTCACTGTCTAATATTGGCGATCTAGAAAATGTTGAATAATTATAAATCATTTGGTAAGGAAATTTATTCCGAAATCGCTACATTTGTCTTGTAATTTTTTTATAGGTTTTCTTGCAATAGATAACATCAGTTTCATTTTTAGCTCATCTGGCCTGTATAAAGCAAACTTGATATGATGCCTGATGAGCTACAGAGCCAATGGCTCTATTTTTGTGAAATCATTTTATTCACCTAAACTGCTGCTTTAGGAATTCATATATTTATTAGGGTAATTCCGTTTCTGTGTTACTGAATTCTATTGCAGTTTATAAAAAAATCCGGTATCTTACCTTTTCTTTATTATATATTCATTAAAGGAAATTTTAAATAATTACATGTACACTGTATGTAACATGTTATTGATCATAACTTGGCTACATATCACATATGCAGACAACACGTTTGCTCATGAAAACAATGACGGACTCCAGTATTTTGTCAAACATATTTATGTATGTTTACGATTAATAAAGTATGAATTAGTGGTATTAGTAAGAATTTAATGTCAGTCAAACATAACCTTGTCCGCCTGATAAAACCGTTTTTATTAACAGAACCCTGAGTCACCTATTTTCACGACTCCCAATTATGTTATTGTAAATGTCATCTGTTACAATTTCATATTAATGAACATATCCCAGGATGAACATATCCATTCTCTCCCCACAGAGGCAGATCAAGTCATGAAATGTTGATACAGCCTCTGTTCTATTACGCCGTACTCCGAGGCAGTTTTCCCTGGCGGAAAAAAATTGCACTACAATCCATTGAATTTCTTTATCAAATGACAACGCTTTTCGCATGGAAAGGGTGCTTCATATCACAATGTCCTTGCCATGACTCAGTAACCAAAATGATGATTTTAGAACAGCGTCGCTGATTGCACAACTAACTTTGATTGCCTCTAATCAGGCATCTCCCATTTTATCCCACAAAGTCTGCGTTATAGACCAGAGGCTGTATCAACATTTCATGACTTGATCTGCCTCTGTGGGGAGAGGATGGAACATATCGTGCTTTTGTCAATTATATGGCATATTTAATTGATGTTTGAATAGTTGTGGGCAGGAATGTTGGTGTTTGTGTATTCGTTAATTTCCTGTTCATCTTGCAATATTCAAGTTAGGTTCTCAGTAAACTTGCTGGTTTAGCATTAAATCTGCATTGAGGGTTACCTTCAAGTTGTATGCTGAATTCTGTATGAAAAATGGACAAATGCAAATATGTTCACTTTTTACTGAATCGCTTAAAGATAAATCCTTAAAATCAAAACTAAACTATAAATTAACGAAACTTTAATCTTTTTAATGATATATTAATAAAATTCGACTACTACAAGAACATTATTGGATAAGACAGAATAAACAGCTAGAAACATTAAGAGCAACTGCTTAACAGAATAGTGGTTAAAGGTTATTACCATTTATTAGTTTACATATGAAGTTTGATTGATAACATGGACTTGTTGGTAACAAGATAGTTGATAGTAAATAGGCCGTCACATAGGATAAATTCAATATAAATGCAAATCGGTGACTGATTCAACAAACAGCGTGGCCCCTCACCTTTTACATATATCTGCAAGGTGTTTGGTTGACACAGTATGTCCTTGACTCTACACGTGTTTCTGTAATTGGAAACTGAAGCTAATTGTTTACAGTTACTTGTAAATAGCAATCAGTCTTTTCCATTAACTATTTTGTCGAAGGACACTTTATTTGTTGAGAATTTCACCCACATGTGATTTAAAGTCTATTAGTATATAGTTATGTTTGTCAATCATTTCCTTAAAACGCCTACAGTACAGAGTATTTGGATCTTTTTGTCACGCAAACTATAAATCTATCATAGTTTTAAAGTGTTGTAGTTTGCAGGTTTTTAAAAAATTTAACAGTTCCATTGATACTGTAACAGATCTGATAGTTATTTGTTTCACTTGATGTCTTGCTGGATTTCAGATGACATAAAGGTTTGTAATATGCATGTGTCGAGAGATGTCATTTTACAGGTTCAAGAAGTTAACAACAAAACAAAGGTTGACGATATTTTTAGCATTATTCACATAATTTTGGCAGTTATGAGGTAAATATGTATGTAAATCTTACTGGTTTGATATAAAGAATTAAAAACACAAGAATCATGATTGTAGCTCTGCCCCTTTATGTTGTACTTGTGTACTATATCAATCTCTCAATCTTGACATTTCAAACACCTTTTCTTAATTAAATGTTTCAACCTGCGTTTTTCTTTGACTGTATCGATTGTGTTCTTTTTACTGCAAAGTTCCAAACTTCTTTGAATTAAACAATACATTCAATAAGTACATAATTATACATGTGTCATTGTTTTATATCTGACTCTTTGAAATTGAATTGATATGTATCCTAATTTGACGATAACGTAACTGTTTATGCAATATCTGGATAAAAACAAGAAGACATGTTCATGAACATCCCCCACCAAATAAGTTTTAATTAAAGCTCCCAATATTGTTCTACATGCACTGTGTTATATGTTATTTCATACATCTCATTTTGTAACCCAAATAGAGTTATTGATACGATAAAGGCACACAGAAAGTTTGCCCAACCTATTTTAAATGGTGTCTGAAAAAAGTTGTCCCCTTTGACGATACCCTCGAACAGAGTCCAAAGACACCGAACGAGGACAATATGTCTGTACAAAAAATTGCGGTTCTGATTGTCAAACTCCATCAATGTATTGATACCACGAAGACACACAGCAAGTTTGGTTAACTTATCTTAAATAGTTTCTTAGAAAAATTGTCCCCTTTGAAAACACCTTCGAACAGTCCAAAAACACGGAACGAGGACAATAAATCTGTAAAAAAAATGCGGTTCTGATGTTCAAACTCCATCAAGGTATTGATACCACGAAGACACACAGCAAGTTTGGTTAACCTATCTTAAATAGTTTCTGAGAAAAGTTGTCCCCTTTGACAACACCCTCGAACAGAGTCCAAAAACACGAAACCAGGACAATAACTATGTAAAAAAAATTGCGGTTCTGATTTTTTAACTCCAGCAAGGTAGTGATACCACGAAGACACACAGCAAGTTTGGTTAACCTATCTTAAATAGTTTCAGAGAAAAATTGTCCCCTTTGACAACACCATCGAACAAAGCTCAAACACATGAAACAAGGGTAATAATATTTGAACTCCATCAAGGTAGTGTTACCCTGAAGACACACAGCAAATGTCGTTATCCTGAGAAATGCTGTCCCCTTTAACTCGGACGGACGGACACACGGAGCTCAAACCTATATCACCCTTCCACTTCGAGGCGGGGGATAGTAAAAAGTGATTGTCAATGACTCGTGATCATAACCGCTGTTTAGTTCAGTTAGTTTAGAATATAGTTAACTATGCATTTAAAACCTTGACTACTTGACAACTTGCATTATTTGCATTCTCAAACTACTTTGTGACAAAAGGAAATGGACAGATTACAAGGGTTTTAGTACATTTAACCGCACTTTGTCAAGTCAGATTAAAGTCACATGCAAACAAAATACACATCAATTATTCTGTAACATAAGAACATTCTTAATCAAGATACTCTTGTGACATGATATATTATTCCCCATTAATATGGTAAATCTTATAGTGTACTTTTAGCATACATCTATAATTTATATGAAGTATGAGGGAGTGACAAATACTTGTGTGTAATTGATACACGAACAGTAGGTAATATAGTAGTTAGTATTAACATAACAAAACATTAATTGATAGTAAACTACAAAACGATGAAAATCCCATATCGCCTGATCATCAAAGTATCCATGTTGCCTTAAATTAAGTATTCTTATGAAACTCATAGGGATGATTCAATTGTTTCTGATATCAATCAATTAACTGATCAAAGGAGAGGAGTTTGATGGTATTGTTGTCTCAATTTAAGAGAAGAAGTGATAAGATAAAATTCTATAATATCTTGTTACTGTCATCTACCCTTTCATTAACTCACTCTAATTAAGTCTGAAGAATGTCAAGAATTACATGTATATTGGTAATTGTATTTGTGTTTTATAAACTGACTACATTCACTTTCTAATCCAACTGTTTGTCAGGTATAGAAAGTGCTTTCAGTACAAGCAAGTTTTCAGTTGATGATATATCAAGAAGCTTTTCGTCTTCGTCGTTTGATAATAAGTGTCAGACTAACGAAATCCTTTCAAATCTGCTACCAAATATCTACCAATTACAGTAATGTCTGGCACTGTACTATCCTTTAACGTTACAACAATAATTAAGTGCGGAGATTTTCCAGACAGACACTCAATCTTCCGGGAATGCCTTATAAATTATCTGTTTGGAATATTTACTGGACATGTAACCTATTATTCCTAAAACTCGTAAATTTCTTTTACAGTTATCAAAATACGACCATGAAGGTATTTCCTTAATGGCTATATCAAAGTTTTCATAATTACAAATTTATTTCAGTATTTACTTTGGAATATGTGATATGTCTGATTAAGATATTATATAGCGACCCAAGGTCACTACTCAAATATGTTCAGTTTGGTAATTATAGCCATTTATGAATGTCACTATTAGATTTATCTGGCAACAAACCAGTGAATGCATGACTGTTGAAACGCCCCTTTTATTATGTCATTACTAGAATCAGATTATCCTGTGATAAAGAGTTTTATTGTTACAAAAAAACTTCAAAATAATTAAAGGTTTTTAGGAAATGTTGACCACTCATTTAGATAAGTAATTTGACTATGTAAGAATGTATTAACTTTCGGTGTAATAAAGATAACCACATCAAATCAAATCAAATCAACCATTCACTCATACTCATCAACGTAAAGCTCAATACAAAAAATAAGAAATTAACAAATAAAGTATTGCTATAAAGTTCATGTTTTGTCCAATTATCAGACTAAAAATCCACACTAGCGTTGGCAACAAAACATGTTTTCCTTTGTTCAAAGTTAAATTCAG
Organism: Steromphala cineraria; assembly: GCA_916613615.1. Lineage (NCBI taxonomy): Eukaryota > Metazoa > Mollusca > Gastropoda > Trochida > Trochidae > Steromphala > Steromphala cineraria. The sequence goes on from OU744730.1 coordinate 50,362,611, forward strand.
ATCAGTGGCATGTAGCACGTGGCACGTTTTCATAAATAAAGAAAGAGATCTCAGAAAAGGGAAATGCTGTAAGACCCCCCTGTTTCATTAATGAAAGCATGCATGTGTCATCCGAACAGGTTCCATTTCCCTACACAAAAGAATTGACAACACTTAATGTCTGCATACAGTCTACAGTTGACCTGGCATGAAGTGCGATGTGAACCATATCAGCCCAAGTACTAAAAGCCTTGTCAATAATTTGAATTCACAGGAACATTTAATGTGAAAGACGTATATGCAATGTGTATACTATTCTCCACAATACAAACAAACATTGTCTAGCGAGATATGAAAATGAACCATTGGCTTTAATACATGGAAATAAAAAAGATTAAGGATAAACCTTAGATTACTTGTTACAAGTCACACAGACATTCTGTATTTCATTGCACTGGGGAGTCTATTGCTTAATTTGTGGCTCACATGGTTCAGATACTAAAACTAGGTTTGGTACTCGTAAAACAATACTCCTGACAATAGTGTGTGTATAAAAAAGAGAAGATTTGGTGGAAGTTGATTTATTCATTTCTTTCATTTAAACTTGTAACACTTTCATCTTTATATCAAGCAGTTTTTGGCAATGTAGTAGGTAGCTTTGCAAAATTCTCATCAGGTTTACAATTTTATGAAAACATAAATGTTACCTAATCGATTAAGTTTGCTCTTACTCATGCAGAAAGATGCCAGTGTTTAAAATATAGCCCGTCCGCCAGTCCTTGACTGATTACTTTTTGCCAGGACTGGTTACTTTTTGTTCAGGACTGGTAACTTTTTGTTCAGGACTGGTAACTTTTCAAACACTTTCTTTATTTTCCCCTTAGGAATTGACCAATTAATTTCAGGACAGGCTAGGTTTCCAATCTATTTTATACACTGAAGATGCAGAAAAATCTGTTATGAATTAGCAAAATGAAGCACAGTGGTGTAGTGGTTAGCATGCTAGCTTCTCACACCAGAGACCCGGGTTCGAATCCCGGTAGAGACACAAACACTGTTACTTGGATCCTGTGTTGTGTCCCTGGGCAACACACTTCATCCACATTGCACTCAGTCAATCAAGCTGTTAAAATGGGTACATGAAAACTGGATGTACTGACCTACGTGGTCGCGATTGGCGCCTAGTAGCAGCTGTGTAAATTTAATTAATTATAATAATAATGTGCATACGTTATGGCGCCTTTTCCACGTCCATTAATGGTTATTATGAAGCGCTTTGAGCATGTCAAAAGGACGTGCAAAATACGCCATAAAGTATGCACATTATTATTATAATTAATTTTATTAATTACTAATATTTAATAAAATTAAGAGATTAAGTTAATTAAAACATTGTGATAAATAAAAAAGACAATGTTTCATTTGTAAGATCTCTTAAATCCCGTTCTGTTTAGATATAAGAATAATGCCAAAAACACAAGAAAGTTAACATCAAAATATATTTTAATTTAAAGGATAACAACATCATATAGGACAGTGCCTTTGTCAGTTTCTTATCATGTATCTTCAACGATGGAAAAGATTTTAAGCTAAACTTTTGCCAAAGGGAATACTTACAATGACACAATCGTTGTTCTCAATTTCAAAACTATCGATTTACTTATTGCCTTCTTTGCTATCAATAGTTTGATGAAACATAGAGTAAATGTTAAATATCCTTTGATAGAGATAGGTTTGTAAATTCGCCAAAAGACATTACTATGCATTGATATATTACGTGATGAAGGTCTTTATATGCCCCGTGTTCACCCAGTTTTGATCTTAAGAAAATATCGAACCACAAAAAATTCAATACTTTCGCGAAATTAATGATAATACCTGCAAATGAACAAAACATATTTTGCAGTTAAATCTTAATGAGGTTGTAATTTTGTTGCTTTATGTAAGTATAATTGTGTTGCTTTATTCTCTAACTTCTAAAGTGCCTCTCAAACAACTCATTTTTCATTGCCTTTGAATATGAGTATGAGATATAAATATACTACAGTAAACTTCTATAATTGTAGTTTGTATCACTCATTAGTTAGATTTCATTAGATTTTCATTTCAATTTTTCAGTTTGATGATATTGTTGACTTTATTATTCACTCTCACTTATCAAAATTATGACATCGTACCGAGTTTTAAAGTATACAGTCTTGATTACCATTTCATATCAATTGTAGTTAAAATTGTAAATATTTCAGCTTAGTAGCATCCATTTAAGTACAACAGTACAAATGTCCTTATCAACTCCACACGAGCACGACAAAGCTTTTAGAACCTGTCAGAATGAAAATTGAGTCTTGACACTTATTGTTAAAGATGTATATAGAATGACAATGCTTTTAGTTCTTTGTCTGATTTGGTTCACACTGCATTTATGTAGGATTTAAATAACACACAAGTAGATCAACTCATCCGCCCTTATCTTTCCTCTAGGATTCGGTTGTAGTGTATTTATGTGTTTTGCTATTTAAGAGTGAATTACACGAATTACCCACACAAACTATCATTATGGGGGGTAGTTTATAAATATTTCAACATAAATTTAGTGAAAAGCATTTGTTAAAAATCAGCAAGGTTGTTTTGACGAATTTTGAAAAAAGTCTTGTTTATTTGATAATTACATTATAGGAATAGCCGTAATAAATTGAAATTTGTGCAAAATAAAGCCGAGCCAGTACGCCTTGCTAGGAGAGTTAGTTGATGCATAAACCTTTAGTGATTGAAATCCTATTCTGTTTTACTTCATATGTCCTCAAATTGCGACTTAGACCTCACAATAAAATAAGGTTTCCTGAGAAGTTGTCTTGTCAAAGATCTATTTTATCAAAATTGGCTCCTTGTGACTACTGACATTTTTAAAGCATCGAATAGGCCAACTTTGTACCTAATTCATTTACTCAACGATTTTAAATAAACGGGGATGAAACTGATAACAAAAATTCCTGTTTTTGGCACACTGTTGTCCTTCGTCCGTTTCACATGATGCAGGTATAAATTATTTATTTCACTGTCTAAGGCTGCAATCTGATACCCAAACTACATGTACAGTTTTTGCTTTTGTACATAGATACTTTGGTATTTTTATGCATTGAAGGATATTTAATTTGTACAAGCTTGAATGCTTGTCTAAAATAATCTGAGTTAATATAATCCTTAGTGTAGAGTCTGGCAGCAAACCTCTACTGCTTACATTATTGTCTATGATTGCAATATCCTGTAATGTCACACCAATAACTAAACAGGAAACATCCCAGACAAACAAGGCATATTGCGCATATTCTTTATTATCATGAACCCTTGGAAGTAAATGTCAAACTGCATTATTCATTTCTCATTATCATCGTATCATTCTTATATCTTATATTATTCTTTTTTTTCAACGTTATATTGGCAGAAATGTGGGCATGTAAAGATACTCTCCTGAAGACGTATTCTTATGTTAGTTTCATCATTGCGCTGTTTTTAAATGATGAAACTAACATTTCACCATGACATATATCAATGCAGCTTGCATTACATTGAAAAACAGTGATGCTCAAAGGGGCTTTATGAATGCACTTTGTATTTGAATTTAGCGTTCTTTATCTACCAATTATGTTAGTGTTCAAATTCAACCGAATGTATGTGTTTATTAACATGTAGAATCTCCTGTAAAGGTAGATTTAGTACAAAATATAGGAGACACTTGGAACTTACAACAAAATGCAATGACTTATAACAAAACGGTTGAGGAAAAGTGAAGAAGGCAATTACCCTGACAGACACTATTATTGTTCCGCAACAAACAGCTGCTCCTGTCGTGGTTTGAATAAAATCTTGAGGTCAATTCGTGACTTCAAGGATTCAACATATAAAACAATGTGGGCAACATATATCACTTATATAACCACTTATGTGGGCATATCTAATCCACATGTTTCTAAACATAATTATATCTGACAATATTTAGTTTTGATTGTCAAAACATAAGCTACTTCTTTTGTTTCCAGAGTTCAAGCAAAAATAGGTTAAATACTTGAGTAACCATTAAATTCTTCGTGAACTAAAGAAATAAGTTAGTATCGTAAATTCAGAAGAGTTATTGTCTTTGAAAATTGAAATATAAGCTCAAAACACTTCAATTCATTTAAATATCGATCATCTTCTAGAACGTTGACATTAAAGTTGCATTAGCTAGTTCAATTTTGTTATTTCTTCAAGTTTACCACAATAATTGTGAGTGAGTGAGTTGGGGGTTTAACGTTTTTCAGCTATTTAACACGTGGATGTTGCCATCCAAAGAGAGTAACTACATGTAGATCATGGAGAAAGAGATCGAAAGGATGAGGGACGAAAGGAAAGGCACATAGTGAGAGACATCTCATAACTTTACCTTATCATGCGTAATAACTGTGTTAGAACTTAGCAAGTTATCAACCTTGTATTCATGAGGTAGGGACTTTTACTTCTGAAGCCTATATGTAACTTAACATGGTACGTTAGTTCTTTAATTCAAAATAATTTGTTTTAACTTTCGTGAAATCATTTTATTCACCTAAAACTGCTGCTTTAGGAATTCATATATTTATTAGGGTAATTCAGTTTCTGTGTTACTGAATTCTGATGCAGTTTATAAAAAAATCCGGTATCTTACCTTTTCTTTATTATATATTCATTAAATGAAATTTTAAAATAGTGAATTACATGTACACTGTATGTAACATGTTATTGATCATAAATTGGCTACATATCACATATGCAGACAAACACGTTCGCACATGAAAACAATGACGGACTCCAGTATTTTGTCAAACAGCTTTATGTATGTTTACTATTAATAAAGTAGGAATTAGTGGTATTAGTAAGAATTTAATGTCAGTTAAACATAACCAATCCATAATCCGCGGGAAAAAATTGCACCACAATCCATTGGAATTTCTTTATCAAATGACAACGCTTCTCGCATGGAAAGGGTGCTTCATATCACAATGTCCTTGCCATGACTCAGTAACCAAAATGATGATTTTAGAACAGCGTCGCTGATTGCACAACTAACTTTGATTGCCTCTAATCAGGCATCTCCCATTTTATCCCACAAAGTCTGCGTAATAGACCAGAGGCTGTATCAACATTTCATGACTTGATCTGCCTCTGTGGGGAGAGAATGGAACATATCGTGCTTTTGTCAGTTATATGGCATATTTAATTGATGTTTGAATAGTTGTGGGCAGGAATGTTGGTGTTTGTGTATTCGTTAATTTCTTGTTGATCTTGCAATATCCAAGTTTGGTTCTCAGTAAACTTGCTGGTTTAGCATTAAATCTGCATTGTGGTTTACCTTCAGGTTGTATGGTGAATTCTGTATGAAAAATGGACAAATGCAAATATGTTCACTGTTTACTGAATCGCTTAAAGATAAATCCTTAAAATCAAAACTAAACTACAAATTCGAAACTTTAATCTTTTTAATGAAATATTAATAAAATTCGACTACTTCAAGAACATTATTAGATAAGACAGAATAAACTGCTAGAAACATTAACAGCAACTGTTTAACAGAATAGTGGTTAAAATAGTTACAATTCATTAGTTTACATATGAAGTTTGATTGATAACATGGACTTGTTGGTAACAAGATAGCTGATAGTAAATAGGCTGTCACATAGGATAAATTCAATATAAATGCAAATCAGTGACTGAATCAACAAAGAGCGAGGTCCCTCACCTTTTACATATATCTGCAAGGTGTTTGGTTGACACAGTATGTCCTTGACTCTACACGTGTTTCTGTAATTGGAAACTGATGCTAAATGTTTACAGTTACTTGTAAATAGCAATCAATCTTTTCCATTAACTATTATTTGTCGAAGGACACTTTATTTGTTGAGAATTTCACCCACATGTGATTTAAAGTCTATTAGTATATAGTTATGTTTGTCAATCATTTCATTAAAACTCCTACAGTGCAGAGTACTTGGATGTTTTTGTCACGCAAACTATAAGTCTATCATGGTTTTAAGTGTTGTAGTTTGCAGGTTTTTAAAAAATTTAACAATTCTATAGATACTGTAACAGATCGGAAAGTTCGTTGTTTCACTTGATGTCTTGCTAGATTTCATGATCAGATGACATAAAGGTTTGTAATATGCACGTGTTGAGAGATGTCATTTTACAGGTTCAAGAACTACAAAACAAGGGTTGAGGATATGTTTTTGACCATTATCCACTTGGTTTTGGTAGTTAGGAGGTGAATATGTTTGTAAATCTTACTGATTTGATACAAAGAATTGAAAACACAAGAAACATGGTTGTAGCTCCGTCCTTTTATGTTGTACTTGTGTACTATATCAATCTCTAAGTCTTGACATTTCAAACATATTTTCTTAATTAAATGTTTCTACCTGCGGCTTTCTTTGACTGTATCGATTGTGTTCTTTTTACTGCAAAGTTCCCAACTTCTTTGCATTAAACAATACATTCAATAAGTGCATAATTATACATGTGTCATCGTTTTATATCTGACGCTTTGAAATTGAATTGATATATATCCTAATTTGACTTTGTAAATTATTATTTTAGATAAAACGATAATGTTACTGTTTACACAATATCTGGACAAAAACAAGAAGACATGGTCATCAACGCCCCCCAACCCCCAACAAAATAAATGTTCATAAAAGCTCCCAATATTTTCCTACATGGACTGTAATTCTCATTTTCGAACTCCAGAGTTCAAAAACATGGTACAAGTGCAATAACTTCGTAAAAAATAATTATAATAGATAGATATAAAATAGATATAAGGATAACGTAACTGTCTACGTAATATCTGGACAAAAACAAGAAAACATGGTCATCAACACCCCAACACCTCCTACATGGACTGTAACTCTCATTTTCGAACTCCATGAAGGTATTGATACCATGAAAACACACATCAAGTTAAATAGTTTCTGAGAAAAGCTGTCCCCTTTAACTCGGATGGACGGACGGACACACTGACGGAACCCAAACCTAATATTTTTCCCTTCCACTTCGTGGCGGGGGATATTAAAAAGTGATGGTACTGAAGTCAATGACTCGTGATCATAACCGCTGTTTACTTCACTTAGTTTAGAATATAGTTAACAATCCTTTCAAACCTTGACTACTTGACACCATGCATTATTGACATTCTCAAACTACTTTGTGACAAAAGGAATTGGACAGATTACAAGGGTTTTAGTACTTTTAACCACACTTTGTCAAGTCAGATTAAAGTCACATGCAAACAAAATACACATCAATTATTCTGTAACATAAGAACATTCTTAATCAAGATACTCTTGTGACATGATATATTATTCCTCTGTAATATCGTAAATCTTATAGTGTACTTTTAGCATACATCTATAATTTATTTGTATGAAGTATGAGGAAGTGACAAATAATTGTGTGTAATTGATACATGGACAGTAGGGAATATAACACTAGTATTAACATAACAAAACATTAATTGATATTAAGAACAAAATGATGAAACCCCATATCGCCTGATCATCAAAGAATCCATGTCGCCTTAAATGGCGTTTTTTTTAAGTATTCTTATCAAACTCATAGGGGTGATTCAGTTGTTTCAGACAACAATCAATTAACTTATCAAAGAAGAGGAGTTTGAGGGAATTTTTGTCTCAATTTAAGAGTAGAAGTGATAAGATAAAATTCTATAATATCTTGTTACTGTCATCTACCCTGTTATTAACTCACTCTAATTAAGTCTGAAGAATGTCAAGAATTACATGTATATTGGTAATTTTATTTGTGTTTCATAGTCTGACTACTTTCACTTTCTAATCCAACTGCTTGTCAGGTATAGAAAGTGTTTTCAGTACAAGCAAGTTTTCAGTTGATGATATATCAAGAAGCTTTTCGTCTTCGTCGTTTGATAATAAGTGTCAGACTAACGAAATCCTTTCAAATCTGCTACCAAATATCTACCAATTACAGTAATGTCTTGCACTGTACTATCCTCTTACGTTACAACAATAATTAAGTGAGGAGATTTTCCAGACAGACACTCCATCTTCCGGGAATTGTCTAATGAGTTATCTGTTTGGAATATTTACTGGACATGTAACCTATTATTCCTAAAACTCGTAAATTTCTTTTACAGTTATCAAAATACGGATATTATAGAAAAAAAAGAATTCTCTGTTTGGTTCCAGTGATTTTGAACATTTTTAGAAAAAGATAAAACATACACTCGGAGAAGTAACATTGACTTTTTATTGCACTTTCCATTTCGCGTTCCCCAACTCGAAAACAACCGGGCGTGGACAGTCTGTCAAAAAAAAGATAAATCAACAGTCTTAAACTGATAAAAAGGTTTCTACACCCTTAAATCTCACGTTCTAACAAAAAAAAACATGCCTTTCAAATAAATCTTGATAAACTTTCGGAGTAAATCAATATAAACTGTAATTGTCAATCTTGCAAGACAAATAATGTTTTTGCTTGTTTTCTTTTCATTGGTAGAATAATGAGATTTCTTTTTCAAAGGTATCAGAAATAAAAAATGATACTAAATCACATCCAAAAGAAACTTGACTTCTTGTTAAGTTAAATAAAAACTACAATTTTATTTTCTATTAATGTAAAGGACTTCGCTCTAAGTTCTTCCTTGTTCAAGGACACTGGGAGTGTTGTCTAACATATACAACTCATTTTTCATTAAGAAGACAAGAAGTTTTATGGACTATCAACTTCTTTATTGTAGAATGTAGCGACGTGTCGGTATAGATTCTCATACCGTTTTCAAGCAAATGTGAAAATGGGAATACAACAATTTATACATTATACATATTCTACAATAAAGAAGTTGATAATCCATAAACTCATTGTCTTCTTGATTCTCTAACTTCTAAAGTGCCTCTCAAACAACTCATTTTTCATTGCCTATGAATATGAGTATAAGATATAGATATACTACAGTAAACTTATATAGTTGTAGTTTGTATCACTCGTTAGTTTGCTCATTCATTAGATTTTCATTTCAATTTTTCAGTTTGATGATATCGTCAACTTTATTTTTCACTTTCACTTATTCAAATTATGACATCGTACAAGTTTTAAAGTATACAGTCTTGATTACCATTTCATATCAGATTGGAGTTAAAATTGTAAATATTTCAGCTTAGTAGCATCCATTTAAGTACAACAGTACAAATGTCCTTATCAACTCCACACAAGCACGACAAGCTTTTAGAACCTGTCAGAATGAAAATTTAGTCTTGACACTTATTGTTAAAGATGTATATAGAATGACAATGCTTTTAGTTCTTTGTCTGATTTGGTTCACACTGCATTTATGTAGGATTTAAAAACACACAAGTAGATCAACTCATCCGCCCTTATCTTTCCTCTAGGATTCGGTTGTAGTTTATTTATGTGTTTTGCTATTTAAGAGTGAATTACACGAATTACCCATACAAACTATCATTATGATGTACTTTATAAATATTTCAACATAAACTTAGTGTAAAGCATTTGATAAAAATAAGCACGGTTGTTTTGACGAATTTTGAAAAAAGTCTTGTTAATTTGATAAATTACATTATAGGAATAGCCGAAAGTAATTGAAATTTGTGCAAAATAAAGCCGAGCCAGTAACGCCTTGCTAGGAGAGTTAGTTGATGCAGAAATCTTTAGTGATTGAAATCCTATTCTGTTTTACTTAATACGTCCTCAAATTGCGACTTGGACCTCACAATAAAATAAGATTTCCGTAGAAGTTGTCATGTGAAGTCTTGCACGAAATGTCATTTTCCCCATAGGATCCCATGTTATTTCAGTGTAGCATAATTAATATTCATGATCATGACAGTGAACGAAAACTTATAAAATTGAGCATGTATGTAGTTTAACACCATGAGACCATGTTCATAATTTTCAATTTCATTAATTATAAGCATTGTTTTGGAAAACGGCAAAATTATGAATTGGTATTTCTACCGTGACATCACTTCCCCATTGCCACCATTATGTAAGCAGCAGAAAAAATATACATCTTTTAACCATTTCTTTCAAAAACATGGTATCCAAAATTTGAAATTGTGTACGTGTTGCAGAGTAGATTTTCTATTGACATGTCCAATTTTTAGTCAAATATATTTTAAAATGTGATAAATAAAAGTAATTATGCTACACTGAAATAACATTGGACCCTATGGGAAAATGAAGTTTCTTGCAATACTTTTGGCACGGCACTGTATTTATTAAAATTGGCTCCTTGTGACTGCTGGCATTTTTAAAGCATCTAATAGGCCAACTTTGTACCTAATTCATTACCTTAACGATTTTAAATAAACGGGGACAAAACTGATAACAAAAACCTTTTTTTGGCACATTGTTGTCCTTCGTCCGTTTCACATGATGCAGGTATGAATTATTTATTTCATTGTCTAAGGCTGCAATCTGATACCCAAACTACACCTACAGTTTTTGCTTTTGTACATAGACACTTTGGCATTGTTATGCATTGAATGATATTTAATTTGTACAAACTCCAAACAGCTACATCGCCGTATTTTTTTAGAATTTATTTTTCAAGTAACAGAAAATATATGGAAATATTAGGTATCTACATGCTTACTGCATGCTTGTCGTAAAACAATCTGAGTTCATATAATCCTTAGTGTAGAGTTTGGCAGAAAACTCTGTCGCTTACATTATTGTCTATGATTGCAATATCCTGTAATGTCACACCAATAACTAAACCAGGAAACTTCCTTGACAAACACTGCATATAGCATATATTCTTTATTATTATGAACCTTTGGAAGTAAATGTCAAACTACATTATTCATTTCTCATTATTATCGTATCATTATTATATCTTATATATCTATTTTTTTCAACTATATATTGGAAGGAACGTGGGCATGTAAAGCTACTCTCCGTGAAGACGTATTCTTATATTGTATGTTAGTTTCATCATTATGCTTAAAATGATATAACTAATATTTCACTATGACATTTATCAATAAGTAAAGCAGCATGCATTACATTGAAAAGCCTATGTGCTCAAAAGGGCTTTATGAATGTACATTGTATTTGAACATAGCGTTCTTTATGTACCAATTATGTTAGTGGTGAAATTCAACTGAATGTTTGTGTTTATTAACATGTAGAATCTGCTGTAAAGGTAGATTTAGTACAAAATATAGGAGACACTTGGAACTCACAACAAAATGCAATGACTTATAACAAAACGGTTGAGGAAAAGTGAAGATGGCAATTACCCTTACAGACACTATTATTGTTCCACAACAAACACCTGCTCCTGTCGTGTTTTGAATGAAATCTTGAGGTCAATTCGTGACTTCAAGGATTCAACATATAAAACAATTTGGGCAACAGATATCACTTATATAACCACTTATGTGGGCATATCTAATCCACATGTTTCTAAGCATAATTATATCTGACAATATTTCGGGGGTTTTTGTGGTCAAAACATAAGCTACTTCTTTTTTGTTTTGTTTCCCTGAGTTCAAACAAAACTAGGTTTAATACTTGAGTAACTATTAAATTATTCGTGAACTAAAGAAATAAGTTAGCTATATAGTATCGTAATTTCAGAAGAGTTATTATCTTTGAAATTGGAAATATAAGCTCAAAACACTTCAATTCATTTAAATATTGATAATCTTCTTGAACGTTGACATTAAAGTTGCATTAGCTAGTTCATTTTTATTTGATTTTTTCAAATTTACCACAATAAATGTGAGTGAGTTGGGGTTTAACGTTTTTCGGCTATTTAACACGTGGAAGTTGCAATCCAAAGAAAGTAATTGATCAGACAGAAAAGGTCGAAAGGATGAGGGAAAATACGAAAGGAAAGGCATAGTGGGAGATAGAAGGAAGGTTTTAGAAGGACTCACATTTGTTCTGGTTTCTACCCGTCGACCTACCAAGAGCATATAAGCTTCAGCTGACATAGCCTTTGGGTACTCCGAAGCTTCTGATGGCTTCTGATGCAGTTTATTTAAAAATCCGGTATCTTACCTTTTTTTTAATTATAAATTCATTAAATGAAATTTTAAAATAGTGAATTACATGTACACTGCATGTATCATGTTATTCATCATAACGTGGCTACATATCACATATGCAGAAAACACGCGTACGTTTGCTCATGAAAACAATGGCGGACTGCAGTATTTTGTCAAACATATTTATGTATGTTTACTATTAATAAAGTATAATTTAGTGGTATTAGTAAGAATTTAATGTCAGTCAAACATAACCTAGTCCGCCTGATAAAACCAATGTGTTTTTAGTCATCTCTTTTCACGACTCCTAATTGTGTTAATGTAAATGTGATCTGTTACAATTTCACTTAATGAACATATCCATTCTCTCCCCACAGAGGCAGATCAAGTCATGAAATGTTGATACAGCCTCTGTTCTATTACGCCGACATCCGCGGCAGTTTCACCTGGCGGAAAACAATTGCACCACAATCCATTTGAATTTCTTCATCAAATGACAACGCTTCTCGCATGGAAAGGGTGCTTCATATCACAATGTCCTTGCCATGACTCAGTAACCAAAATGATGATTTAAGAACAGCGTCGCTGATTGCACAACTAACTTTGATTGCCTCTAATCAGGTATCTCCCATTTTATCTCACAAAGTCTGCGTAATAGACCAGAGGCTGTATCAACATTTCATGACTTGATCTGTCTCTTTTGGGAGAGAATGGACCATCGTGCTTTTGTCAATTATATGGCATATTTAATTGATTTTTTAACAGTTGTGGGCAGGAATGTTGGTGTTTGTGTATTCGTTAATTTCTTGTTGATCTTGCAATATCCGAGTTAGGTTCTCAGTAAACTTGCTGGTTTAGCATTAAATCTGCATTGTGGCTTACCTTCAGGTTGTCTAGTGAATTCTGTATGAAAAATGGACACATGCAAATATGCTCACTGTTTACTGAATCGCTTAAAGATAAATCCTTAAAATCAAAACTAAACTATAAATTCGAAACTTTAATCTTTTTAATGAAATATTAATAAAATTCGACTACTTCAAGAACATTATTAGATAAGACAGAATAAACTGCTAGAAACATTAACAGCAACTGTTTAACAGAATAGTGGTTAAAATAATTACAATTCATTAGTTTACATATGAAGTTTGATTGATAACATGGACTTGTTGGTAACAAGATAGCTGATAGTAAATAGGCTGTCACATAGGATAAATTCAATATAAATGCAAATCAGTGACTGAATCAACAAAGAGCGAGGTCCCTCACCTTTTACATATATCTGCAAGGTGTTTGGTTGACACAGTATGTCCTTGGCTCTGTGTTTCTGTAATTGGAAACTTAAGCTAATTGTTTACAGTTACTTGGAAATAGCAATCAGTCTTTTCCATTAACTATTTTGTCGAAGGACGCTTTATTTGAGAATTTAACCCACATGTGATTTAAATCCTATAAGTATATAGTTATGCTTGTCAATCGTTTCATTAAAACGCCTACAGTACAGAGTACTTGGATCTTTTTGTCACGCAAACTATACATCTATCATGGTTTTAAAGTGTTGTAGTTTGCAGGTTTTTAAAAAAATTCAACAATTCCATTGATACTGTAACAGATCTGATAGTTATTTGTTCCACTTGATGTCTTGCTGGATTTCAGATGACATAAAGGTTTGTAAAATGCATGTGTCGAGAAATGTCATTTAACAGGTTCAAGAAGTTAGCAACAAAACAAGGCTTGACTATATGTTTTTTAGCATTATTCACATAATTTTGGCAGTTATGAGGTAAATATGTATGTAAATCTTACTGATTTGATACAAAGAATTGAAAACAAAAGAATCATGATTGTAGCTCTGCCCCTTTATGTTGTGTTGTGTACTATATCAATCTCTCACTCTTGACATTTCAAACACCTTTTCTTAATTAAATGTTTCTACCTGCGTTTTTCTTTGACTATATCGATTGTGTTCTTTTTACTGCAAAGCTCCCAACTTCTTTGCATTAAACAATACATTCAATAAGGGCATAATTATACATTTGTCATTGTTTTATATCTGACTCTTTGAAATTGAATTGATATCTTTCCTAATTTGACTTTGTAAAGTATTATTTTAGATAAAACCATAACGTTACTGTTTACGCAATATCTGGACAAATACAAGAAGACATGGTCACCAACGCCCCCCCCCCCCCCCCACCCCCCAACCAAATAAATTTTCATAAAAGCTCCCAATATTTTCCTACATGGACTGTAACTCTCATTTTCGAACTCCAGAGTTCAAAAACATGGTACAAGTGCAATAACTTCGTAAAAAATAATTTTGCGGTACTGATTTTCGAACTTCATGAAGGTATTTATACCCTGAAGACACACAGCAAATTTGGTTATCTTATCTTGAATAGCTTCTGAGAAAAATTGTCCCCTTTGACGACACCCTCGAAAAGAGTCCCAAGACACGGAACAAGGGCAATAACTCCGTAAAAAATACTTTTGCGGTTCTGATTTTCCAACTGATACTGATACTCAAGAAACACAGTACATTTGGTTATCACATCTTTTAAAGTTTCTGAGAAAAGCTGTCCCCTTTAACTCGGACTCGGACGGACGGACACACTGACGGAGCCCAAACTTAGTATAAATCCCTTCCCCTTCGTGGCGGGGGATAATAAATAGTGACTGTTCTGAAGTCAACGACTCGTGATCATAACCGCTGTTTACTTGACTTAGTTAAGAATAAAGTTAACAATCCTTTCAATACTTTGACAACTTGACATCATGCATTATTGACATTCTCAAACTACTTTGTGACAAAAGGAAATGGACAGATTACAAGGGTTTAAGTACTTTGAACCGCACTTTGTCAAGTCAGATTAAAGTCACTTGCAAACAAAATACACACCAATTATTCTGTAACATAAGAACATTCTTAATCAAGATACTATTGTGACATGATATATTATTCCTCTGTAATATCGTAAATCTTATAGTGTACTTTTAGCATACATCTATAATTTATTTGTATGAAGTATGAAGGAGTGACAAATAATTGTGTGTAATTGATACATGAACAGTAGGGAATATAACACTAGTATTAACATAACAAAACATTAATTGATAGTAAACTACAAAATGATGAAAAACACATATCGCCTGATCATCAAAGTATCCATGTCGCCTTAAATGGCGGCTCATTAAAGTATTCTTATCAAACGCAAAGGGGTGATTCAGTTGTTCTGATATCAATCAATTAACTGATCAAAGGAGAGGAGTTTAAGGGAATTGTTGTCTCAATTTAAGAGAGGAAGTGATAAGATAACTGTTTCTCTGTTACTGATTCTCTACCCTGTTATCTACTCACTCTAATTTAGGTCTGAAGAATTTCAAGAATCATATTGGTAATTTTATTTGTGTTCTTTAAACTGACTACTTTCACTTTCTAATCCATCTGCTTGTCAGGTATAGAAAGTGCTTTCAGTAAAAGCAAGTTTTCAGTTGATGATATATCAAGAAGCTTTTCGTTTTCGTCGTTTGATAATAAGTGTCAGACTAACGAAATCCTTTCAAATCTGCTACAAGATATCTACCAATTACAGTAATATCTGGCACTGTACTTTACTCTAACGTAACAACAATAACTAAGTCAGGAGATTTTCCAGACAGACACTCCATCTTCCGGGAATTGTCTAATGGCTTATAAATTATCTGTTTGGAATATTTACTGGACATGGCGGCTCATTAAAGTATTCTTATCAAACGCAAAGGGGTGATTCAGTTGTTCTGATATCAATCAATTAACTGATCAAAGGAGAGGAGTTTGAGGGAATTGTTGTCTGAATTTAAGAGAAAAAGTGAATAGATAAAATTTTATAATATCTTGTTACTGTCATCTACCCTGTTATTAACTCACTCTAATTAAGTCTGAAGAATGTCAAGAATTACATGTATATTGGTAATTTTATTTGTGTTTCATAATCTGACTACTTTCACTTTTTAATCCAACTGCTTGTCAGGTATAGAAAGTGCTTTCAGTACAAGCAAGTTTTCAGTTGATGATATATCAAGAAGCTTTTCGTCTTCGTCGTTTGATAATAAGTGTCAGACTAACGAAATCCTTTCAAATCTGTTACCAAATATCTACCAATTACAGTAATGTCTGGCACTGTACTATCCTCTTACGTTACAACAATAATTAAGTGAGGAGATTTTCAAGACAGACACTCCGTCTTCCGGGAATTGTCTAATGGCTTATAAATTATCTGTTTGGAATATTTACTGGACATGTAACCTATAATTCCTAAAACCCGTAAATTTCTTTTACAGTTATCAAAATACGACTATGAAGGTAGTTCCTTCATGGCTATATCAAAGTTTTCATAATTACAAATATATTTCAGTATTTACTTTGGAATACGTGATATGTCTGATTAAGATATTATATAGCGACCCAAGGTCACTACTCAAATATGTTCAGTTTGGTAATTATAGCCATTTATGAATGTCACTTTTAGATTTACCTGGCAACAAACCAGTGAATGCGTGACTGTTGAAACGCCCCTTTTGTGATGTCATTACTAGAATCAGATTGTCTCGTGATAAAGAGTTTTATTGTAACAATACAAAAACTCAAAATAATTAAAGACTTTTAGAAAATGTTGACCACTCATATAGGAAGGTCATTTGACTATGTAACAATGTGTTAACTTTTGGTGTAATAAAGATAACCACATCAATGGCAATGAAACAAGTACATAAGGCGGTAATTTAGAAACAATGAAGTGCCACTCTGTAAGATGTTGGTTAACACGTAACACTCACGCGAGTGTTATAGCCCAACCCAGGTAGTTTTTTCACAGCCTGTGTAGTCTTCAATAAAAGCTAATAAAAGGTGTTTACCAGACAAATTAAGATACATGTATTAATTTCTGTTTTTGTTAAAATATTCCGATTTTGAATGTATTTCGTTAGAATCGGAAGATAACATCATATCAGTTAATATGACAACTTTGCGAAATATTTCTTTCAAGAGTCTATATGTAGTTTGAAATAATTGAAAATGTGTTTCAAAGACAAAAAGAACATGACTTCACAAATATAGAAAACAACCGAAAAATAACAACCTAAATTTTGTCCTGACTTTTATTCCGAAGAGTCACAAGCTGTCACAAAATGAAAGACACATGTTTTTTTTATAAACCATGTGAGATTTGCTTAATTTCTTATCTCAGTTGTTTACTAAATGCGTTCCATTAAAAGGATAGATGTGACAGAGTTCCAGAGTTGCTAAAAGTGTCAAAGGGAAAATGATAAAATATCTATTGAGGGTCTCTTACTGCAAAGCGTATATATGTTTCATTATTGTTAGGATTGTACTGTACTTCAACACAAAGGATAAAGAAGTGGGCGTCTCATACCTTTCGATGTACACGGCTATTTCCAGTTCATTAAGCATAAGTCATTTCTGTTATGAGTGCTGTGGAACGTGACATCAATTAAATCTGCTTTTGTCACAAAGTACAGGATCAGAGAAATATCAAATCTTAGACTTGCTATGAAATATGTAACTTTGTTGACTGGTGATCAAATGAAAGTTGCTTGCATCTCTACTGATTACAGTAGTTCGTAACACAAATTATCAAATCTTCCCAAACAGACTCTGAATCTTCTGAAATTGTCCGATGGCCGCTAGACCAATTTGAATGACTGTTACGTTATAGTGAGAAAATGAGTATCTAACAAATTTAATGAAATGCATTCAAAGGTTAAAAGTAAGAAAAACAATTTTCATTCGTATTTAGAGTAAAACAATCCCATTTTATATTCTCATGTGTATTTATTATAATGTTAACAATGATATCAATATTCATGATCAAAATTATTTTGTTTTAATAAACCTTCTCTGTTAAATAAACGTTCAGTTGGTATGGTCAAACCATTTCATTTCATTGGATATCATTTACAATCTCGATAACCAAATCTGATTGAGATTAATTCATTTAGCGCGTACGATTATCTACTACCTCAACTTTATCTTGGATTGCTTGTAACAGGATACAGGTTCAATACGATACAATCGATTAACACAGAGCTGATTATCGAAGGTAGATTTTGAAACACGACGAAATGTTGACTTTATCCTACAGATACAGCTTCACCTACCAGTGGCTTTTCAGAAACAGCTTGGAGTCAATTTAAAACTTGCAGAAAATCATCACTTGAAAAGGCAAGAAAGGTATTTAGATTCGGTGATCTATATATTTCTCTCTCTTCAAATTTTGTGTTTTTATTTCTGTCTTTATTTGCCATTAAATAATCATAAAATGGAACAGCATGAAGGCTGTAAATTGTATAATATATAACAAATTGTTATGATATGGAGTTGACCGAAGTGCTTTCAAAAAGCAATGTTATTATCTATGATGAAATATGTTGAAACATAAAGCGGTTGAAGAAATTTATCATTTAAAATGTTGATTTTGTAATTATAAGGATTGTTTGACATGTTTTGTGCCCCTATCGATGTATAACAGCAACAAATTTTGTATAAAATCGCCTTGACATGTTTTGTGCCCCTATCGATGTATAACAGCAACAAATTGTATAAAATCGCGTAGCGATTTTATACAAAATTTGTTGCTGTTATACATCGATAGAGGCACAAAACATGTCAAACAATCCTTATAATTACAAAATCAACATTTTAACAAAGTTTTTCCTAATTATTTTCAAAAAATCTGCCATCAATGTCGTGAAATTGTAGTTTGTTACACGAAACAATACAAAGTTGAATCAAAATTGAGAACTCCATAAACTAAAACGGCCGAAGATTTAATTTCGTTTCGCAACCATTGACACCCATGCAATCACAATTCGTCTTAACCGGAATCTGCATTTTCGAAATAACCCTAATAAGCATATCACACGACATTCAAAATGTTCGCCGTTTGCAAGACGCTCGTAGCGAACAAGCTTGAGGACTCGTAGTTATTAAAAAAAAGTCTTTCCGGTGAATGTATGGATTGTGTTAGGGAGAAGAATGCATTTACTTGTTACAAACGCAGGTGGGAAGTGATAAGATATGTTATCTGTCTTTGCAACAGAACGAAACTGTCAAAACCGGACTATTGCGTCAGTTGATTGTGACGTCACAAGGAATGAATGCACATGGTATGGTTGCAAATGTTTCTGCATTCATCGAGAAATGGTAGCAGGTTTTTAAACGCTCTCGTCCAATCAGAATCGCGGAAATTCGTGTAACAAAGCCATTTTGTAATTATATTGTTATGTATAATCATTTTAGATTGAAATTAAAAAATATATTCATTGAACAGATTTAGCTTAAATATTGTCTGCTTTGTTTGATATGTTCTCTTTGAGAGTATGACACCCTACTGATTCACCCTCTCTCACCCTTGAAAGTTGAGAGAAGTATCATGTTTATTCATTACAATTAAATTATTGCAAATATGTATGGTTAACATGTTTGTTTTTTCATGGCAGAAATCGAATTGGGCACATCTCTGGTCTCATAATAACACGAAGATAATAATTATATTATTACCAATAATACTATATATTTTAATAATAGTATTACTAATAATATTATATATTACTTGTCTCCAAAATTACTATTGGTGCATCCGTAAAAATTAAGTATTTAACATTTGCATATAATATTTCACAAAGACCACATTTGTCTTTTTGTGAATACCAAAGCTTCCATTCATAATTATGATGAAATCATATTTGCACTCCTGTAAATTGAATTGTCAATTAGTTGATGACAAATGTCAACTTGTCCACTGTTAAGATTAGGAAACGTCGTGAAACTACCTTTACAGTTTATGATAGGTTGCCAGTTACTGAACTGCTGAACGATCAGTAAAGAACCTTCTTTTGTAAAGAACAATTAAAGAAAACTCAAAACAAATGATGAAGTAAAAAATTAGAAGCAAATTCGTCACAAAATAACTAAAAGGACAAACAGCGAATTAGTAAAATACTCTTAATGGAAAACTGATGAAAAGTCGCCACTTCAATCATGTTCATATTGTAAACCTGATGAATAGTTAACAGTTTGAAATATACAATGAATAATTTCCCTGTTGCAGGGTCATCTTTAAGCACATTTCAATGAAGACACACACACGTGCTAGTAGAGATTTGTGAATGTCTCTCATTACATTGAAAAGGTATACAAATGAAGTACTTTAGTCATTTTGGCACGCAAAGTCATGTGTTTGTTACTGATGCTCCCTTATCGCTTTTTCTACTTTTACGAGCTTTTCAAAATTCACTTTCATATTACAAGACCCAATAAATAATCAACTGATTTTACTTTAATTTATTTTTATTTTTGGATAATCCTTCTTTAAATACTCAACAAGATAAAAAAAAATTTGTAATGTCGACATAAGAACACCTTCTTGTTTACGCAGTGTTGTAACTAGAATTATATATTATAAATACCATTATTTGTGAATTGTTAACACTACGTGGGTAGAACATGTATACATATACGTGCCTCTCATGATCACAATATGATGAAACCGGCCTGTCTCCAGTTAATATTCTTAGCGATTTAAGTAACATATATTAATGTCAACTTATTTTTCTCAGGGCCCGGCATAAATTGAATTAACAGAATACGAACTGTTCATTACTATTTGTATAATATAAGCAGACGGAGACGTGTTTTAAAAATAGTTTATCTTATTAGTCTTATATGTATTTCTAACTAACCCTTATAATATTTTGAGTTGAAAATTATACCAAGCAGATCATCGGTAATGAATTTTATTTGAAAAACAGTTAATGTTTGATTTTCCAAATAATACCTTTTGAAACAAAGAAACTTAAAGTATGCTATCCTGGTACCGCCAAGGTAAGAATGAAAGAATGTTTCGACAAACTAATTTAGTGTTCGAAGGATTATATTAGGATCTAAAAATCAGACTAAAATGTGTTCATTTTAGAAGCAACATTAAAAATGGAATCAAAATCAATTGGAAATATAATGCATGCATAATTTGAATAACAACGTCAATGTAGGCCTTTGTGAAACGAGAACATGCTTATATCTAAACTTTATTCTGGTTACAATTAAAAGTTGCTTAACTTTTAGTCAGAGACATTACGTCATGCTTGTTCATGAAGTTTCGTGTAATTGGTATACTTATAAAGGTAAAAAAGTGTTCGGTTTCCTTTATATCCGGTGCTTTTTTTTTACATAAGACAACGTTAAAAAGAAAACTATTAGTGGGAAAAAGTAGACGAAATGCTTGAGTAGTTAGCCTGACAGCAAGAAATTGCAAAAGTCACGCACAAGAGACAAAACATCCTACACATGTCGAAAAGCTTCATGTTTACATAATAGAACTGGCTCAGCTAACCATTAACATGCATTGCAATAACACAAGTTTCTGATGTATCATTCATTGATTAACACTTTACTTTTCGGTTGCAGGAGGTTTATTATTTCAATTTGTCCGTTTCCTTGAAATAGTGGAAATAAAAGTAAGAACTTAATTTAAACAAATGGTCAAACAAAATCAAATTAGTTCAAGATAGCAAAACTTTTCAGAACCAGAAATCTGAATGTTTGTGTTCAAACAAAGCATATTCGGAAGAGTTGAGTTGTCTATACCACACGAAGATGGTGTACATAACCCGAATAATTTCACACTCTGTGAAGTTTAATTTTTTTTGGAACGTTGATTAGCTGAGAGCATGGTCATGCAATCGAAGTTACAGAGGTTCCTTTCTCATGAACGCTCAAAAAAATCCTTCATACTCCTTTGAACCTTTTCAGGTCGTATGAACGTTCCCCTGAACTACTTTATATCTCCGTCTCTTTTCTCTTATTACATCATGATCCATATTGGACAACGTAGACAACCAAATATTTACGTTTTAAATACAAGAGATTACAGTGGCGAATTGAGAGTGATTCAAATCTAAACTATAGACAGCAACTTAGTACTGATATCCTACAGGAGAAGCTTTTAGAAGCAACGTGGAACTGTGATAGCAGACTTTCTGTGAGTGCGTGCAAATTATCTTCAAATATTGATTTTCATTAACGCATTGATATTGAAGGTGAGAATACTTCATAGTGTTTGAATAAAGGTTTTTTTAAATACATACCAAACACAATATTATTTGATTCAGATAACCTGACTATTCGCCGCTATTGGGACAATTTTGCATGTGTAATTAAAACGTCCGGATAAACGAGGCTCGACTTAGACAGCTCACGGACCATTTGGAATAACATACAGCTTCTTTCTTAAATGGACATATGTCTTGTCACAGTTTTGGTCAAAGGTTAAATCAGGATTTATATCACTCTGCTGTTTCATTCCATATATGGTGCAGAGTAAAACGAATTCAATGTCAGTGTGTGTGATTGCACAGAAAAATGAAAGATGTCAAAGCTATTTCCAAACTCTCATGTGAACCCGAGACACATTGTTTGCCATCGTTCGGTTTTCACATTCTCTCCCCACAGAGGCAGCTCAGTCATACCCGATTTAGCCTCTGTTCTATTACGGCTAATAATAATAATAATAATAGTGCATATTTATATTGCACTATTGCGCTTTCGTTGAAATTTAATATGCAGGGGAAAACATTCTTCCTTCTACAAAACATCGCTTTTTACCTTCTGATTAGATTTTATTTGGTAAATTAGTAAAATAAAATTTATCATTAAACAAATAATAATTCACACAGTTATAAAACAGTATTTTTCTAATGAAAACCCTATCCATATCAGATTTTCAAATGTTTTCCCTCTCACACTGTTAATGAAAAATAAACATAAAGGCATGATACTTTCAGTTTCACTATACGACCGTTAAGAATTCCAAGTCGTGGATATCCAAAAGGTGTTTTCATTGGATGCAAATAAGGGAGATATCTCAAGTTACAACTTTTTGCCGCCCCAGGATCTTGGCGTAATAGAACAAAGGCTAACTCGGGTATGACTGAGCTGCCTCTATGGGGAGAGAATGGTTTTTCAATGCAAACAAACAAACTGACATTTAAGTCCTTTAGTGATGATGACGTACTGTTAGTTGGTTATTAAATCCAGCGGTCTTGATAACCGACACTTAAATAGCTCAGAGTAAATTCAAGTTCACTAACTCTGCTCTTTCCATTGGTCTTTTTTTTGCCTTTGCTGCACATTAATATTGATTAAATACCATAAATGGTTAGGCATCTTCAGGTGCATGAGGATGTTTCTTTTATACAACTTGTAACAGAAGGTGTTACATTTATAAATTAGAAAATACCTTTCCTTTGTCGCCTTAACTTGAGAAAGCCCACAGTTTACTACAATACCATCTATAATAATAATAGATCTGATTATAAACATGTAACACAACTGGAATCACGTTGAATAAGTGGAAATCAGAAACATTATTAACATTACGTGATGCTTATAAACTCTTATCAGTGCTGTTGATTATAGTTTTATAAATAACTGTATATTTTTTTAAACAATTTAACACGAATCAGTGACCAATACCTGACTTAAGACTAGAATAATCATGTAACAAACTAATAATAATAATAGATCTGATTATAAACATGTAACACAACTGGAATCACGTTGAATAAGTGGAAATCAGAAACATTATTAACATTACGTGATGCTTATAAACTCTTATCAGTGCTGTTGATTATAGTTTTATAAATAACTGTATATTTTTTTAAACAATTTAACACGAATCAGTGACCAATACCTGACTTAAGACTAGAATAATCATGTAACAAACTTTTAAGAGACAAATATTTGTGACCACACCACCTTTAAAATGACATTTAATCTGAAATATATATAGGCTGTTAGGAGACATCTTTTGTAGCAATGTAATCTGGGAAGATGACCAAAAGGCAAGGGGTGTCAATAACAATGTAATTCCTAAATCGCAGTAGTGTTTAGGCACATTTTTATATGTCACTTGTGTATTAAGTTGAAGAAAAAACATCGCAATTCGCTTACAAAACAATACGCGGCGAAAACGGTGTTACAAAACGTAATATATAAAAAAACATACAACAAACTGGATTCCGTTACTATCGTAGGTTGCCTCAAATATATATGTTCTCTTGAAAAAAACACATACACGAAACTTACTCTGATTTTGAACTCTCTTAGAAGTGATCACTATAAAAACCAAATTCAAAGACATAACTCCTAAAGACCTATCAATTTTCTTCAGTTTGTTGTATAATATATTGAATATGTAAAGCTATTTGTACACAACTCCTGCAAAAAACGCAGGATAACACAATATTGATATACTGATTGATGTGTCAACCAAAGACCTAAATGCCTCGTTTTTATCTAAGAAAAACAGATGATCATGGGAATGTTTTTTCCAAAATTAGTTCAAAAAAGACAGTTATCAGTGACCACTTACACATTGTCACGTAGCGATAGCCAGCAAGGGGAGATGACCAGGACAGATCTACTCGCAAGCCTACTTGTTAAGAACTCGGGGTCAAAACAGAAGGGTACTTTTACGTTTTTTTGTATACCTGGTGCCTCTTATTAGACACAAAATCCAAAAAACAAAAAAAACAAACCAAGGATGACAAACTTGATTCACTTATATGTAGATTTTCATTTATCTGGTGTCAAGAGGAAAAAATCAGAAAGGTAAGAAACGTAACAAAGCGCACATATCTATAAAACGTCATGTGATTAAATGAAGATTCAGCTTCAATTTTCATCGGATTTTTCAAGCAATTTCGAGTATTTCCTTAAAAATAAATAACAAATTTTATTTTTTAATGGGAAGTTGTCGTGTCTTTAAAATCAAATATCTTTTCAAATAAAATCTCTATTTTGAAATTTAGAAATGCATGTTATTAATGAAATTTCATTCCATCAACACACTAAGTTGGGTTTATTTTGGTTTATCAATAAAAAATTATTGATTATACCTACATTGTGCTACACTTCCTGTGTGATCTGTTTCTGTCAACGTGTACGTATGTACGTTTAAATCCCTTCTTCCAAGGTAGATATTAACTACTGTCAATGTACTGTACTTAATGGCCACCATAGAGCTAAAAGAGATTTAAACATTAAGGCTTCTGAATTAACACGAGGTTAAACGGACAAATAGAGTTTTCATTGTCAAGAATTGATTATATGTTAGTATTGAATTGTCACGCCTTAATGAAGTATGAAGATGCCTCAGGTGCTAAAACTTAATTTGTTAAGTAGAACGTTAGTTTTTCCTACTTTTTAGCCTTTAACATAAGAAGACACGTGGACAAGTGGTACTTGACACTGGCTACTAAATGTTCCAAGTAATTCCTTCTAAATCGCTGAATAGAAATGTCTTCTTTTTAAAAATTACATCCTAAAGCCTACAAGACTTTCCTTGCATTAACTTTGACTAGATTTCTTACCACAAAAGGCGTTTGGAAAGTTACAAATATTTTCCAAGATAGCCTAAGTCAGATTCAAGTAACGTACTTCAGATGTCAAAAGCTTCATTGTTAAACCACAAAATAGAAAATAATTCAAATTCGTACTGTTGTACGTTATCGAATCAACAAAGATGTTCCCTGAAAGTTCAAACAAAAGGAAAGCCTTATAGCTCGAAAGTAAAATATAATGAAAATGAAAAATTTAATGCATCTACTTAAATGATAGTTAACATATGTCATGCACATGAAAAGAGAAAAATATTTTAAAATTTCACTTTCTGAATAGCCTAAACGTGAGAAACTTTGATCAATAGATGTTAAACATCAATTGTGCATATTGCTATTCTCAAATAAACCCATTCTGGTCATAAAGAATACTTTTTATAACCACCTGAAACCACCTGAAACCACCTGAATGGGCTAAAATGTTTCAATCACACTTCAAAAGCGCCCTTTTCAACATGTTTTTTTGTCTATTTTGTTTTACATATACGTACACATATTTTGAAATGTATACTCCTGACTGCCATTTTGATGTGAATAAGAATAATTGTTATTTTCTGTTTTGTGGTTTAAATGGAGCCAAGATTTGTCGCAAATTACTAAAATGTGGTATCCATCGCTGAGCCATCCAAAAGAGAGTAGATAGATCATGATGGAAATAAAGGAATAGTGAGATATAAAAAGCAGGTTTTAGAACGACTCAAGTTTGGTCTTGCTTCTCCCCCTCAGCCTGTAGAAGACCCTACCAGGAGTTTCTAAGCTCCAGCTCGCATATATTAAGGGTTTCCGAAGCAAACAATCCGCCACACGACGTTAAGGTAATGAGTCAAGAGGTTGAGAACATTGCTGAGACTTGGCGTAAATGTTGTGATGATGATCAAATTGTCGAGACTTTGTGAAGAGATGGTGATGTTCATCAAATGGCATAGAATTTTAAAGGTGATGATGTTCATTTAATGGCCTAGATTTGTGCAAGGAGGTGATGTTGATTTAATGGGCAAGAATTTGTGAATACGCACTGAATACGCACACGGAACTTGTACTGCAACAAAATATATTTCAATTTCATCTTTGTTAGAAAATGCCGTGTCTTTCAAATGAAGAATGTCAAAAAATGTTTTGGGAAGGCTACTTGTCGGTTATTCTGTAGTCACTGTTGAAAAATCTCAAATTTTCGAGACAATTAATTGTCCGAGGTCGGGTGCAAGGTTTTGAGCGTCGCGGAAAGCCCTCGCGATAGGTCATTTTCTCGAATTTATCTACTATTATTGGTAACTTTGTAACATTGGTAACAACTGTACCTGAATCTAAATAACCACTAGGAATCAACTATCAATAAACATTTGATATTAATAGTTGTATGAAGACCATTTTCCTTCTATAATTGGTGTAAAACTTGAATGACTTCAAGTTGCAAACAGCAATTTTTAAAAATTATGTCTGGGAATTTGAAACAAATACTTAAATATTGATCATAAGTTATCGTTTATTTACATTTTATCATTATTTTACTTTTACTTAATTTTTCTTATCAGATGTTAGAAACAATCTTCGATTTAAGATAATGTTGATAATGTAAGAAATTAAGTACTTTTATGAAAAAAACCGCTTTAACTGAACCAAATGAGCAAAATCAAAAACAATTTAAGTTTGATTAAGGGAAGTAAAAATTTCTATAAATATACATTAATCAATCAAAATAATTCCCATGTTTTCTGCAGATGATTTGACGACTAAAACTTTATTTAGGGTTAAAAATGCGTTGTCAGCTGGATTGACGTCGGTTTCAAAACTTTCAGCGTCGAGCATTGTCCATATAAATGTTTTGTATCTCTGACCACTTCCTTCTCAGAAACTATAAAAGAAAGGCTTGTCGCTTCATTGAATTCGTGTTACAATCATCATCATCATCAGCATCATCTTCATGTAAAGCTATTATCTGAATTATATTTTTGCCTGTTTTCATCAAAACATCCATACTCAATTGCCGTAAATCATCATCAAAAAAGAGCCATTGAAAAGGAAGACTTGAAAACTTAATAAAATATAAGATATAATGAATCGTCTCAACTATTATTGTAAACACCAGTGTATAAACAGTATCCAATTGAGAAGTGAGAAGATGTTAGGAAAATTTGGCAAGGGGTGCAGCAAGTTAAAATAATGAACTATGATTTTCGGTGAACAAAGATGGTTTTAATTGAACCTCACATTAAAAAGTCAGCGTGGCCGGTATTCGGTAAGGATTAACCAACCAACGAAAGTGGCCTCCCTTGTGTTTTCTAAATAAAAGATCAAGAATTATCCTAAAGATCTTTTTTGTTTGACAGATTTCGCTAAAATTTGGGATGTAGGTTTATTTTAACAACAAGAAAGTGAAGAAGTCCAGCTTCTGGAATATTAAATTTTAAAGCGATAATCAAAGATTAGATTGTGTTGTCAGCAGTCTTTGGGAAAAAGTCGAAAATGCTTTAATACTTGAAAATGAAAAAGAAATAAAATCAGTAGACGGGTTAATCTCATAAGATAGAGATTTTGATAATTTGTTATTTTCATTCATTAAATCTTCTTCTTCAAAGACTGGTCTTTCAAAAGGTTATATTTTACAACAATCAACAGTCTATGAACATATAATATGAAAATAATGACTGTGGAAATATCGAATTATTAGTATTGTAGGATTTTCCTTTATTCCGGATGAGCGATCTTTTAAATGTAGTTGAGGCAAACTTATATAGTGTTCATTTGAATACAGATCGCTGTTAATTCAAAAGTCTATGAGCAAACTTTTCCTTTGAAAATGGTAAACATTCTGCTTTATAATTTTGTACTCCTTTCACAGAGTTTCCTTCACACAATGGGTCGCGAAGCAATGCAGCCGTATGGTCCGAACATGTGCGATGTTCTCTGTGAAAGCACTGAGGACTGCATTGATTACAAATTTAATGATGAACAGTTGAGTTGCCATCTCAATATCTGTGAAGATTGTGGAAAGGCGATTGACAAACCGAGATTAGGTAAGAATCTCATATCATGTTTATAATTTCCATAATGTTTTTTTTATACACAAATGATAATGAAACAATAGGCAACATATGTTCATAACTTTCCAACTTTAGCATTTAAATCGAAAGATTGACATGTGATAAGCAAACGTAGGATTAGACGTAACTAAATAAGTTATCAAGAAGAACTGATTGTTGATGCCTATTTTGCAAACAAAGGACAACGACGTGTTTTAAAGGGACATTAGCACGTTTTTGGAAAAAAATGTATTTAAAATTTTGCACTGATAATTACCCGTTAATTCTTAATGTATCATTTTGATCGTGTCAAAAAGTCTCATTTCACAAACCAATTATTCATCGTCAGAGAACAAATTATAAAGATTCACATTAAGTCCATTGGTGACCATTTTTGTGTGAACACCTTTAAGTTATTTTGTGTAATTTGCTGAACTTTCCATTACATATTTGATTTACTACTGCTTCATATAAATGGAACAATTTATGTTCATTTTACTAATATCATGTTTTATTATATGATAGGCGGTGAAATACTGGGGTTTATCAGGCAACAGTGACGATATATTATATTTTCACTGTGACCAGTGACGATATATATATTATATTATATCGTCACTGGTCAGGTGCCGGAACTACTTTCAGCCATATGGACTAAAGTGGATAACTTCTCTTTTTTTAAAGTCATTTTAATTACAAATTTCATTTTAAAATCATATAATAAATAGAATACTTAATGTAATTTTCCAAATACCAGGTTTATTTCATCTCGTGACACGGGTAAAATTGATATTTCACTCGATGAAATAAACATGGTATTTGGAAAACAACATTAAATATCCTCTATAATGAGTCAAGCGAGATTCGAAAACTTACCTGTTTCAGATTGAAATATGAATTGACCTGATATTGGTTGAGTGATATTTTATTGATGTTCATGTGAATTACACAGGTTTTAACCACTGCTATCACTAATCCATTTTTACAACTCTAGTTTTGTGCACTTATATATCGCTTTTCTATGTTTCAAATATATTCCAACTTTGAATTAAATCGGTAAAGAAGTTAGGATTGAAGATAAAATCTAGACCTGTTAAGTTGAAAACACACTTCAGTAGCTAATACTGATTGAAAACCAGTCACTGACAGTTGTACTAAGGTTAAATTTAAACAAACTTTATTCACAACAAATGTTTATCGTAGATATCGTTGTTCATTCTGGCTGCGTTCCTTTGGATTTTTTTAATTTCAAACCTCTCACTGTTGATAACTGGCCCTTGCATAAGCACAACCCTTCTCTTTGAATGAATGCAGGCCGATGTGCACGAAAAGTTTGACGTTTCTTTTTAGATTCTGATTTAATACCAACTTTTTAAAGTAAACCTTCGTTAGTCGAATCTGAGACTAGGATGTTCATCAGTGTTATCATCTTGATAAATCTTCATCAGACATAAAATGACACCATTGGCGTATCAATAGGCATAAGCAGTCATTTGTTGATAATCAACCAAATTCAAACAAGGGTGGTGTATATTAAGAATGAAGTTTGAATTATAACACGCAATTTACATTTTCAAGATGAGTGAGTGAGTTATTGTTTTCAAAATGACGAAATCAAATCTTTAAATTATATTTCATTAAGACAACCCCCTTTCCTTTTCAGTGACATTTTTTGTAAAGGTCTTGAAAATTATGTTCACTCATGGTAAAAATACTGTATTCAATGTCTTCATTGGTATCTTGTCTATCAATTGTGACAATTTATTATGTCAAACATTTGATATGAAATTTTGACCGCGTAGGAGTAGTGACCTGTCATAAGTTTTTTAATATGTCACAGTACTTCTTTGAATTTTGTCACAAAATATTTTTAAAAATCAACAAACCACATTGCTATGGACACAGTCATTATTAACCATGTCTTTCGTGCCTTAAAAGCGAAATTGAAGTTAAAGAGAATATTTTGTAGCTAATGAAAGGTAAAGCTAAACTTTGAAGTTTAATGATGGATATACCAAATTGTACATGTTCAAAACAATAAACTAACATGTTGAGCTAAACGTGATTATAATCAGTAACATTTAGATTTTAAATAGCCCGTAAGCAAATACACCTGTCAACCCGTACATGAGAATGCCGCACTTTTGCCGCAAAATTTTCCGCACATGCGGAGTATTGGTATTCCGCATGTTGTGACATTTTTGCGTGAAAAGAGGGAGAGGAAAAAGCCGCATAAATGCCCCAAAAACTGGCCGCAAAAATTCCGCAACATGGGGAGTATTGTTATTCCTCATGTTGCGGCATTCTTGCGGGAATAGAAAAAGCCGCAACAGAGCAACAAGAAAGCCGCAAACACTGGCCGCATAAATACCGCACACAAGCCGCAAATTGCGGCAAATTGGCTGCAGAAAAGGAAAACGCCCTAATAATGCCGCAAGATTTCCGCACGATCCAATGGCATAAAAACCAGTTAGCTTTAAACCATTCATAAATAGAGAGGAACATCACTGCACAAATCTTAACAAGAAGCTAAATTTGCTTTGCACTGTTTCAAGATGCCTACTTTCTTTCCAGCTATTGGTGAGTCATTGGTGTCATCAAAGGACTTGTGTAGGATTTCTGGAAAAGAATAAAACCAACCATTGCAATCTTGTATATGTAATATTGTATCACATTCTCAGTAGTTACATTTAGTTGGGGCATAAATTGTAACAAATAAAATTAAAAGAAACATTGCATTCAAGAATTCTAGTATAGTTTCCGTATAGTTCAAAGGCGCTGCCCACCCTTTATTCACAATAAAATTTAGTTTTAGAAACAATGGCCCAGTCTCTAGTCAATAACAATCAGCTATCACGTCACTAGCCAAGGCAATTGACTAGGATTTTCAATTTGCTGCCAAATGTGATTTACAAAATTCATTTTTATTTTGGATTAAAAATAATTTTAACAAATAAAATCAAATTGCTAGAAAAGTAGGGTAGCCCTTACCATAATGTTTTGCAATGAAGTATAGATTTCCCCTTAACTATAATAGTGTTAAACCATTCAGTTTTCGGCCTTCGGCCTTGTGCTGTAGGGCAAAACTATACTTTGTTGCAAAAGATGGTTAGGGCCATTCTATTTCTTAAATAATTCTTTGCTTGACTTTACGACTTGACTTGATTCTCTCGACAATGCAGATTTCACCTGAAGACACCTTGTGGCACATTGACGCGTCTACTAGACCATCATTTTCAGCTCACCTCATTTTCCATCTGTTACAAAATGAAAAGAATTGATTGAATAAAAGAGACATTCTACTTAACATGATTATCATGTAAATGTGTCAATATGTATAAAAATACAAAAATCAATTGAAATAATAAAAGAATGTTTTACTAGAACTATAAACGTCACTAGCCTAAGAAATTATGTCATTGCAAGATTTGATACCGCTATATTTTTTCTTCTAAATATTAGCTATTGATCTTTATAAAATGCTTAATTTTTCAACTGTTAATCTCAGGTTCAGTTTATCACATATTCAGTTTATAACGAATGCCTATAGGAATATATCATAAAGTCACATAACATTTTCATTTTGCATGTGAATAAAAGAATGTGCATTCATATGCAGTTCAACCATTACATGTATGTTGTTTGGGCCAAAGGCCTTAAAAACTTAAATAAATTCTGTCTGTCTCTCTCAAGCACATTTGTAATGGAAACATACATGCCATTTGCACAAAATACAATAATTCAGACAGTTGATGTTGATGACTAAATATAACATGTTACAATAATACATTTTCAAATATAACTTATAGTATAAAAACACTTTGTTTCACAGCACACCAAAGCTAAAGTACTTATCTACTGCCTTTTCCCTATAACAGATTATCATTTAAATGATTCACCAGATCTAAATAAAAAGAGCCCCAATAAACTGAATTAAGGAATATGTACATAAAGTTTCCTATCTGGAGAAGAAGTCAAAATACTGACTCCATATAATTCGAAAAACCCATAGGGGCCTTCAGGTCATTTCAACTAAAAATAGAGTTTTTACATTTAAATGTTATCTCAAGCTATTAATTGTTTAGGCAGGAAGACCGTTAGATATACTGTTTCTGTTCCAAGTCTCCATCTGTAAATAATAAGAATCATAGATATATTAAGGGGTAAGGAATCATAAACAAATAAAAGAACATACAAAATTTCTGCAAACCTTTTCAGTCCGGTTCTAGAATTACATCCTTAAGACAAAGATATTTTCCAAAAAAAGATGTTTTGAATATCTGTATTCAAAAATGTACATCAACAACATTCGATGTGTGATTTGCAATTCACCCTTCAAGTTATTTTGCTGATGAACCTTTGCAACTTCATAATTGACTCTCAGATACAAAGCTCCTACTTTATAAAAACATTAATAAATTAGATATTTCAGTAGATTTATTTTGCGTTATTAGTCCTGCTTTTATTCTACTTTATCTCTGGGCTTACACCTTTATTGTATTTAACTTCGATTTAACTAATATTTACTATTTCATTGAACTTATTGATTAAAGATTTCCATGTTAGGATAATGAATATGATGTACATATGTCAAAGTTAACCACTCTTGAGTTTCTTTACATCCTTATATTTTAAAAAGGAGAATATGATAATTAAGATAACAACAAGATGATTATATAATAATTAAGAAAACGTCCTCATTTTTAACAACAATGTGAAGAGCAGTGTTTCATGTTCTTTTGCACCAGGCAGTCCAAGAACAGAACTGTATAAAAACAGTTACACTATGTAAATAAGTAAGACTAGCCAATAATACACACCTTACTTACAATACAATTCATGGCTTGAAGTGAGATGTCAGCCTCTTGAGTTCAGTGACATCTCCCAATGTGTGACAAGATTGCAGCAGATGTGTTGAATGAACACAAGGATGACTGGAGGTTTGACTCATTGTTAGCTATAGAGGTACTTTTTCGGTATTTTCCCTTGTCATGTGATTTTGTGTTTGCATCGTTTTGTTACGTCTTGTTTCCACATTTTGAAAAAATGAGCTAAGGCCTATATGTTTTTTATAAGGATATTGAAGTTGTCTAGAAAACCTTGCTATTCTTCTTGGAAATAACCTTTAAGAATTTCTGCATCAGAATAATTATATTTTTGGATAAATGACTGCCATATAATATACACTACCTATTTGTTTAAATAAGTGTATATGTATAAATCAAGAGACGATGCTCTTGCCAAACTGTAATATAAAGAAATTGTGGGACGAAGACCATGATTAAAAACTTTCTTTCAATATATTGAGTCCTGAAGGCGAGTACGTTTTGCTTACGAATTCACCAACGTCCAAAGCTCCTCACACTGAATTGCGACACCGTTCATGACAAGACCACTCTTTACACGATAATTTCTAGCATACATGTATTCAGGGAAACCAACAAGTAAGCGATAATTTTTAGCATACATGTATGACTCAGATATTGTGAAAAGGTCAGTCCTAAAATCATGTATTTTGATATCTCATTTTCCAATAAATGTTCAGTTCGCACTCAGTATACGAATTCACCAAATTCTGAATGAAATTAAACTCCTTACACCGCAATGCGAAATCCCCATCACACAGCAGAACGCATTGGCTCTGCAGTGGAGTACAAGACATAAATTTCCGGTTTTGATATCTTGCGCGAAATGCAAGTCACTAAGATAAGATAATGGCTTTATCCCAAAGGGAAATTTGTTTACATCTTATACAGAACTACACTTCGATTAACTACATTCGACGATCTTTCACAACACAAGAAGAATGGTCATACTAATATACTAGTTCTTAGATAATGTTAATACGATCAGGTATTAAAAAATCCACCTTTTCAGGCCTTTTTTACTCTTTTCTGTCAAAAGACTAACCGCATCGTGTATTTTTTATGCAGCAGAAGGCAAAATACGTGGTGCTTTGTGTTTGTGATGATTTCTTTTTTATTAGATCGCTTTCTATAGGTTCTCATAGGTTTCACCTCAGTTGGTTTCGATTTTACAACGATTTGAAATATATATGACGCATTTGATTATGGATTCATCAACATTAATCATATCTACAATATTTCATATGAATTGATCGTTGATTCATTCATTTTTTGTTAAGATATCTTTGTTTAAAGAAGACCGGGGTAAAAAATGAAATTTACACCAACATGACCCCTACCATGTTTAAAAGGGTGTAAATGAGTGGAAAACAAGGTTTGTTTTGTGATTTTTTAGTAAAATATAGCTTATATATCGATGGCCATTTGTTGTTTATTAAAATTAATTTTCCAAAAAAATAATTAAAAATTTCATTTTTCCCCGAAAAAAATCAAACACGTCTAGAAGTATTCTTTGATTGATAACTAAAGGCTTGCACTGTTCTGTTTTAGCGTACGACGTCTAAAAATGAAATATTTGTAATTGAAAATTATGTATATGATGAAATCAACTAAGGTGAAACCTTTCTTTTGCCCGTGAGTTTATCTCCAGGACAGTGACCAGATGATTTGTGCATGAAGAGTCGTTAATTCTATTTAGAAATTGAAACCAGTTAAGTAAAAAGTTGACAACTAAAACTTTTTGGTTTTTTTAATAGTTCATTCTCTTAAACAAATTTATTTATTAAGTAGTATTTAAATATTTAGAACATGTAGACTGTATCAATGTTTTTTGTCTATGATATTAGGAAAAGTGAGAACATTAGTATAGTATTATTAATAAGAACCAAGAACCACTAATATAATCCTTTTTCAGTGAAAATGTAATAGTGCATATTCATTAACAATTTTCTC
This sequence comes from Steromphala cineraria, assembly GCA_916613615.1. NCBI lineage: Eukaryota > Metazoa > Mollusca > Gastropoda > Trochida > Trochidae > Steromphala > Steromphala cineraria. The sequence continues at coordinate 50,397,942 of OU744730.1, forward strand.
TTGAGATAAAATTTTGTATATTTAAGTCTATAATGTTCAATATAACTCTTTGTTAGTCATTACTTTTACCTTAACATGACTAAGGACTATTGGAAATGCCGCACGCGAAAAAGTTTAAGTCAGAAAAGCCGCATTATTTCCGCACAAGATATTTGCTAAGTTGAAAAGCCGCAAAGAAGCCGCAAAATGCCGCAAACACCTCTGTGGCATTCTCATGTACAGGAATGGTTTAAGGTTTAAATTGGGTAAATTGTATATTGGCAGATAAAAGACAAATATATCCAATGAATAGTATATTGTATCCTTCTTTCTATTCGTAATATTTGATTTTTTTTTGCAATCAAAGACAACGAAAAAAGATCCTCCTGTTTTGACCCTGAATTCTGAGCAAGATTTTCGGCTTATGAATGGAGCTGTCCTGATAATCTCCCTTGGCTGGTTTTCGCAATAATCGAAGAGCTTCTGTTGTCATTCCTGTTTCCAATTTAAGTTCATTCTCTTCTGGGGTAACGTTGAAAGGAAATCAAGAATAAGCTAAGTGTGGGTGGAAGGAGTGTTGAGGGTGTGGGTGGAAGGATTGTGGAGGGTGTTGATGTACGGAGTGTGGAGGGTGTTGGTATTGTGAGGCGTATAAAATGTGTGTGATAGTGTGTGTTGAGGGTGTGGGTGGAAGGATTGTGGAGGGTGTTGATGTACGGAGTGTGGAGGGTGTTGGTATTGTGAGGCGTATAAAATGTGTGTGATAGTGTGTGTTGAGGGTGTGGGTGGAAGGATTGTGGAGGGTGTTGATGTACGGAGTGTGGAGGGTGTTGGTATTGTGAGGCGTATAAAATGTGTGTGATAGTGTGTGTTGAGGGTGTGGGTGGAAGGAGTGTGGAGGGTGTGGTTGTAAAGAGTGTGGAGGGTGTTGGTGTAAGGCGTTTGGAGAGTGTTGGTGTAAGGCTTGTAAAGGGTGTGGGTGTAAGTCATATGGAGGGGATATGAGTGTAAGGTTGTTGATGTTAGGCGTGTAAAGGGAGTTGAGGGTGTCGGTGTAATGTGTTAAGAAATTCTGGTTGGCGTTGAGGATACGAATCATATCCCAACATCCCAATTACTTCCAGTATAACAAGCACACCTCCAAAAAGTATGCTACATAAAATCATGAATATTGTATTACTCAATCCTTATTTATTATTCAAAGGCAACAGACCTCAATTTCATTGTCCATGATTACAAATGATTTTAAACAGATAGTGACTTATCGCTTTTTGCTGTTGCTATTCCTTTTAACTTTCCTGACATAACATATATATATTTGTTTGTCAGTGACTACATTCCACTTATTTGAAACATTGCACTAGTGAAGGATCAAACACTTCTGACAAACACCCTCATCCTACTAGGAGCAATATTTGTAATTGATATTGTGTCATATATTACACAATTTAATGTCTCAGTAATGAGCAACGACTTTTTTCAGACCAGGGTAGTCCTGCTTGTCCTTCAGCTGACGTGGATGCTCTGCGGCAAGCCTGTAAAAAAGGTACGTTGGAGGTCGTTAAGAAGCTTGTGTGCCATGGGAAGGTGGGTGTCAACTGTGAAGGGGGTGACGGCACTACAGCTATCATGCTTTCAGCTTCTGAAAATCAATTGGAAATATTTTGTTTTCTTTTCAAAGAACACGCTGATATTTTGGCTGTGGATGATTTTGGTGACAATGTTCTACATTATGCATGTACGGGTGGAAGCCTTTTCATTATAAAGACACTTCTGGGTGACAAGAGGATTGATATTGAATGCAAAGATATAGCAATAGGACAGACGGCACTGTTCAATGCTGTATATTATGGACACGTTGCTGCTGTTCAACTGTTAAAGGAAAGAGGAGCTAATTTTAAGGTAGAAACTAATGTTAATGAAACGATTCTACATTATGCTTGTATGGGTGGTGATATTAACATGGTGAGATATGTTCTTTCATTAGAGACTACAAACATAGAAAGTCGGGGACATAACGGGCGAACTCCTCTTATTACTACTGTTGAGAGTGGTACATTATCAATAGTTAAATATCTTCATCAACGAGGAAAAGCCAGTCTAATAGCAAAAACTGATGAGGGGGATAATGTGCTACACGTTGCCTGTAGTGCCAACAGGACGGAAATGGTTGAGTATCTGCTTTCATTTAGTGAAGTACACGGTTTTGAGAGAATGGAAAACAATGAAGGCATGACACCAATTGATGTGGCAAAGAACTCGGGCTTTATCCAATTGAGCATCTATTTAGAATTAATGGAGTACTCAGAGCAAAGTGGCAAAGACGATAAAGGTTATTGGCCCTTTAGCCCATATCTAGGGCCATAGAGGCCACACCCTTAAAACCTATCCATCTTCATCCCCAGAAGCATAAGGCCTAGAAAGCTGAAACCTTGTGTTCAGACTCCAACTGTTGAGGATAATAATTTTGTGTTCAGACTCCTACTGTTGAGGATAATAATTAACAGTTTGTGTGACCTTATTGGCCCTAAAAAGGGCTTGGTGAAACTTTGGCTCCTATACTATAAATTATCAATTGAATAATTGAGCTATTGCAATTTCTGTATTGATTACAGTTATCTGAAATAACATCACCTATATACTTAATTCTAGGATTTGTGATCCTGTGGCCCCTACAAACGGGGAAGCCACATTAGCCACACCCTAAAGCAAAATTGAATATGAAGCAAGAAGAGCTACAGAGCCAATGGCTCTATTTTTACCCGTTTCACAAAGGCCTCCTACATTTACACTGCGTCCTAAAGAGCCCAAAATTTAGGACTCCGATTGATTCATATGTTACCTGTGTTTCTGAACATCTCGTCGAGTAAAAATTCGTCAAAGATAAAATCGTTTCATTCACTGACGAATCGCTTCAAATATCACTCAACCAAACCTCGTAAGTTCCAAATAAGCCATTCATATTGTATTGAGTAATTCGTGGGTCACAAAAAGATCGTTTTCTCCACTTAATTTGAGTGTTCGACATGCCTGACAATGTCATTTTAACGAAAGTAGGTACTCATGCAGCAATAAGTAAGCCCTCGCGACTGACGATTATGTGACCTTCAGCTCTCTCCTTCATTCGTAACATGCGAGAATTGCTTTATCGATAGAGCCTACATTGCATCTTAAGTATACATTTTTAATATTCGATGGTAATTACTAAGTTTTTTCTAAGTGAAATGATTGGCAAGGTAGAAAAGTGAAAAGCAAACAACGATTCTATCGACTTGTAAAATGTAATTGAACATTGTATATTTGTGACGAAACGTCCCAGTGCTGATAATTTTTCTAGACTTTGTATGGCCTTTTGTTTTAAAAATATAATTATATGATGATAAATCATTTAATTGCATTGTATTAGAATGAATAATTTCTTTTTAACATATTCTCAGTTAAATAAATCTACTTTTTAGATAATAAATGAATACTTAATAGCATGTAAATACCAATATTCATTGACAATTGTTCATACATGTAGCTTAAAATGTTATGCATATTAATATTCAGCTGCATAAAATCAACCTTTACAATAGTATATTAATATGATTGAGAGAAAATGTCTTTGAAATATTTTGAATAAAATTCATTGATTCTTTGTCTATTTGGTTACTTGTTCATGTGTTTTGTATTGAAAAATGCTGTTTAGCACTTGCTGTGAGTATTTAATAAAAGTTGTATTCCTTAAAGATCACAACCTTATGTCAGACATTCCACCTCAAGACACTACAACAACACAGAAAATTGAAATTCATCAAGTAAAAAAAATTCAAATTCCTAACCATGTCATTGCATTGTGACGTCATCGTGTTAATGACGCCATATGATTGTAACGTACATGTACATGTAGTTGTGTTTAAGACGTCATATCATTGTGGCGTCAATACGGATAATGTAAAATGTTTGTGATGTCATGTATTTTCTGATTACAGAACATTGTTCAAAATCAACTGTCAAAGCGATATGAAATATGTTTGAAATATATACTGTTAAGATGCTTGATATATTTTATTATTTATATACTTAAAATGTTTATGTACATGGTAAATTAAAAACTTTGCATTAGATCAACATGCATTTAATATGTAAATGATTACGTTTATCAAATTGAAACGGTCGTAAGGCATGTCGTAAGAGGGTCGTAAACAAGGTCGTATATGCCACGAATTCCTACATTGAGCATATATGCATAATGAACATTTATATTGTGCAGGATCAATTCATTAACCATAGTCTGCTTCGTCATTACATCATATACATTGTACTTTACTTCCTGACTATTATCTGTAATCACCGAGATTCGTCAACCAATCTAAATTTACTCAATTAAATAAAAACGAACTTTGTTCACTCTAAAATGCATTGAAATCGTAGTTCATTCTTTTTGCTTGCTGCATTCTTGCCCCGAATTTTTCTAACATCTTCTCACTTTTGAAACTGACCTTGGCATTAGCACAGCAATGCTTTTTTTACAATGGTTTGACGTCATGAAACAATGGTCTGTCGTAAATGACGTCACAATGTTACCAGGACGACTTGTTCTTCAAAGCTTCCGCTCAACCTGAAAGTTGCTCTTTTTGGCGTAATAAGAGGTATTCCATCATATAGTAAGAGAATATCTGTTTATATCATCTCATGCGCCATTTGTTAAACATAAATTTTCTACCTCATCTCTCCATCTATTGCAAATTAAAGAGTGACAGTCATACATATACTATAAAGGAACGAATAGCGAGTGGAACAGCGACAGCTTGAATTTGTGTCATTTCCTGAACTGGTATATAGATCAATTGTTTTCTTAAAACATGTCAATATGTAATGCAAGTGTACTGACATGTATCAAAAGTGTGAAAGTGTTTCTTCTTCATCTTCTTAAATGTAAAGATATTTATTAGATACAGTATTGTATATAATATATAATTGATATATCAATTTATTGAACAATGAAGTGCAAAAACTATTTTTTCGGGTTTTTTAAACTTTAAAATATGAGGAGATAAAAAAATATATATTCCCCAATAGAATTAATCTGATGGTCTTTCACACAGACCTCGAATATTGAATTATTAACGTCGTAAGATATAGAGTATCTTGCATGTGCGGCTAACTGTGAGACAATGATTATCATTTTTAAGAACGGTTTTGTGTGGTTTGCCTTTCTGAATATGGACAAAATTATCAAGGATGTATGTCTACTAAAAAGATGGACGCGAAGCTCTCAAAATTGATATATTTCAGTTTCAAGTTCGTCACAGACATTTGTGAACGGTCATTTTTTGTATAGTCTGTCTTTTAACATATTTTGCGATTCAATATATGAAACATATTATCCTATGAATATCCGCTCTACAATGCTTAATCTAAGACACTAAATTAATTCTTGCAGTGTCACATCATAATCACATTACAAATTTCATATTCAAACAACACCATGCAGATGAGATCTCGATTTTCAAAGAAACTATTAAATTGTGATCATCGTTAACCTGTCCTGTTCTTTTGTTAACGTAGCATTCGTATTCTTTTGATATGCTGTTATTTCATACAAACACCGTAATTACGGACCGACATGGTGTCTTTAAGTCATTTCATACAAACTGGTTTGTACTCATTGTCGATATGTTACCCAAAGTGACGTAAATAATACAAAACAATCTGACATACTTATATCATATGACATAATTACTCTGTTTACAAAGTATATTATACATGAAGATTCGCTTTCTATTTCTTTCTGTCAAACAACCAAGTTCATTAAAGGGATAAAGTAACCAACGTAATGTTCATGAGTGTGATAAATGTTTACTTTCTGTATACAGTTTCTTCATTCACCTCATTGATTTGCAATATTAGCTTGATCTAGAAAGATACTATCTCCTTATGTCCACTGGGGTAAACAGGTTAAACATCTTTCAAGTGGACTAAAATATTTTGATTATTGTATTGTATTATAATCTAAAAGAGATATCTCGAAAGCACAATATGTTCATGAAAACACTAACTATTAGGATAGCCAATGACTTTTTAAGGTAAATGTAATGTCTAATATCATATTTTCAAAAAAATGATACTTGAGTGCGTGTTGCCTTCCTGTTTTCGTGTTTCCTATAGTGATCATTTGAAACTCTTATTCTATGAAGAATGTTACATTACTGAGCAAATTATATAAATTTGATTTAAAGAAGTATGTTAGACTGTTTCGGAGGATAATGAAGCTAAGAGGATATAAAAGTCCAAACTGCAATCAAATGAAACTGTTGTGATGTGAGTTAACGTCAGTAAGTTGAGTACACATTTTAGTTTTCTTTTGTAAGTGACTATCAAGAGCAGAATAATGAAAACATCTTGCTGTAACGATATCTTGTTTGAATACATGCATTTATATTTAACTTATTATTAACAATTTTGAATTTTTATCTGAACAGTAAGATTAAAATTTCTGTGAAGCACTTTTGGCAAATGGTTGGCATGTGTCTGATGTTGTTTACGGTTGCAGGAACGAAATAAACAACAATGGAGATTTTTCTCGATTATTCATTGTCATCTTTTGCAAAATTTGTAATACAATAAACGTACAAGTTAACATTGCCATAATCTAGATTCGAGACACTTTAAGCATTTATGAAAGAATCGGAAAAGTCGTACGTCTTCAATATTCCATCGTCCCTTTTCATTTTCCTTACACTCCTTACATACTGTCAGAAGTGAACGTATCTAATCATCATGTTCATACTTTCCGGCGTTATTGTTTTTTAAATAATCAACTAGGTTATGTAACAAAGTATGTAAGCTCATTTAGTTTTGATTAAGTAATCTCATCCTGTCATGGTTGTACACGCTCAACAAATCAAGTGGTTTCAATCATATGTGACCTTACAGGGTACTTAAAAACCTTGATAACTCCACAAAGGTTTTAGGGACTGCACCAATAATTTCTAAAGAAGGTTGTTGTATACTTCTACAGAATCCAAGAGCTTTATATCTGGTAGTTAAAGACAGATGCAAATGACTTTGGGATATGCAATAGTTTACCCACTAAAATTTACAAATAAAAGCACCAAACATTATCACAAATCTGACCAGTTTGAAAACATAAAAACAATAACCGATGCTTAGTCATTCAAACATTAACTTAGTTTTTAGTTTTCGTTACAACTGCTTTCGTTTTACTTCCAGGCAAAGACTTAAATTACTCAGTATCATGTTTAAGTGATGGCAATGAATCTTAAATTGAAAAATGGATCAGATTTGATTTCTTTATTTGTCAAGAAAACTTGAATGATTTAAGTTTATTTGCATTTGCTTCATCAGCTTCATCAGAAAATAAGAAGAAGAAGAAGAAGAAGAGTTTATTCTGTATACGGGCCATAAGACCCATCGTACAATATTGTACAACGTATAATACATTGAGTTACCATTGTTTATATTTTTTGCAATGTTTTCACATGCAGAATAGACATGTTCCAAAACAGTTATGAAATTGTTTCGGACAACAGAGTCTAATGATGTACAAATGCTGTATAGAGAAAAGTAATACCCATCATTCGTTCTCGGAATAAGACGCTGACGCATTTCCTCATAGCGTTTACATACATAAACAACATGAAATCATCCTCAGCACTTTTACAATGTTTACATAATACAATATCATCATGACAAGAGACAATACCTCTTCTAATATATCTAACACCAAGAGCATGACATCCTGATCTGAACAATGTAAACAGACGCTTTGATCTATTACTTATTTTAGCTAAAAGATATTTTTCACAAGTTAACCGAGATTTATGAGAATGATAGAAAGACAACGTAGGGACGTCTAAGGAAGAGAGCCAGTCTTGCCTTAAACAATTATGAATTCTATCAGTAAACATATATAAGAATGTGTCAATATCACCGACATCTTGTGAAATACAAGCTGTACCAAAGCCGAGATGAAATAATAAATCACTAACATGCCGCGTCCAATTGGGACGTTTTCTACATTCAATAGATACTAGATATTTGTATGGTTGTTAAGGATATCGACTTTGATGCATTCTTAATAATCTTAGCCAGTTTTTGATGCATTGAAAAATATTGACATTACTCAAAAGGTACCCTACCACTTTCCCCATTTCACATTCCAAAATACACATCAAAGAGTCAAAACAATGTTGTGTCAGAACAATCTTGTGTTAAGTCGACATATAATTGATTAATTTTTGCTGATTGATGGAAATTCATAGAATTTTTTATTTGTAGAAGATATACTTGTTATGAATTGAAGGAAATTAGTTCATATAGTGACGACAGGAAGGTTTGAGTTCAAGAGTGTGGTCGAAAACAGGACAGTGGCGAGCGTCAATCAGTCAATTGTAAATTTCTTTAGAAACGTTCTTAAGATGTCAGAAAGAGGTTACGAGTTAATCATGTTTGATAGGTTACATGATAAGTATTAATGTAATGTGTTGGGCGGGTGAATTTGACTTTTGCGAATATGACTGTTTTAAGAAACAAGTTGTTATCATTTAATTTGCATTTTGGAATGAATATGTGAGATATTTTGAATTGAAACAATTTATTATCTTACCTTAGAGTTTTTGATTGGCTGACCATCGATTTTTTTATCTTATGTACCCCGTGAGTCGCACCTCTCACGGTGTACAAATTTCATGTATCCCGCTGCCATAGCAACAGCTCCTCTCCGAGAATAGGTGTCGCATAGCGTTTAGATAGAGAATCTCCCCCAAGTGTCTTCTGATATCAAATATATCAACACAAGTTGATAAAAGTAACAAATATCCGAGGTTTGCCGAGGATTTTTACTTTTATCAACGAGTGTTGATATGAGCTGTTTGAGTGGCATTCTAGAAGTTGATGGTATTAGGAAAACAAGAGTAATTCTATGGATGAACAACTTCTTTATTGGATGGTGGCGACGTTTCGGTATAGATTCTTATACCGTTATCAAGCATATGGTGAAATCACCTCACTAATGGTTTAAACGTATTTATTCCATGAAAAGATACATGAACTGGATTGGTCAACAAGCTCGTGTGAGCTTATGTGAAGACCGCTCCAACAACAAAATATATGAACATGATCATGACAAGAGCGACATATAGTAAACATGGTGTCTAAGAATTATAATACAGGTAGTAAAACTGAAAATAAGTTCATTATAGATTGGAGATGATGGCTGAATACATTTTTGATATCCGCAGTCAGTATCATACGTGTTCAGTCAAAACGTTTAGTTTCGATTATAAATAGATGTACTGATTTTAGAATTTCAGATTGGGTAACAGTGTTCAAAGATGGGTGGCCATATAAAATTGTTTCTAATGAAAAGCCATTTGTATAATAGAATTTGTTGGATCTAACTGAATCGAATCTTGAACAGACGAAAAAGTAATGAAGTGCGTCCTCAGTGGCATGGCCGCAAGAGCAATCCGCTTTGTCAGATATATGTCTGTTAAATTTATCAGCATTGAGATCGCTACACCCCAATCGTAGACGACAGTGAAGGATTTGACAACGCCTTGAGCCTAAATTTAGATCAAAGTGAATATTCTTATTTCTTGAACTTAATGCAGTTTTGAAAGCATTGACGTCAGTAAGGGATTTAACATGTTCGGGTAAAGCATTCCAGAGAATTACAGAGTCTGGTAAGAATGAGTTTTTATATAAAACCGTACGGCATTGTATATTTTGCAAATGTGATGCATTTCTTAATGGGTAACTGCTAGCTTGAGAGACAGAAGGGGGGGGGGGGGGGGGGGGGGGGGTGAGTTCGTTTAAATAAACGGGTAACCTGTTATTATACATTTTAAAGAAAGTAACTAGTTTTGCGATTCTTCTTCTTTCGGAAAGCGAGACAGTAGAGGTTTCGTTGTAGAGTTTAGTATGACTGGTGCCGCGGACAGCCCCGCATATCGTCCACAAAGCGTCTAATTGCAGTTTTTCTAAAATATTTGCCTGCATTTTTGAGCAATTGTCATATATATGGCTGCAATAGTCGAATATTGGAAGAATAAATGACGTATACATACGATGTAAGGTGTTTCTAGTTAACCTATATTTAAAACTTCTTAAACAGTTGATCATAGGGCTTACCTTTTTAACGATATCGTCTATATGGTTATCCCATGAGCAGTTATTTTGAAGAGTTATACCTAAGTGTTTATGACTTGAGGTTTCCTCTATTCCAACGTCATTAAGGAACAAGCCTGGATGTGGATTTGGATTAGATTTTCTGCTAAATAAAATTGATTTCGTTTTGGTAGAGTTAAAATCAACTTTCAATGTTTTTGCCCAGTTTGCTATTTTTATCAAGTCGTCATTAAGACAAAATGCTGCTGCGTCAGGATCATCAATTATTACATAGATGGAAGTATCATCGGCAAATAATCTTATGTTGCTATCGATGCCTTCAACAATATCATTTATGTAAACCAAAAACAAAAGTGGTCCTAAAACAGAGCCCTGCGGGACGCCCGCCATTACTGACTTTACATTCGAGCTATAGCCATTTATAACTACACGCTGGGATCTATTTTCTAAGTAACTTTTAAACCATTGTAATAATGGGCCATTAATTCCGCAAGAATCTAATTTATGCAAGAGACCTTTGTGCCACACTCGATCAAAGGCTTTGCTGATATCGCAGAATACAGCACGTATTTCCTTACCTTCGTCCATTGCCTTCGCAATGAAATTATATAAATAAGTCAATTGATTAACACAAGAATCACCAGGTATAAACCCAGATTGTAAGTTGGATAAGATATCTTTATCTCTCAGATAATTAAAAACATGTTTAAAGATACATCGCTCAAATATTTTAGCTACGCAGCTTGTAAGAGCAACTGGTCGGTAGTTTGAACAGTCATTGACACTACCCTTTTTATGAATTGGTATAACGCTTGCCTCTTTCCACGTGGCCGGAAATGTCATTTTTTGAAGTGAAATATTAAACAGTCGTGTTAAAATGGGGGAAATACTGCGTGCAATTAGTTTTAGAATTCTATTACCAATTCCATCTGGACCGGAAGCTTTTGTAGTGTTAACACACATTAACACGTCGTATACTTCGCTGTTATCAAGGCTTATTTCAGATAGATTGTTAACTGACTTTTGATTGATATGAGGGGGTTGTGACTCGGGATTTTCTACTTGCGATTGCCTAGTGAAATAATCATTTAAAGTTTCAGTTATATCTTGTAAGTCGTCACTGACTACATTATTTTCGATTAAAGGAGGAAACATAGAAGTAATTTTATTTCTCTTCATGTAGTTATTAACTAATTTCCACCAATTTTTGTCAGAAGAAGATTGATTAATCATTACGTCTAGTTTATTCGCGTATTCTCGTTTTGCCGATCTGACTGCTGAGATAACTTTATTTCTACTTTTTCGAAATCGAGTCCAACTGATATCTGAATTTTTCAACTTAGCTTGTCTATGATGTCTATTACGTGTGCGTATCAGTGATCGAATTTTGTTGTTCATCCAGAGTGGGTCTGATGGTCGAATTGTAACAGTTTTGTTTGGAATATTCTTGTTGCACGCGTTCTTTATTGTGGTCGTTAACTTATTTGCAATATCATCCACGTTCTCGTTAGAAAACATATCTTTAGTATCAATGTTATCGATATCCAAAATTAAACCATTAATGTCCATTTGTTGATGATCATAAATTTTACGTTTAAAGGTATTAGACTTTGGTCTATTGAATTTGATATTAACATAGGTCGGACAATGGTCACTGCAAATAGGATCTAACACCCCGCTATCGCGTACATTGTGAGTAGAAGATACAAATATTAGATCAATTAGAGTACTTGATTGCGGGGTGATTCGAGTCGGTTTATCTATTATTTGAGTAAGTCCATGAAAAGATTCTAGCAGTTCAATTTTACGCTTTCTTTCATATGAAACATCTTCATTAAAATCACCGGAAACAACAGTGAATAAGTTAAGACAGCGTTTCCAATCGACTGATCAATTAAATCCCAATAGGCAACACTACGGTCAGCTCTATAGAAAGTACCTATCAGGTAGGTACGAGATTTACATCTAACTCGAACCCACACAGCTTCGAGTCCAGCTATGTCCAATTGAGGCATATTCTCGGCAAGCAAATTGTCTTTAATATAAATAGCTACTCCGCCCCCGCGGCTACCGCGATCTTTGCGAAATGGAGGTTGAAATCCTGGTATTAGAATGTCATTGTTTGAGATGTGTGAATGCAACCACGTTTCTGAAATACAGATTATATCATATGAGTTAAATTCAGCTTCTAAGACGTCAAGTTTTTCTCTTAGGCTGCAAACATTTAGATGTACTAACTTTAACGTATTTACTACTGGGCCAGGGTTGGGATGTATATCACCACAACATAGTATCAGAAATGATGCAATGATGCTGACAGACAGGTTATAAATACAAAGATGTCGGAAAAGGAAAATGTAAAATTTTAGCTTACAAGATGCGAGGGAATGAAGCCTGACTGCAAATATCCCCACTGCCAGTCTGTACTGACTTATATCAACCGGCATCTATATCCTCGAATATTACAATATATGCAGTGGGTAAATGTATATCACAACCATCATATAGGAATTGTATATCATCAGAACTTAACAATGCAATAAGCATAAAATATTGTATGGAAACAAACAAAAATAAGGCATATATGTCTACCTTAGTACGCATTTGAGTATAGGAAAAATGCGATTCTTCACCAGAACATACCCGTTGGAAAATGTATTTACAAATTTGAAGAAAAGAGAAAAAATATATAAGAAAGAAAACTAAAGAAATCCATGACATCATTTCGATGAGATGGTGGATGAGAAAATGCTATGGTGGAAGTGCAAATTTTGTGATAATCATTTTGTAGAAAATTTAGATTTTTGAGTGCGATTGCAATAAAGGAAATATTTAAAAGAAACAAACAGAAAAAAACCCAGAAGGAAACCAAAAACAAAAGAAAACGAATGAAATAAGCAGCCCAAAAAGCTGGAATGAAAAATTAACGATTCAAAAAAAATAATTTTTGTGTATTAGCAGCCAGAACTTTACACTAAAAAGATAAAAAAATAAATAAAAATATAAGTGTGAAGAGAGAAGACAAATCGACTCGAAGGCTGCGTTCGTTTTGACTCACTCGAGTGCAATCTTGCGCATGCTCAGATGCCAGTAAGAACGAACGACTTGTATGCTCACATGAGTGTTGCACTTGGTTACCTGGCTGTAAACAATATGGCCGAAAAATTGATTTGGTCACAAACAATTTATAAATTGATTTTTAACATCACATGATCTCCGAAATAACCGATATGTTGCAGTTTCTCTTTAAACAAATCTAAACCTCACATCTGCTTGGTGCGAATGTGTTAAAATAAGGCTTATATAGAAATTAGTATGTCTTGGGTATGTTAGGACACCGTGTCAATTGACGTACTTCCGTTACTCTCACGACCTCCCTCCCCGATTTAGCTGGAGGGACATCGAGTGACTCTAGAGTGCACACGGGAGTGACACTATGGTCGTTCGATTAGGAATTTCCTCGCTCGTGCGACACACTATGTGCAAAACGAACGCAGCCGAAGTGTGAACACCACACACTACTCACTAGATACATGCTTAGAGCGTTACATGACAAGTGCGTGCAGCACGGTATATGGGGTCACGTGATCATAGCCTCATGGCTTGTGGATACCTGTCGATATTAGGAAGACAAATTTAACAAAATGGATATAAACAAAACTCAAACAATCATATAAAGTATAAAGTCGCCTACAGTGATATATGTGATGACAGAAGAAATCGTCAGGTGAGTTATAGCCTTGGCTTATATTGCCGTTAAATGTACTTAGTAAATCCGCTGATTGACACACTCGCTGGTAATAATAACTAGTGAATTGAACTTATAATGTCACGCTTAATGACAACACAGCAGAGAACGGTAGGAGAGTAATCATACTTTGAAATCCAAAATTTAACAACAAAAACAAAAACAAAAACAAAAAATTAAAAAACAAAAATTAAAAAAAATTAAAAAATAAAAACCCAAAAAGCAACCCCCCCCCTCAAAATTAAAACTTGATTATTCAAAACATGTAATATAAGAAACTAGAAGTTTTTGTTGATCGTCCATTAACATCGTATGATCAAATATAGTAGTCAAATGTTCACTTGCAGTACACAAATGACATATATAACCATTTTTTATGTTTCTGTTTTGAACAATCATGAATCGTCGCAGATCGAGTTCTAATGCTAATATTCAAATAAAATGATATGGATTATAAGGGATATTTTGCCTTAGCGATTTGTGGAGCTGTGAATATTGGCATGCCTGTTACAAGGTCTAAATCAAAATTCACAAGATACAAACAACATGTTTATTTACCATTTACGATAAATGTTACAATTTACTCACCGTTTCTATTCCACTCATGACAATGTATCCGTAAAGCTTTCTTCAATAACATAATTCCGATATTTTACAAAAACGCAGTCAGCGTTAATATCTATTTAACGATTATGTAACAGCAGAATATCCGGTAATTGAAAATACTATTTTGTTGATATATAGACGATTTATCAAGTCTGTGACTTTGAGATCAAAGTACATGTACATGTTTAGCATTCGTTGCCTGTAATATCTCACACAAGTGTTAGTTTTGAGAAGGTGTCTGTGCATCCTGAGACAGGTTTATTTTCATTATAAGTCTAGTGCTCTCGACCACTTCTTCAAAGTGGGTAGGATTGGCAACTTTGGTGACTGATCCATCTTTAAGCTTGATAAGTATCACCCCCTGAGTGACCCATGAAGATTCAGCCTTCTTCTCGGACACCAGAGCTCGGGCTTTACTAGCTAGCACTGCCCGTGTCCTGGTCAGGTCCTCGTTAACGTAGATCCGTGGCGCGTTCGGGCGACGTAGGTCTTTCAGTTTAGATCTCAGTTTCAGAAACAGACGTTTCGTGGCGTTACTGACGAAGCGGACGATGATGGTACGAGGAGGCTTCTGAGGCGTAGTTGGGCGTTTTGGCATCCTGTGGCTGATATCAATATCAGCCGGAGTGATGTTGATTCCAATAGCCTTGGCTAGATCCACCACTTTATCGTCGGTGTCCTCGTCATCTTCTTCTAAGATCCCAGAGATTCTGACGTTATTACGTCGAGAGTACTGATCCGTTCTGTCCAGGCGATAAGTTAGTTCCCTGATTTCTTCATCCTTTTCGTTAAATTTTTCTGTAAGATTTGATACTGAAAGTTCAAGTTGTTCATTTTGTTCCGTTAGTTGTTTATTTTGTTCCGTTAATTTAGCCATCTCTTCCCTGAACATTGGCCTTATTTGTTCAGAAACCGTTGAACAGAGCACTGTTAGAACTTTCTTGTTTTGAAATAACATGAGTAATTTATCAAGAAACTCATCCGTACCTGGCATAACGTCGGTGTTAAGGCCTTTTTCATCTTGTTCAATCGTTTCCTCTGTTAATGAGTGTTCATCATTCGACGCCATGTTGCAGTGCCTCTTGGAATCAGCCTCTAAGTCCGATTCGGGGGACGAAACAACTTGACAGTTACGTTTAACTGTTGGCGTATTTTCCATAAGAAAACGTAGTATTTATTTCTTTACCAGAAACAAGTTTTCAAAACGTGGTAAAGCACTGAACTCTTGGAAAGATGGAGTGTAAGAGGCGTGCGTTAGCAATATCGCTACACAATGTTCTATATCGTCATTTATCAGAAAAAGTAACAGCCATCAGTTCACAAATTTCAATCACTTCCTCAAGAAACACATTAAAGCTTACATTGATATTGTTGTTGGTTGTAGAAATGTGCTGGTTTCCACCATAGCATATAAAATTCACTAAACTCACTAATCAAACCAACCTGCTGGTTCAGGAAGGTTGATGACACCTTTGTCATTCTCCCACAAGCTAACGACCCTCATGCTCTACTCAACCACCTTAACAAACAGCATCCCCGCATCCAATTCACTGTTGAAACTGAATCTAACTCACAGCTTCCCTTCCTTGATGTCCTTGTGACACGCACACCTGACAACACTACATGTATTAACACCTCTGTCTACCGCAAACCCACGCACACTGACCAATACATCCATTTCGACTCTAATCATCCTCACAGAACTAAAACTGGCATTGTCTCCACCCTTTCCCGCCGTGCTATCCACTTATCCTCTGGCACCCCTGACACTGAACTAAAACACTTCAGCATGTCTTCACACAACTAAACAACTACCCATCTAAACTTGTTGACCGTGTTATCCACTCAACCCTTAACCCTATGCCTAAACCCACTACTACCAAGCCTGCCCTGCCCCCATTCGCATCTCACTCCCCTACATTGGCAAAACATCGCTTCACATTAGTCGTCTACTCAAGCAGAAAGCTGGTATAGACACCTACTTCTCCACGGCCACTCCTCTCAAAACCATCATTAGGGCTAACGGTAGAAAACAAGCAACAAAACAACAGCAGCCTAAAGGAGTGGTCTACAACATCAGCTGTGACTGCGGCAGCAACTACATCGGAGAAACATCAAGGCCACTCAACATTCGCATCAAAGAACACAAGACATCCACCATCAAAGCAGACGCAAAATCAGCTATTTCAGAACACATCACCAAATTCCCACAACACAACATCAACTGGGACACTGTCAAAACACTCACAACCAACAAACATGATTACACTCAACGTCGTTTAGCCGAAGCTTTACAAATTTCCCGTTTCCGGCCATCTATGAACAGAGATCAAGGCTATTACATCCCATCAGCTTACAACCATTTAATCCGCCCATAAATAATCCAATCAACTCAACTGGCTTCGCTAATCTGCCTAATTAACTCACTCACAAACTGGTATCCCACTTATCCTATGTTTTCTTAAACTTCATGTAAATTATCCTTTGATGTATTGTTACCTTATCCTGTTGTTACTGTTATTGTTTTCTCATTATCATACCAAACTGTATAAATTGCTGTATTCCTCATTTTTCACCATATGCTTGATAACGGTATAAGAATCTATACCGAAACGTCGCCACCATCCAATAAAGAAGTTGTTCATCCATAGAATTACTCTTGTCTTCCGAGTGTTGATATATTTGATATCAAAAGACACGAGGGTGAGATTCTATTTATCATCCAAAATCATTTTTCATCACATTTGCTTAAAAAATGTACATCTTTGAACACTGCATAGCTCTAAAACTCCTATATCAGTGATGTCATAGCACTGTGACGTCATGGTGTTCATGACGTCATAGCATTGTTACGTCATTTTGTTTATGACGTCATAGCATTGTGACATCATTTGATGCAAAAATTTTGTGATGTCATGTCCCTTCTGTTGACAGGGCATTGTTCAAAATCTACTGTCAGCATTGTATCGCTTGATCTTCCACAAGCGATATCTCCTGTGGAACACAGTTTTGGATAATAAATGAAGTTACCAAATGACGCACGCGGTGTGCAGAGTTTACATAAGTTCGATTAGCTCTTTTCGTGATTATGAATTATAGATTTGTTTTATCATCTAAATGGAAACAAATTCCGCATTGCATTACTTGCACATCATTAAATACTGGTTAAGATTGTTAAAGGGGCAGTAGCACGTTTTTAGGGGGAATATAAGGTGATGTCAGGAAAATGAAAGTTAATGGTTCCAATTGAAAGACAGTGTATTTAAACTAAATGGAACAGTAATAATACAAATATATGATGTCAAATTTAGCCATGCGATTCCTTTTTCTTATACAAAATGAATTAAAGGTGTTCACACAAAATGGCCGCCAATGGAGTTTAGGTGAATCTTAATAATTTGTTCTCTGACTATGGAAGATTGGCTTTTGTAATGAGATTTTTGAGACTATCAAAATATTACATTTAGTATTAACGTACAATTATCAGTGAAAAATTTAAAATCTAAAATTATCAAAAAACGTGCTACTGCCCCTTTAACAATGCCTTCATGCAGATTACCAAGAAAATGTTACAATATGATGATGCTTTACCATAGCCATACTAAACATAACTGGGTAACACACACAACAAATATATTATTTTCCATCGGCTGCGGTAATGCTTGGCATAAACAATTTGTAGAACCGCACTCCCGTTTTATTTGTCTAGTTAAGCAAAGACTTAAAATATATATTCCTTCAAAACTGGTCAGCTAGTCTCTCACTATCTAACAAATGTTTCTATTACAAAATGGTTGAAGATACTATCTATGCAGAACATCACTACTCGTCCTTATCTATTATAAGAAAATACAAATCTTCACTGGCAAGACTCAGTTGCTCTTCGTATGATTTAAACATTGAAACTTAAGAAAAAACAGAATCTGCCAAATGTGAGATCTAAATAAAGTCGAGGATGAATACCATTTTTATGTGTTTGCCCAGCATACAATTCTTTCAGAATTATGTACATAAAGAACTATTTTCATAAGCACATAAGTTTATTTCTCTTATGAAGAACAAAAGTAAATCTAATCTAGAAAATTTGTCCATTTATATACACAAAGTATTTATGTTTAGAAAGAATGTGTTACTACCTGTACATTTATAAAACTATGTACTACAGGCATGTGGCCTTTCAGTGTAGATTTATATATAAAGAGATTTAAAATCAAAAAAGTTTTTAAGCATGTTTCGGCTAGTAGTTTTACGTAACACGATTCATAACATTTAAGTCGGGTAGGATGACGCCATTTTGTTTACATTTTGGGTCAAGGCCGTTCAAGCGGTGATGGCTCATCCGTTAACGACAGTAAAAGTGAAATTGATATATTGAGCTGAAGTTTCTTAGGACATGACGGTAAGATAAAAAATGATGCTTCTCCCTCGGGTAATATGGTCTGATACCATCTTTGTAGAAATTGTACGTCAGACCGTATTACCCGCGTGAGAAGCATACAGCTTTTATTATGCCATCCACGTTCGTATCAAAGCAAAACAGTGAAGAAAGTCACTGAGTGTTTGTTAAAGATATGAAAAACAAAGGAATCTGTTTTGATAGTCACTGGAAGCATGTTCATTATTTCTGTGAAGTGCTTCACAAGTGGTCATGCCACGGAGAGGTGGGATGCACGACTGGAATGATAATTATTAACTTTATCATCATACAACTGACGTCGAGTTCGACATCGTGACACCATGGTCTAACACAAATAATTATCATATGATGTCGCATTGTTACCGTGGCTAGAGGGTCTTCCAATCGGCTGCTCAACATGAAATTGCCTGTTTTAGATATTTGCACTTGTGGATACACCTCTCGTGGAAATATCAACTTCCTACCTCACTTGATGAGATAAACATAATATAGTCAAGAAAAAAAAATGTCCTCTATATTTGATACACTGTAATTACATTTAAGAACAAAAAGTCGTCTTATATATACATATACTTTAATGTCTTTTCATACGAACTGGTTGCTACTAGTCGATATTCTATCCAACGATACTTAACAAATACCGACTAATATGATATTCCATCATTAACCGGATTACAAAATGTATACATGACGGTTTGCTTTTATTACTTTTTGTCAGCCATCATGTACTTTAACGGTAATGAATAACCAACGCGATGAGCTTGATAGTTGTAAATGCTTACTCTTCATATTTGGTTTCTTGGTAAACCCCATTTGTTTGTAAGTAAAGCTTGATCTAAAAGGATAATATCTTTTTATGTCAGGTAAACAGGTTATTCATCCTTAAGATAGACTAAACTATTTTGCGGATTGTATTCCTAATCTATTTTATCATATTTCTAATCAAAGATACCTTAAACGCGAAATATGTTCATTTAAAACGCAATCCATTTTGATAGGCAAATAGTTTTAAGGTAAATGCCATTTCAAATATCACATTTGAAAAAAAATTCTTGAATGTGTTTCCTTCCTATTTTCGTCTTTTCATCTTTTTATATTCTTGATTGTTTTAGATGTAAGAAAAATGAATCATGTCATCATCAACTGAGTGAGTGAGTGAGATGGTGTTTAACGTGTTTTGAACAATATTTCAGTTATTAAACACGTGGATGTTGCCATCCAAAAGAGAGTAGACAGATCAGGGAGATAGGGATCGAAAGGATGAGGGGAAAGACGGAAAGAACTGAAACATTTGTGATGTGAGTGAAAGACAATAAGTTGAATACTCATTTTATAATCAGAGCCGATAATGTAAAGGAATTTCTGCAACAATACGTTGTTTGAATACATGCATTTATATAGTAGTTAGCATAACTCATTTTGAAATTATGTTTGAACAGTATGTTATCGATGCAATAAAGCAATTCAATAAACTTGGTATCCAAATTTAACACGCAATGGTATTTTAAAAATTGCTTCGTTATCGAAAATACGTAAAAGTTCTTTTCATTCTGCGTTTACACCAAAAAATAAAACAATATGCAGCTAACTATATCGGTTATTGAACAAATTTTGTACCGAATGTGCTTCTATTTTCATGATTAACACGGACACACAGTGTGTCATTGGCCAACTTATCAACAAAAACAAAATACTTTCAAGTGATACATTACACATTATCCCCTAATGGGGGCAAAAGGGGCCATGTTCTTAAAACCTATTTTCGTCTTCTTCTCCAGAGCCAAACGGTGTAGAAAGCTAAATCTTTGGGATAGGCTCTAGAGTTTTAATTTCTAACTTTGATGACCCTGTGGCACCCTAATAAGAGCCCCAGGGGCCAAGCCCTTAAAATCGTTTCGTTTTCTTCTCCAGAACCAAAAGAAGCATTCTCTCCCCACAGAGGCAGATCAAGTCATGTTGATTTAGCCTCTGATCCATTAGGCCGAGTTTGTGGGGTAGAATGGGAGATGCCTGATTGCAGGCATGTACCATCTAGTGTTTTTATTGATATTGGTGTATGGACAAAGTAAAACAAACTTGTCTTCAGATTAAACAAAATGCCATTATTTAGTTACTAACCTCCGACAAGTGACTTTAGCCTTAGCCATATCACATGTAATCGACTCATTCCCACAGAAGTAATGAAAACATCGTTACACAGATCAATCAGTGTTACCCGCCCGTCACTACTCCACTGTGTGGCGTGACCTGTCATCCAATTAGATTCATTCACATTACAGAGTCGGTAGTGTGCAGACGTGTTTTCTGTATCTCTCCCGATTGTATTGAGCAATATATTAACGTGTTTTGTTGTTTCTTGACTTTATTACTTACCTTAGTTAGGTATTCCCGCTGTCCCTTATCGTGTTCATTCTTCGTGAGTGAATTCGGTGCTTCTGACAGGGGTTTTGTTGGTTAACACAGCCGTGTTGACCTGGATTAGTGGTGCGCGGGTTGTTGATTGCTCGTGCAGCTCGTGCAGCCCGGGGGTCGGACGGTCGCTCTACCCCTCTGCGTGACAGCTTTGGTTGTCTCGTGCGCTTGCCGTCTGCTAGCGCTACTACCTTCACTTGATCGCCTGGCCGCCTGCCTGGCGCTAGGTATCTCGTGTGCAAGGCCACTAGGCGTCCTACCCCGGGTTCGTCTGCCGCCGCAGGCAGGCGCGTATCGCCTGAGAGGTCGGACCTCATCATTTCCGAAGACGCAGGGGAGTTTAACATTCCGTCCTCCCTGGCGTCGGACGTGGGGTCCCTTCGACCAGACAAGTCGGTTTGCGACCCGCTGACACGTGGCTTGCCTTCAGACGTGTGTCACCGCCTCGTGACTCGTTGCCCGAGGAGCCTTCTGACTCCGGTCCCCCCCCCCCTCGGGAGGAGCGCCGGAAGAAGGTCTTGAAGGCGAAGAAGCGCTCCAAGGCGTGTCACCACGCTCCCTTCGACGCCAAGGCGTTCAAGGACGATGTCCTTACGTCCGTCAGCACGATGTTGAAGGAGTTTGTCCAGAAGGAACCTGGCGATCAAGGCGGGAAGGATCCGCCTTGCCACCTCCTGTGGCGCCGACCACCAGGCGCGTCCGCCGGGTGACGCTGGTGTCGCCGCCTCCCTCCCCATCGGACACGTCAGTGTCAGTCGCGTTCCTCCGTTGTCTGCTGCAGGCGGCCTACGAGAGGAGGAGGCACCTGATCAGGGTGAGACGATGGCGGCCATCGCCGACTGGTGTCAGCTGACCCTACAGGAGGTGGATGAGGAGTGCAGCTTTTCGAAGCAGGCACGTTTTGAGACCTTCTGTCAGGAGGAGGAGCAATCTCATTAAAATGATATCTTAATTGCTTCACTACGTTACGCAGATTAAAGATCTCACAAGGCCCCGTAAGTCAAGCCGTCAGGGTAACCTTTGACCGCTTGATGTGAGGAAGATTTAATCCACCAATCAAATCGTATGTCTCTTAAAGGACAATTCAGGAGATTAAACCGTAAATCGGCACAGCCCAAATGATAAAATGATAACTTATGACCTTTCGAATTTCCAAAAAAGCAGTGTTAGGTAATTTGCATAGGTCGTAAATTCATTTGTAATGTTTGACTATTTGACAGAACTAGATTCTTTCTAATTTGCATATGTACATCGAATATGTGTGATATCAAATCAACAAGACTTGTTTTTATGTCAGTTCTGGTCTTCTCATTTGTGTCAGTATATTTATGGATACAAAATATGCCGAATTTAATGAACATGAATCGTTTCATATGAGATTTAAAGGGAAACGTTTATATAACGTAACTGTTCCAAAAATAGCATCTACAGCTTGCTGTTTGAATTTGCCCCGTTAACGGTGATTTCTTCGATAATGATAACATTAAAGTATTTACCTGAACGATTTTGGACCAACAAATTGATAGGAGCGATATAAAGCACAGTTTGAGTTATATATTCGGACATGACAGGAAATATTTGTTGTCAACATTTAGAAATAGTCGGAAATGTTCGTTTTTCGAGTTTTGAAGATTAGATATGAATACCCGTCACCAGCAACCCGAGTTACGGGGCAAAGTCGCTGATTGGCTGAGTCAAAGGATACTCTGACGGCTGGTATAACTGAGCCTGGTAAGATCTACATGCGTAGCGAAGTGTAGCAAATAGATCGTATTTTAATAAGATTGGGAGGCGGAGGTAGCGAACCCGCGAAGCGTCCGCTTCCCTCCCCACGGCCTTCTCCTGACAGCGGCAAAGGACTTTGACTCCCACGTGTCATCCGCGGCGCCGGGCCGTCTTGTTCATCCTCTTGTGATCTTGGATCGTCGGAGGTCGGGGCTCCCGGTCGCCTCTTCTCCCATACGGCTTTCTCCTCCCGTCTTGGACGACGACATCAGGCGTGTGGCAGCGCCAGGAGTCTGCCACTCAGTGTCTGACGGGCACCTGTCCCACCTGGACAGGAGCATCCTTGGCATGGCGAACTCCGTCGCCAATGCTTGTCAGGCCATGGCCGCTTTCTCCAAGGAGGCGGGGATGGAGAAAGGGGCGAAAGAACTGTATCGGGGGTTCGGTTCCGTGGCAGGGAACCTATACCAGATTATGCTAAGTGCCTCCCGCATCTCAGCGGGGGTCACTAACCTGAGGCGGGACGGATTTCTCGCGCGCACGAATCTCCCGGCGGAGATGCGCACCCGCCTCAGGAGCGCTCCAGCAGCGTCGTCGATGCTGTTCGACGGTTGGCCTCGTTACCTTATCGTGGTGTGGTGGTTTGTGTGCTTCGGTGACCCCGAGAGCTATGCCAGCTGGAGCTTACATGCTCCTGGTAGGGTCACCCAAGCTGGACAGGTCGACGGGTAGAAGCCAGACCAAATTTGAGTCCTTCTAAAACCTGCTTTCTATCTCTTACTATGCCTTTCTTTCCGTCTTTTCCCTCATCCTTTCGATCCCTTTCTCCCTTACCTATACACTCTCTGTTGGATGGCAACATCCACGTGTTTAATAACTGAAATATTGTTCAAAACACGTTAAACACCACCTCACTCACTCACTGTTCGACGGTCAAGTCGCAGAGGCTCTGCGACACCGCCAGGAGACCCAACAGCAGGAGCTGACCAACCGCTTGGCAGGGGGAGGCGGCAAGGTCCCTTCGGCGGTGACAACACAGAAGAAGCGTAAGGGTGGCGCTCCGCAATCCCCCGCCGGTCCTAGGTCCTTTAGGGACGGGCCGTGGCGGCTACAACGCCGGCCCCACTCCAAAGAGGACACCCAGCAAGCCACAGGGTGGCAAGGGACGCGCCTTTGGAGGAATCCACAAGAAGAGGTGACTCCTGGGCGCCTCCTCTCCTGCCGCCAGCAGCGGTAGAGGTTCGAGACGGGGCCATTGGAGGCCGTCTTTCAACTTTTGTGGCCAATGGAGGCAGTTGGGCCTGGACGAGTACGTCTGTCAGACACTGGAGCGTGGGTTTTGTATACCCGTGCACACCCGCCCCCCTTTGACTTGTTTGTCAGTGGAACGTCTGCTAGAGCCGGGCCGGCTCCCGCGCACACTGGAACAAGTGGAGATCATAATCACCAAGGAGGCGCTGAGCGAGCTTCCGCTCCAGGGTCTGACACCGGGGTTCTACTCTCAAGTATTCGTGAGGCCGAAAAAGGACCCGAAAAAATGGCGGCTGATTCACGACATGAAACAGTTCAACTGCTCCTACCTGGAGCGGCCACCATATTTTCGGCTCTTGACCGTGCGGTCTATCATGCGGTTGCTATCATGCGGATGCGGTCTATCATGCGGTTGCTACAACCATACAGCCGCATGGTGTCCTTGGACCTCCAGGACGCGTACATGCATGTCCCAATCTTCCCGGCGGATTGCAATTACCTCCTATTTGTCCTGGCGGGCCGTCACTTTCAGTGGAAGGTGTTGCCCTTGGGGATTTTGACAGCCCCTTGGTTATTCACTCGGGTGACCCAACCCATCGTCCAGTTCCTTCACAGGCACGACATCCAGTTCGCGATGTACCTGGACGACGGGTTCGGGAGCCACTGCTCCCCGTCAGTTCTGGCCAAACAGGGACTTTGTGATCGCTCTGTTCAGACGCCTGGGTTGGCTTGTCAATCTGGACAAGTCGGACCTAGTGCCGACGACGTTGCTCGTCTTCCTAGGCGTCCGTCTGGACACGACGCAGGACAAGGCCTTTGTCACGGAGGAACGGATGTTCATGACTTCACAAGGAGGGGGAGGCTTCACCTCCGGCCCCTCCAGATAGTACTGAACGGATATGCCGTCAATCTCCTTGGCTATCAAGCCAACGGACGAGCAGGAACGCCTCCTCTGTCCGGTACGCGCTCTGAGCATCTACGTGGAAAAGACGCGCATGCTGAGACAGGGGAGGCGCAGGCTCTTCTTGCCCCACTCCCAGACGAGCTCAAAGGAGTTGGACAAGAGGTAGCTGGGAGTTTATCTCAGGTCGGCAGTAGTGGACGCCTACAAGCTGGCTGGACTGCCTGCACTGGCGCGGACCAACCCACATGAGATCAGGGCCATATCGGCGGCTATGGCCCTACACAGCAACTTGTCAGTGGCGGTCATCATGGCCGGCGCTTACGAGCCCTCACGAGTTGACCAGGGGCTTGTTGACCTTGAATAAATTGTTTGTTGAATGGTTATAGTGGTTTTGTGGTGTTTTAATTAGGGGTCGACGACCGCGAGAGGTCAGGCAATTAATCCTCATTAGAACACTCGCTCGCTAGGTCGCCGACCATCAGATCAATCTTGAGAGTTACCGCTATGCGATGAATTCTACCCGCCTCCTACAGTGGTATCAGGCTAAGGTCACTTGTCGGAGGTTAGTAACTAAATAATAGTACGTTTTTGATTAAACGTCATTATTTTTACCTACCGTAGACAAGTGACCGTCGCCTCCCCTCTTACGCATCCGTCGTTAATTGGGACTCCTAGGTAATGAGTCAATTACATGTTTTATGGCTAACAGGCTAAGGTCACTTGTCTACGGTAAGTAAAAATAATGACGTTTAATCAAAAACGTACTATTATTTGCTCTTGACAGGTTCTGTATTCTGGTAACAGACAAGATCAAAGGTGTACCATGGAAATTCCTCATTAAAATTTTGTTTCACACAAGACACCGGTTATTTCACGTGACAAAAGGTAAATAATGAATTTCAATTGTTAAAATGCGTTCGCCGGGTTGTCATTTAATCTATTGGACAATAGAATGTTGAAAACTTCATAAAATAAGAACACTAAAAGTATCCTTTTTACTGGTTCACTTCTGCATTTGTCTCTATATAAATATGTATAAATATACACGTATTTATTGTGTTAAGCGAAGTTTATTTTTCTATTTTAGATCAATTTCCTAGGATGTTGTGATGAATTGCATTCTGTGACCTGTTTATTACATTCACCAGTTTAGACAGAAAGTATATTTTCTCAGTGGAATTAAATTCAATTGATGCTCTACATATCCCATTCTAGGCACATAATTGTAACGGTAAAAGGATTCAATAAATACCATTGTGACGATTGGTCTGTGCATTTGCATTAAGTTGAACTGAAACAATGTGAGATTCCTCCAGATGTTGATAGCAAATTTCGTGATGCTGCATAAATATTTCTTAAACTTTCCGATAGATTCTGAGTATTTAAACGATAAACGATCCAAAGAACTCTGTATGCATGTTTCTCAAAAGAACGCAATAACCAAATTACACTACATCAATGCTAGGATGATACCAATAATAGATATAGGAGTGGTTCCTTGAAATATGTTCGTCTTAAAGAGGAGGCCAAGCATTTACAAAACTAACGTCCCCTCGTGAAATTGATAACATTCACAGAATAGATATCGCTTAGTTTAGATATTTCTAAACTCAGACTATCTTAACACTTAATGACGCCTGTGAACGTTAATCGATCTATCAAATGTCTGAAGAAAACAATTTATTTAATATGGAAGTAGTTTATTATTTGAATTATTTGAAGCCTTACATTCTTGTGACTTGACATATTAACTGTTGACACTTAAGATTCTTAAAATGCGAGTGTTTTGACTGTGAATCAAACCTATCTTTATCAGGCACAAATTATAGGATAATCATAATTTAAAGTTAGACTATTCCGTTATTTTGACTTGGATTGTTATTGTTATGCACAAATTCATTTCTCATATATCATGATATAGTCCACTTTAAAAACTAAAGCGTAAATATATTAGAGTTATCCCCCTTTTTTCATAACTACTTCCGGCGAGCAACGTCATTTGTGACGCCATTTTGCATGACATAGATAATCAACACAAGCATTCTAGTACGTGATGGATTTAGGGCTTCTCGGTGATGATGAACTGGAAAAAATGACTATTCCTCGTTTGAAAGAATATCTTCGTAGTCACAATTAATTCGTGAGTGGTAAGAAGCAAGAATTAGTGATTCGTGCAAAGGGAATCAGGAAAGTTTGTCAGATAGCTAGACCCATTGTTACAGAAACTGTCGATATTATATCCAGATCCAGTCTGTTCATTACGCCTTTAGGAGAGAGTGTTTCACAGCCTTCTGACATTAAACAAGGATGGACAACTGATATGAACACAATACCTTTCAGTTTTTCACAATACGACGTGTATAATTATTTGGTTTTGAAAATGGGTGCCAAACGACAACTTCGTTCAAAGTGGTTCTATCTGGATCGGCATGTACACTCAGTTCAGTTCCATGACATATCAGAAGATTGTAGTCACTGTTATGTGAGATGCAAGGTGATACCTTTAGTGGACAAGACCATTCCCGATTATACAGTGTGGCTGCTGATGTCAAAACGCACCGGGAACGTGCATTCTGGTGATTGCGAGTGCACTGCCGGGTATGTAGACTAACAATGTTCAATATTAAATTGCGTATAGGCCTAGAGCCTAGATCTACAATTTATTATAATTGAATAAATGCATTTTTATTATTGCATTCTTACGAGCCCTCACGAGTTGACCAGGGGCTTGTTGACCTTGAATAAATTGTTTGTTGAATGGTTATAGTGGTTTTGTGGTGTTTTAATTAGGGGTCGACGACCGCGAGAGGTCAGGCAATTAATCCTCATTAGAACACTCGCTCGCTAGGTCGCCGACCATCAGATCAATCTTGAGAGTTACCGCTATGCGATGAATTCTACCCGCCTCCTACAGTGGTATCAGGCTAAGGTCACTTGTCGGAGGTTAGTAACTAAATAATAGTACGTTTTTGATTAAACGTCATTATTTTTACCTACCGTAGACAAGTGACCGTCGCCTCCCCTCTTACGCATCCGTCGTTAATTGGGACTCCTAGGTAATGAGTCAATTACATGTTTTATGGCTAACAGGCTAAGGTCACTTGTCTACGGTAAGTAAAAATAATGACGTTTAATCAAAAACGTACTATTATTTGCTCTTGACAGGTTCTGTATTCTGGTAACAGACAAGATCAAAGGTGTACCATGGAAATTCCTCATTAAAATTTTGTTTCACACAAGACACCGGTTATTTCACGTGACAAAAGGTAAATAATGAATTTCAATTGTTAAAATGCGTTCGCCGGGTTGTCATTTAATCTATTGGACAATAGAATGTTGAAAACTTCATAAAATAAGAACACTAAAAGTATCCTTTTTACTGGTTCACTTCTGCATTTGTCTCTATATAAATATGTATAAATATACACGTATTTATTGTGTTAAGCGAAGTTTATTTTTCTATTTTAGATCAATTTCCTAGGATGTTGTGATGAATTGCATTCTGTGACCTGTTTATTACATTCACCAGTTTAGACAGAAAGTATATTTTCTCAGTGGAATTAAATTCAATTGATGCTCTACATATCCCATTCTAGGCACATAATTGTAACGGTAAAAGGATTCAATAAATACCATTGTGACGATTGGTCTGTGCATTTGCATTAAGTTGAACTGAAACAATGTGAGATTCCTCCAGATGTTGATAGCAAATTTCGTGATGCTGCATAAATATTTCTTAAACTTTCCGATAGATTCTGAGTATTTAAACGATAAACGATCCAAAGAACTCTGTATGCATGTTTCTCAAAAGAACGCAATAACCAAATTACACTACATCAATGCTAGGATGATACCAATAATAGATATAGGAGTGGTTCCTTGAAATATGTTCGTCTTAAAGAGGAGGCCAAGCATTTACAAAACTAACGTCCCCTCGTGAAATTGATAACATTCACAGAATAGATATCGCTTAGTTTAGATATTTCTAAACTCAGACTATCTTAACACTTAATGACGCCTGTGAACGTTAATCGATCTATCAAATGTCTGAAGAAAACAATTTATTTAATATGGAAGTAGTTTATTATTTGAATTATTTGAAGCCTTACATTCTTGTGACTTGACATATTAACTGTTGACACTTAAGATTCTTAAAATGCGAGTGTTTTGACTGTGAATCAAACCTATCTTTATCAGGCACAAATTATAGGATAATCATAATTTAAAGTTAGACTATTCCGTTATTTTGACTTGGATTGTTATTGTTATGCACAAATTCATTTCTCATATATCATGATATAGTCCACTTTAAAAACTAAAGCGTAAATATATTAGAGTTATCCCCCTTTTTTCATAACTACTTCCGGCGAGCAACGTCATTTGTGACGCCATTTTGCATGACATAGATAATCAACACAAGCATTCTAGTACGTGATGGATTTAGGGCTTCTCGGTGATGATGAACTGGAAAAAATGACTATTCCTCGTTTGAAAGAATATCTTCGTAGTCACAATTAATTCGTGAGTGGTAAGAAGCAAGAATTAGTGATTCGTGCAAAGGGAATCAGGAAAGTTTGTCAGATAGCTAGACCCATTGTTACAGAAACTGTCGATATTATATCCAGATCCAGTCTGTTCATTACGCCTTTAGGAGAGAGTGTTTCACAGCCTTCTGACATTAAACAAGGATGGACAACTGATATGAACACAATACCTTTCAGTTTTTCACAATACGACGTGTATAATTATTTGGTTTTGAAAATGGGTGCCAAACGACAACTTCGTTCAAAGTGGTTCTATCTGGATCGGCATGTACACTCAGTTCAGTTCCATGACATATCAGAAGATTGTAGTCACTGTTATGTGAGATGCAAGGTGATACCTTTAGTGGACAAGACCATTCCCGATTATACAGTGTGGCTGCTGATGTCAAAACGCACCGGGAACGTGCATTCTGGTGATTGCGAGTGCACTGCCGGGTATGTAGACTAACAATGTTCAATATTAAATTGCGTATAGGCCTAGAGCCTAGATCTACAATTTATTATAATTGAATAAATGCATTTTTACGCATTGGATATTTTTATGGAGTAAAAATAATCGGTCAGTGATCGAATTATCTGTTTCATTTATCACATATGCTTACTTTCATATTATCATAAAATTAGGCCTAATTTATAAGGCACCTGAACACGCTACTAATGTGGACAAAATTACTAAATCCAACAACATTTAAGCGAAATGTATCATATTATGACAAAATGTTCAACTTCTTACAGCTAGAAATAGTCATGATAATAAATGTTGTGTAATTTTAAGAAATGTATTACACTATGATCTCTAGGTGAAGATATTTGCTTTTGAATGCATATAATTAAGCGATGTTGTGATTTCTTGGAAAGGTGTGAACTGTTGAAAATAAATTTAAAACAGACCATAACCAGTTTGAATATTAATTATACCAAGCGGCGGAAGCCCACTTTTTTGTGGCACAAAAAGAGAAATTTAAGATATTATATTCGTATTTTATCAAAGATGAATTGTCTATGACAGTTAGGGAATTCCAAAATCTATAAATAGCATATTGATGAAAAGTAGCAATAAACAATCCTTTAAATTTAGTTTTGTAAATCAGAGGACAGAAGCCCTTTTATTATCAATGTCTAAATTATTTTATTGTTATACTGGTTTCAATGATTGTGTTTGTTACAATGTAATCAAAATAATGCAATTTTTGATTGCAGGACTGGCGAGGCATGCAACCATATCAGTGCTCTGCTGTTTGTGCTGGTGGGGATATCAGAGAGGAAAGCCGAAGGAGACCTGTCTGCTACATCTGCAAAATGTCTTTGGAATCACCAAAGGAACAGCAAACTGAGTCCTGTCAAGATTCAAGACTTGAAGATCCGGAAGCTACATGTTGATGTCACTGAAGATACGGAGGGTGTGGGTGAAGTTGTCAATCGCAGAAATGATGTGGAACCTATCAACAAGAATGTTTTAGCATCAAGACTGTCAGGTTTGAACTCTAATGCAGGCTTTTTGACATTCACGCAAATATTTGACGCAAAGCCAGTCTCCAATAATCAAGGCACAGATTTAGCTCAAAATATCAAGTTAACAAACAATGAATTTGTGTATGCAGATCATGTCAACTTGAAAAGTCAAGAGTGTGTTGATTTCTTTCATCAATATTCCGCAAATTTGAATGATAATGTTTACACACAAGAACAGATGTCAGAGGTAGAATTCTCTACAAGAGGCCAAGGAAATAATAAAGTGTGGCATGGGTATCGTAAATTGAGACTGACAAGTTCAAATTTTGGCAAGATATGTAAAAGAAAGGAGAACACTTCCCCTGATTCATTGTTAAAGTCAATGCTATATTCTACATTTGACAATGTTCACATGAAGTGGGGAAGGAAACATGAGGCAGCTGCTAGAAGAAGCTATGAACTGAGAGCAAGCAAACTCCACAACAGATTTTCAGTTCAACAGTGTGGATTAAATCCTTTATATCCTACTCTAGCATCAAGCCCTGCTGGACTTACATCTTGTTCCTGTTGCTCAACTGGCTTAATTGAAATCAAGTGTCCAGCCTCTAACAGATGGAGAAACAAGAATGTATATGAATGTTGTGAGGACCCAACATTCTTCTGTGAACTTGACAGCAAGGGGGAAGTAGTACTAAAACGAAGCCATCCATATTATATGCAAGTTCAAAGGCAGCTTGCAATCTCTATGAAAAAACATTTTGATTTTGTGGATTGGACTTGGAAGAGACCAATTGCAGTTGAACGAATTGCATTCGATGAAGCCATGTGGAACAGTATGCTGGTTAAGCTGAATACATTTTATATGAATTGTCTTTTGCCAGAAATGTTTTCTAAAAGAGTAAAGATAAATAGAAAGCTATTCACTTGAACTGGTTGTATGGCAGATTGGATTATCCTGTATTCACCTATTCATTGACATGTTGTGAAAATAAGTATTTGCTTGTTCTACAGAATATCTTCATATGATATGAAGAATAACTGAAATCCCTCTTCATATACAAATGAAAATTAATCTTAAGGAAATCTCAATGTATATATTTGTGCTTAACTGAAAACTTGCAGGCATCTTTTCGTCATATCTATTTGTTAAAAACTGGCTTCATGTTGAAGTTATTTTCCTCAAAATATCTGTAAAACAGGTATTTAAATGTGACTGGCCTAAGATAAACAGTTTGTTAATAAAAATCAATAATGACAACACATTTTTGTTTATTAATTGTTTTTAATCTATATATCATAGTATCAAACAAAGCAACAGTTGCTTTACAGTGTCAAACAGTACTTGGTCAGTAGCTGGCTGGTGACTGCATAAGTCTGACATTACACTTCAATTTCAAAGGATGGGACATGGCATAGGGGTGGTAACAAATTTGTCAAGCATGTACAGATTTTCCAAATTTTAAAAGCCTGTGAAAACATTGATATCTTCATAACACCATCGAAAATGTGAAAGTTTTTTATTCGTTCCATCTGTCTTTCGATGTGGATTCTCAAATTGGCAATGTCTCTTGTATTTCTCACTTCTTCTTTTGAAAGGCGTCGCTTTTTCCGCTTAAACGGGGGAATGATAAGGCCAATACCTCTCTCTGTAGTAAGATCTGATGTGACAAAACCCTTTGTCAGCCATGACTGAATCACCTTCTTCAAGCAGGTCTAGAATTCCACACTCTTTGGTAATCCTTTTATCAGAAATGCCAACTGACCATAAATCAGATGCAAATATTGTGACACCTGCAAGGCTAATACCTAGATATAAAGTAGGTCTGTTACACTGTACAGCTGTGTTTTTCATAACAACGTGATCAGTTTGGCAGTGAGTATTCTTGTTATCAAATGAGGATTCCACAGTTTGAGTTCCAATAGAAACTGACGACACACAAGCACTAGACGTCTGTGATTCCTTATTCCTGGAGGGAGGCAAAAGTGGCTCATGAAAACCAGAATTATGCATGGTGAGTGAAGCCATGAGACATGAGACAGCTTGGTCCATGTTGTATGTCCATGCCACTGTCATCTTCATCAGTGTCCTGCAACAATAACATATACATTATTATAATATATATATATGAAACAACATTATGAATCTTTTTAACAAGGAAGCCAAACTTATTTGTGTTCACTGTTGGCAAAACTACTAAACTACAATCTAAATAAATTTAGATCAACAGATTTTTTATTTTGTCATACTGTTGATCTAAGATTGACCAGTGTGAGAGGTCGTCCCGGTGACCTTTCGTATGCAAATAAGGAATTCGCGATTTGATCAATCAAATTCGACGTCACAAACAGTTCATAGTCGCTCATTCAAGGTGTGAACGGAAGAAATATATAATAGCTTATGGCTGTTCTCAATAATAGTGTGCCTTGAGAAAAATAAATCTTGTTTTTGATACTGATAAAAAAAATATCGGTAGGTTGATTTTATTTTGGTTGTATGAAATATTTTTAGTTTTATGATTGACAAAAAATCAATATTGTTTTAATTATTTGGATGGAAATGAAAGAAATTAGTACAAACGAGTTTGATCAAAAGGAGTTACCTCCCTTTGCATGAGGATTTTTGTAAATTTTGACATTTATCATGCTCTAACTTTATGATTATTATTCGCCACGTTAGTATCTGTGCGATGTGCAATCATCATTTGTCATTGACAACTAGCAAATACGCTAAATCATTTTAAAAAGAAAAAATATAATCTATTAATACATCCAAGCAATCGGATACTTCATCGCTCTACTCCGCTCCAAATGACAGAGCTCCGAACATCATCCATTTCAAAAGATGTGCTGCTGAGTTGTTTTAACTTCCAGCGAGCTAGGGCAACTTTTCTGATTGGCCGAGCGGCCGATTTCAGAGGTCACCGGGATGACCCGCCTTACGGGCCAATCTTAGATCAACATGTATGACCAAATATAAAACCTGTTGATCTAAATTTATTTAGATTGACTAAACTAGGGAGTTCAAGCCTGTTGTAATCTGCAAGAAAATCCCTGATATGAAGCTCATTCATGTGACATCACGCTGATTAATTGGTAGCATGCAATGTTTTCACGGTACAAAATATTTTCCTTGTAATAACTTCACAGATTTATTTAAAAGTGATATAGTCAATGGGTCAAATGAATGTGTAAGATATATCATCATTCAAAACTGGGTTCCACAGGATATATCCTAAGTGAGAGATCAAGCGATATTTCGACAGTAGATTTTGCCAGGGTCAACCACATGTGATGACAATGCTTTTACATCATTGAGTAATGACATCACAATGCAATAACGTCATAATCATGATGACGTCACTGCACTTGCTGTCTAATGGCAGTGTTGTGTTCAGATGATATGGACATTTTTCATCAAAAAGTAATAAAAAATGTTTTTGGATGATAAATAGAATTTCACCCTCGTGTCATCTGATATCAAATCATCAAATACATCTATATCAACACTCGATATTAAAGTAAAAATATCTTCGGCAAGCCATGGATATTTGTATATGTTATCAACTCCTGTTGACATATTTAATATCGGATGACACCTGGGTTAGATTCTCTATTTATCCACCATTATTTAAAATTTTACTAAAAACGTCAATTGCTTCTAAAAATATTAAATCCCCCCCCCCCCCCAAAAAAAAACAATTTCAAAATAACTTTTGAAAGCATTCGTGACAGAGCGTCCTGTGAGGAGAGTTTGTTGACAAAACCTCTCAATTTGACTCAAATATTATAAAAAACATATTTGAATGCACATTAAAACCATTTACCTTCAAGCCTTGTGAATAGTTATCTTGTGTGGGCTGCATATCAAAGTCTGTACTCCAACCATGTTGTTCCTTAATATAAATATACCATGAAGTCAGAAAATTATCTTTGTCACCTTATATCATAACTAAACATTTAGCATAGGCCTAGTTCTGTGTTATTTCTCTCTTTTATCAGCACATACTTTAACACTGTAGCATTTGCTTTAATATTAACATACCATGAAAACAATGACACTCCGGTATTTAATAATTATAAGCAGAGCTCTGTTAAATATTTATTAATTTTCATCACAATCAATCCCATTCGGCATGACGGACGTCAAGTCTTTAAATTGTGTGAACGTATTTGAATGCAATTTTACACAACTTAATTAACGTTTTATCTTCATACATACGTTTTTAAATATTTTCAAGGTACCATCTCTCAGTATGAACCGCGACGGGACGCCTGTGCACGGTGCTGTCGTGAAGTGGAAGGAGCACAGCCTGTCGTGCTCACTGAAGTATGGTGGCTGATTTCTGCCATTCGCATCTTCGCTATTTCGTGTTTTCAATTTTAAGGCGAAATAGCGAAGTAGCGATTCGAAATAGCGAAAGGGCGATGCGAAGTAGCGATGCGAAATAGCGAAATAGCGATGCGAAATAGCGAAGACACGAAGCACTTTTGCTTCGCTATTTCGCATCGCCCTTTCGCTATTTCGCATCGCTACTTCGCTATTTCGCATCGCCCTTTCGCTATTTTGCATCGCGCTTTCGCTATTTCGCTATTTCGCTACTTCGCTATTTCGCTATTTCGCAGCTTCGCACTTTCGCTATTTCGCTACTTCGCTACTTCGCTACTTCGCTACTTCGCTATTTCGCTACTTCGCTACTTCGCTACTTCGCTACTTCGCTATTTCGCTACTTCGCTACTTCGCTACTTCGCTATTTCGCTACTTCGCTACTTCGCTACTTCGCTATTTCGCTACTTCGCTACTTCGCTACTTCGCTATTTCGCTACTTCGCTACTTCGCTACTTCGCTATTTCGCTATTTCGCTACTTCGCTACTTCGCTATTTCGCTACTTCGCTATTTCGCTATTTCGCTATTTCGCTATTTCGCTACTTCGCTACTTCGCTACTTCGCTACTTCGCTACTTCGCTACTTCGCTATTTCGCTATTTCGCTATTTCGCT
The DNA here is from genome assembly GCA_916613615.1 of Steromphala cineraria. Lineage (NCBI taxonomy): Eukaryota > Metazoa > Mollusca > Gastropoda > Trochida > Trochidae > Steromphala > Steromphala cineraria. The sequence goes on from OU744730.1 coordinate 50,434,115, forward strand.
ATTTCGCTGCTTCGCTATTTCGCTACTTCGCTGCTTGGCTATTTCGCTATTTCGCTATTTCGCTATTTCGCTATTTCGCTATTTCGCTATTTCGCTATTTCGCTATTTCGCTATTTCGCTACTTCGCTGCTTGGCTATTTCGCTATTTCGCTATTTCGCTATTTCGCTATTTCGCTATTTCGCTATTTCGCTGTTTCGTTATCTCGTTTCTTCGCTGTTTCGTTATTTCGTGCCTTCGTTGTACGCAATATTCACTGAGGGTTTGAGTTTTCCTATTTTCTATATCACAGTGAATATACAGATCTCTATAAAAAATATGGATATCAACAAAGTACCTTTCCGAAAGATCACAATTATTAACGTTGTGAAACTGTTAAAAATAATTGCCGATCCTTGGAAAAATAATAATTGCGTGTGTTATGCGATAAATATTTGTATATCATGAATCTTGACATAAGAATAATATAAACTACCAACGTGAAAACGGCTAAAATCGACCCTCACTAATTAAGATCTATGTCCCGATGACAGAACTTGTTAGTATGTATTAAATTTAACAAATTCTCTGAGTGTCTACAAACCCACCATCAACCTGTCTACGAACCCACCTATATTTATTTCTACAAAACACTACCCCTACGACCCCGAGTCTTCGAAAATAAGTTTATACATATCCAAACAAACATTCTACTCAATAAAAAGGATAATGATACATCTATGTCATTTTGTTATATTGTAACTTCTTCAGAGGATAAGCATTTAAATACCTATCACGTATAATGCCAAAATTACATGTTCCTGCGTTGGTGTGAATACACTAAATCATTCGATATAGTGATATCGTTTTAAATAGCTCGTTCGAACTAATTAAGTTCATTCAAGAGTGATTGTTGAAATTAATTATATATATTGTCTTGTAATTTATAATCTTGTTTTCCGTTTCGTGAGATCCTTTAATTTCTGAAAGATAAAGTGGTTTTAAGAGAAATAATAGCATACCCTTCTCCATTAATGCTTATCTGATTTTATTTCTTAATTGCTGTGGGAAAATCAGGAGATGACATGAAAAAGATCAACATAATATACTTAACAGCAAAAGAAACGTCGTTTTTGATCAGTGCATTAGTCATGATTTATGTAAAGGTGTACCTTCTATTGAAATGATGTTTTATGTAAAATTTACAAATTGTAAAAGTATACATTTTTAAAACCAAATTAAACTTTGTTCATTAGTAACCAAGAGTTACACAAAACATGTCATTAAACATTTCAAATTGTACTTTCCATAATGATGACTGAAAAAGTCCGGATTTAATAGCAATTCATTATTATTTGAGTACAGGGCATTTCATTTGTTGTTAAATTCAACCATTTTTTCATTTTTATTTTATACGTATTTTTCGACTAAAACATATCTTGTAGGATGTACATGTTATCACTGTGTTTCGGTATTAGGTTGTTTTATAAAACCTGGTTCCCTCGCTTACTGTAGCGCACGCGGATCGAGGCCAGGGAACCAGGTTGGTTGCATATTGCATACATTGATGTTTTGTTAACGGAGAGAAGGCTTTGGTTTACTAAACATCGTTATTTGAATTAAGACACCAAATCAAGCATTTCAAAAATTTTATTTTTGTGTGTAAGTGATTAATTACCCAACGTTAATGTTCATTTCAGAATTGTTCTATTTCTCGAAAATTACATTGCAAACACTCTCAGAAGCATCCTACTAAAAAGCACATAAATAATAGCCAACAAGATGCATTTTCAATAATTTTCAAAGCCATAATATTTATATATGATAATTAATTAATAAAAAACAATAACATAATCTTTGCATGAAATTGACATATGCTGATTAAATTTAGATCATCCTCCACCCAAAGAATTTTGGGGGGATATCGAAACGGGCTCCGTCCGTTCGTCCATCCGTCAGTCCCTTTTTCGTTTCTGGAGCATAACTCAATAACTGTAAGACCTATCTCAAAGAAACTTGCTATACGGATCAATCATTATATGTAAATGTGCCTTTTCGGGCTTCCACTTTTTGGGATTATTATTTATGGTGATTTCGATGGAAACGTAAATTAGATTTTCATTTCTGCAGCAGAAGTCAATACCCGTAGGACCTAGCGCAACGAAACGTGGTGTATGGATCATTTATAATGGTAGATGTGCCTTTTGGGGGTTCCAACTTCTTTGAAACAATATATTTGGCAGTTTCTATGGAAACGTAACTTCCAGAACAATACTAAAAAACTGTAGGACCTAGCTCATTAAAACAAAGTCATATGGATCATTCAGAATGTTTAGATGTTTATTTATTCCAACTTCTTTATTTAAGCACTGTTATTAAAAAACAAAGAAAGTTGCATTGTGAAACGATTGATAACAGTTAACGACACCAGAAAGGAGAGGTACTCAAGCTTAATATCAATTGTTTACGTTTCCAAATGCGGGCGTGCGTGCGTACAGGTACTTAATTTAATGCAACATCTTTATTAACTGCAGTACCAACGATTTTCTTATTTGTGATACAGCTTGAAAGCAAAAAAATATCGGTGGCCGCTTTGCTTAACGTAAAAGCCATTCCGTATTATGAAAACTATGAAGTTACAGATAAACCCTAATGAATATCATTTTATCGTTTGTTTAAAGTTTTTAGTTAAAAGTACATTCAAAATCGCGCTCGTTCCTGTTTTTCAGCAATACCTTTCCACCAATGCACAACCGACCTTTAATACTTTGATATGCCTTATTGATATCTGAAAGAAAACAATATGCAATGAATACATTTAATATTTTAGAAAACTTCAGATTTTCAAATGGTAAAAACAGCTTGAACATAAATACAAACTTGTTTAATATATTCCTACAAATGTTATTTTCTCATTTAATATTTGTGTCCGATGTTAAATGAGGCAATTCAGTTTGTAATGAAATACGTATCGAGTCAAAAAGTAGAACCAATAACAAGGTACCAATCAGTAGTTTTTCCACCGTCTGAGTATGAAATAGAAGATAATTCAATTGCCCATTACGCGAGCTACGTTACGACATATTACATATATGACTATAATATGACGCGGTCATACCATAAAGTCTCTATAAGACCGTATACCTTACTGTAGCCAATGCTGTAACCCTTGACGTTACCCTAGGTCTTGCATTGCTCTGACTTTAAAGTTATAATTGTAACCGTAACCAACATCTATGCAGGTTGGTTATCTCATAAACACCTTGATTGGTTATGAGTTTTGTCAACCAAGGCAAACATGTTGACTTTATTTATATATTTTATATTATATATATTATTATATTATATATTATTAATATTTATACTACATGTTGTAAAACAGCGCCCTTGTCACTTAAGATAGCGAGGATCAATGACCGCTGATGAAGATTTTAATATGTACAAATATATAATATTGAAATTTATTAAAATGTGGCTCTTTAATGCAAAGAATCTAGTTCTAAGTTTCAAAACCTCATGAAAAAGTATTGTAATATCATATTGGTTTCCTTCAGCCATGACACTAGAAGTCCGCTAAGAATATACATAAACCAGTGTACATTTATTGCATATACGTGATATAGTTTCAAAACAGTGTAGTTGTGTTCCAAAAATGTGTTAGCCATGTTTTTGCCCGACTGCCTGAACGTTATGACAATAATCTTGGCTCGGCCTACGCCCTCGCGAGTTTTTATACCGTAACCCTCATTTCGCACCTCATAATTTTAAAGACAGGTAAGGTAATCGATCTCGAAAATTTTCAGAAGTGAAACCGCGGGATTTGAACCCACAACCCTTCGCTCTGTAGCCCAAGACTTTTACCATTAGACCACAAAGGATTGGTGAATATGAAGGGATTTATTTGTGAGGTCTTTGCTCCTCTCCTAGAACTTGATGATATTAAACTGCGCTCTACTGTACACTTTATACGTCAGAGATGTGGTGTATCTCGGTAACAAAAATTTATAACGCCCTTAATATGCTTAATATGTAAATTTTAAATAGAAGAACGTATGGGATTCGAACAATAACCTTTCAAACTGTAGTCCAAGACCACTAGCCCACATGGGATTGGGGACTAAAAAGGTATTGGCTATTAACGTCTTTTCTGCTCTCCTAAAAAATTAATGAAATATATTTTGCGCTTTAAAGTTAAATATATGTTTATTCGGTATATACGTAATAGATAACACCCTCATCCTCGGGCGTTCTAGCTACGCGCCCTCGGGTCTTCCCTAGGGCAAAAGCCTCTCTTTGCTAGAAGGCCCTTGGATAAGGGTGTTATCTATTACGTAACCTCCTTCCATAACCTTCTACGTTACATGGTGTACAATACTGTAACCCTCGCCTTCCCTTACCCTCTCTTTAACCCTCGTTTCCCGAACACTCGCTTATAGTATACAATACCGTAACCCTCACCTTCCCTAACCCTCTGCTTAACCCTCGTTTCCCGAACACTCGCTTAAAGTATACAATACTGTAACCCTCGCCTTCCCTAACCCTCTGCTTAACCCTCGTTTCCCGAACACTCGCTTATAGTATACAATACCGTAACCCTCACCTTCCCTAACCCTCTGCTTAACCCTCGTTTCCCGAACACTCGCTTAAAATATACATTACTGTAACCCTCGCCTTCCCCAACCCTCTAACCCTCGTTTCCCGAACACTCGCTTATAGTATACAATACCGTAACCCTCACCTTCCCTAACCCTCTGCTTAACCCTCGTTTCCCGAACCCTCGTTTCCCGAACACTCGCCAAAGTATACAATACTGTAACTCTCGCCTTCCCTAACCCTCTGCTTAACCCTCGTTTCCCGAACACTCGCTTATAGTATACAATACCGTTACCCTCACCTTCCCTAACCCTGTGCTTAACCCTCTTTTCCCGAACACTCGCTTATAGTATACAATACTGTAACCCTCACCTTCCCTAACCCTCTGCTTAACCGTCGTTCCCGAACACTCGCTTAAAGTATACAATACTGTAACCCTCGCCTTCCCTAACCTTCTGCTTAACCCTCGTTTCCCGAACACTCGCTTATAGTATACAATACTGTAACCCTCACCTTCCCTAACCCTCTGCTTAACCCTCATTTCCCGATCACTCACTTATAGTATACAAAACTGTAACCCTCACCTTCCCATACCCTCAGCTTAACCTTCGTTTCCTGAACACTCGCTTAAAGTATACAATACTGTGACCCTCGCCTTCCCTGGCAGTGTGAAGTTGGTTACTTATTCCTTATTCCTTATATCTTATTCGATATTCAGTTTTTCCAGTTACTTTTTCAGAAAAGACGATCTATGGTGCCAAGGAATACGTGCAACACCTTCTAAGTATACTGAATTTAAAGGTAATTCAATTGCCCATATAACGAGGTATCTTACGTCATATTACATGGAAGCGGTCATACCGTAATGTCCCAAAAAACAACACTAAGTACCCCTATATTGTAGTTGTCTCAAAAAACAACTTCTGAAGGTACCAAGTGCACCACCTTCTAAGTATACTCAAATTAAAGGTAATTCAATTGCCCGTCCAGGGAAGTTTTTTTACGTCATATAACATAGAGGCGGTCATACCGTATTATCTCAAAAACATTCAGTATGCGCACCAATTTTCAAGTTCAGGTTTCAGGTTCATTGATCAGTTTTGAGATTGTCTACCAACTTAAAACAAAGGGCTTTGTAAATTTTTAACTTTATCATGTAAGAACATGAGTTGAATTCGAACCCGGGACCTCTATATATTCAAAGTGATTTGGTTATGCCATGCCTGTATTGCTAGTTAATTTGTATTTAATTATATATCTACAGCAAAATTAAATATTCTATGACTATTTAAGGAATCAAGTTAATACTTTTTAAAGCTAACTCAGGTTTGTAATATAAATGTTTTTCCCCTTCAGTCAAGACACATTAGACCTGCAAAGAGTAACAGAGCAAATAGTATGCATAGGAATTAATGTTTATAGGTAACTTTGTTAGTAAACAGGATTTTCGCTTGGAGTGTTACCCAAATAAATACCAAGATCGCCTAGAAATTATGGATGCGAACTCTATTCGGGCTATACCTTTTGTGTATATTTGCTTCTCGTCATCGGCCTGTTTTGTACAAAATAACTTTCTCAGTGCCTTTACCTCTACTTAACCCTCGTTTCAATACCGTACTTTTAATTTTAATCTCCAAACTAAAGCTCTAAGTAACTCTTGGTTCCCTTGCCTCACCTAATGCTAAACCTAGTAAATGATAACACGGTACAGAAGGGTTATGGAAAATAGACTCGTGAAGGCGTAACCCGAGCTAAGTTATTGCCATTACCCGAGACAATCAGGTTATGTGTTGGCCTACACTCACGAGGAACATTCCGGCAAAGATTTCATAGGGAAACGGTGGTTATGAGATAACGATGCAAAACGTGGTCACTGCATAAAACCTAAAGTTTAAACAAAGGTATAACTTCACAAGGTATGACTTTAAACTTATTGAAACAAAAAGAGTTATAACCACCCAAGGGGTGTAACCAACTGTAAACTTTACTTTCCCTTATTAACTATAAGCTATATTAACTAGTTTAAAATTCCTCACTTAGTATAAAAACTTTATCCCTTGCCTTGTCATTGTGATTTCATAACCCTCATTTTACCGTATACCTTACTGTGACCCTTTTATTGCCCTATCCCTCTACGTTACCCTCGTCTTCATTATTCTCACATTACCGTCTACCTAACTGTAACTCTTGTCGTACCCTAATTCCGTGCATAACCCTTGTTTCTATGGCCCACACTTGACTGTTGATATAAATCCCACTCTAATCTTCTACGTTTCCCATGTTGCAGTAACCCTCGTTTAACCATCAACTTTACTGTGAACCTCACTCTTCCCTCTCGTTTTACGCATCACTTATTTTCATAACCTTGCTTTGCATAGCACCTACGTTACCGTTTCCATAACTCACACTCTGGAGAATATATTTCTGTAACCATCGGTGTAACCCTCTACGTAAGCCTCGTTAAGCGGAACCTCGCTTCACCATTTACCTTACTGTTACCCTCATTCTGCCTTATCTGTCTATGTTTTACTATTTTCATAGCACTATCACTTCCGTATACATAACTCTTACCCTCACTTTGACCTTACCCTCTATAACCCTCTTGTCCATATCCCTGGCTTTACAGTATACCTCACTAACCTAACTGTAACCCTTTCTTTTCCTAATCCTTCTACGTAACCCTCGTCTCTATAACCCTTCCATTGCGAATGCATAACTGCGACCCTCGCTTTGTTTTAAACCCCTAAGTAACACTCGTTTCCATAACCCTCATTTTTATTGTATGCCTAACATTACACCCCTTGGGTTGTTATATCTCTTCCATTCTCAATAGGTTTCAACTCTTAACTACCTTCCTTCAGGTGTTCACTCGTCACTCCCCAGGAAGTTATTGCCTTTGGTCTATTTGAAGCAAAAAGGTTGGTTAGGAAATGGTTAACACACCCACACAATTGGACTAAAAGTTAGATTTTTTTATCAAACAAGGACTTTAATATTTTTAACATCGAAAGTGGGATTCCATCCGGGCATCTCTGTGCTGTCAAGCAGCGCCTTTACCGCTTAAGCCTCCGACGATCCATTAATTCACATACATTGTTTGGTCATGTCTTTATTTCTATTTCTCCTAAACATAGATATCTATATTAAATTGAAATAGTTGTTTAGGTAAGGAATACATTTTTTAATCATAAAATATATAAGTATACCTGTATGTTTAGTTTGGGCAGGACTTAAAACGTTAAAGCATTAAAACGTTCCTAATTGATTTTATATATTTTTAGTTTAACCCTAACCCTAACCCTAACCCTAACCCTAACCTTAGCCCTAACCCACATCAAACCAGCTATGGAAACTTTAAAATGAACGTAAACGTCAACTTAATGGATTCTATATAAAATCAAACATTAAGTCCCAGATACTTGCCATTAAATTACCTTTAATTTGAGTTTACTTAGAAGGTGTTGCACCTTTCCTTGGTACCTTCAGAAGTTGTTGTTAGGAATAATTACAATATAGGGGTACTTAGTGTTGGTTTTTGGGACATTACGGTATGACCGCCTCTATGTAATATGAGTTAAGATACCTCACTGGATGAGCAATTGAATTACCTTTAATTTGAGTATACTTAGAAGGTGGTGCACGTATTTCTTGGTACCTTCAGAAGTTGTTGTTTGAGTCAAATACAATATAGGGGTACTTATTGTTGGTTTTTGGGACATTACGGTATGGCCGCCTCTATGTAATATGACTTAAGATACCTCACTGGGTGTGCAATTGAATTACCTTTAATTTGAGTATACTTAGAAGGTGGTGCACGTATTCCTTGGTACCTTCAGAAGTTGTTGTTTGAGTCAAATACAATATAGGGGTACTTATTGTTGGTTTTTGGGACATTACGGTATGGCCGCCTCTATGTAAAATGACGTAAGATACCTCACTGGATGGGCAATTGAATTACTTTTAATTTGAGTATAATTAGAAGGTGGTGTATGTATTCCTTGGCACCCTAGATAATCTTTTCTGAATAAGTAACTGGAAAAACTGAATATCGAATAAGGAATAAGGAATAAGTAACCAACTTCACACTGCCAGGGAAGGTGAGGGTCACAGTATTGCATACTATAAGCGAGTGTTCGGGAATCGAGGGTTAAGCAGAGGGTTAGGGAAGGTGAGGGTTACGGTATTGTATACTAAAAGCGAGTGTTCGGGAAACGAGGGTTAAGCAGAGGGTTAGCGAAGGTGAGGGTTACAGTATTGTATACTATAAGCGAGTGTTCGAGAAACGAGGGTTAAGCAGAGGGTAAGGGAAGGTGAGGGTTACAGTAATGTATACTATAAGCGAGTGTTCGGGAAACAAGGGTTAAGCAGAGGGTTAGGGAAGGTGAGGGTTACGGTATTGTATACTATAAGCGAGTGTTCGGGAAACGAAGGTTAAGCAGAGGGTTAGAGAAGTCGATGGGTTACAGTAATGTATACTATAAGCGAGTGTTCGGGAAATGAGGGTTAAGCAAGGGTTATCGAAGGTGAGGGTTACAGTATTGTATACTTTAACCGAGTGTTCGGGAAACGATGGTTAAGCAGAGGGTTAGGGAAGGTGAGGGTTACGGTATTGTATACGATAAGCGAGTGTTCGGGAAACGAAGGTTAAGCAGAGGGTTAGGGAAGGCGATGGGTTACAGTATTGTATACTATAAGCGAGTGTTCGGGAAATGAGGGTTAAGCAAGGGTTATCAAAGGTGAGGGTTACAGTATTGTATACTATAAGCGAGTGTTCGGGAAACGAGGGTTAAGCAGAGAGTAAGGGAAGGTGAGGGTTACAGTAATGTATACTATAAGCGAGTGTTCGGGAAACGAGGGTTAAGCAGAGGGTTAGCGAAGGTGAGGGTTGCAGTATTGTATACTATAAGCGAGTGTTCGGGAAACGAGGGTTAAGCACAGGGTAAGGGAAGGTGAGGGTTACATTAATGTATACTATAAGCGACTGTCCGGGAAACGAGGGTTAAGCAGAGGGTTAGGGAAGGTGAGGGTTACAGTATTGTATACTTTAAGCGAGTGTTCGGGAAACGAAGGTTAAGCAGAGGGTTAGGGAAGGTGAGGGTTACGGTATTGTATACTATAAGCGAGTGTTCGGGAAAGGAGGGTTAAGCAGAGGGTTAGGGGAGGCGAGGGTTACAGTAATGTATACTATAAGCGAGTGTTCGGGAAACGAGGGTTAAGCAGAGGGTTAGCGAAGGTGAGGGTTGCAGTATTGTATACTGTAAGCGAGTGTTCGGGAAACGAGGGTTAAGCAGAGGGTAAGGGAAGGTGAGGGTTACAGTAATGTATACTATAAGCGACTGTCCGGGAAATGAGGGTCAAGCAGAGGGTTAGGGAAGGTGAGGGTTACAGTATTGTATACTTTAAGCGAGTGTTCGGGAAACGAAGGTTAAGCAGAGGGTTAGGGAAGGTGAGGGTTACGGTATTGTATACTATAAGCGAGTGTTCGGGAAACGAGGGTTAAGCAGAGGGTTAGGGGAGGCGAAGGTTACAGTAATGTATATTGTGTAACGTAGAGGGTTAGGGAAGGCGAGAGTTACAGTAATGTATATTGTGTAACGTAGAGGGTAAGGGAAGGTGAGGGTAACAGTAATCCTCTGCTTAACCCTCGTTTCCCGAACACTCGCTTAACAGTTCATGTATACATGTACATAATGTTTACCCTCGCTTTCCCTAACCCTCTACGTAAACCCCAATTCCCGAACACTCTCTTGACTGTATACATTACTGTAACCCCCGCCTTCCAGACCCTCTACGTAACCCTAATTCCCTATCACTCCCTTGCTCGTAGACATATCCGTATCCTTTGCCTAGACTTCGTTTCATAACCCAAACTTTGCTTTATACCTGCACTATCACTGTACGTTACCCTCGTTTCAATAACCCTCGCATAACCATATACCTAATTTTAACCCTGTGCCTCTATGTAACGGTCGTTTCCATTACAAACTTTTTACTTAAACATTCCCATACCCCTCGTTTTTCCATGACTATCGCCTTTCTTAACTTTAATTCAGATTTAGCCTAGCCTTGGTTGTTATTCTCTTTTCCCGTAACCTTCTTCACTCATGAATTAAACCTAGCTACCTCTATCGTTACTCCCATTCCACATCCATTGCCTAACAAACAACTTGTCCCTATGTAAAAAATCGTACGAAGTTTTAAACTTATCATAAAGTATAATTATCTATATATTCATATTTTTATTCAATGATTGATCCTTGAGCGATTTTTGGGAAAAAAACTCAAAAATAAGAAATTGTGATTGTATTGAAATATTAAAATCCTTATGTACAACAAATGGTACATATACAAACGTTGGTTAGGTCCTATTCAAACCGATTTCAATGCAAGATATAGCTGAATTGAATATCAAATCTTCTGCAAAGTTATTAATGAAAGAAATATGAATAGGAATGTTGTTATGTGCAAGTCTCGACAAGAACATTACGCATTTGATAAATCAAAACGTTGTGTGATAAACCATTATTTTATCTATTAATATCGACTGTCAAGTACACTGCACTAACTATTTGATTTGATTTTCATGGCATAAAGTTGACTTTTATGTTTTGTTCAAGGTAAACATGTCAGACAACATTTTCGTTTGTGGAAATTAATTGATAATCAATTTCAATGTGACTTTGATTTACCTACAATACAATCTAACATGCGTGTTTTATCAATAAGATACCTAAGCACAATAAGGACAATTCTTATGGATGAACAACTTCTTTATTCTGTGTAAGCGACGTTTCGACATAGATTCTTATGTCCTATGTCGTTGTCAAGCAAGTGATGTCTATGTCGAAACGTCGCTTACACAGAATAAAGAAGTTGTTCATCCATAAGAATTGTCCTTATTGTTCATCACACCAACTTCTAGAATGCCTATCAAAGAAGATACCTAAGGGTTTCATATCCATCCAATATTTAATATCATTACCAATTACACAATGAAATAAACATAAACTGGAAAAATACAGTAAGGGATATTTGTGATTTTTAAAATCATCTTTTTGGAAGACAAAATAACATATACATTTTTATGCAAGACATTTAAGAACTATATGTTCTTAATAGCGTGCATTTGAAAAAAAATAGAGAATCCCGTATTTCAGGTGATCTAAACTTACAAGAAAATGTTAAGTCAGCTAATTCAAACAACTGTTTCAATTATATTCAATTTAGAATTTAGAAATATTCGATTATAGGCAAAAAATTACGATTTTCGTTGGGGGATTGTACCGAAAAAAAAAGACACGAATATTCGAAATAGTAAAGACGTGAAGTAGCGAAATAACGGAATAGCAAAATAACGAAGATGCGAAACAGCGAAATAGCGAAATAGCGAAATAGCGAAATAGCGAAATAGCGAAATAGCGAAATAACGAAATAACGAAATAGCGAAATAGCGAAGATACGAAGTAGCGAAGATACGAAATAGCGAATTAACGAAGTAGCGAAGTAGCGAAATAGCGAAGGAGCGAAGGAGCGAAATAGCGAAGTAACGAAGTAGCGAAGATACGAATTTACGAAGTAGCGAAGTAGCGAAGTAGCGAAGTAGCGAAGTAGCGAAGTAGCGAAGTAGCGAAGATACGAAGGAGCGAAATAGCGAAGTAGCGAATTAACGAAATAGCGAAGTAGCGAAGGAGTGAAATAGCGAAGGAGCGAATTAACGAAATAGCGAAGATACGAAGGAGCGAAATAGCGAAGGAGCGAAATAGCGAAGGAGCGAAATAGCGAAGGAGCGAAATAGCGAAGGAGCGAAATAGCGAAATAGCGGAGTAACGAAGTAACGAAGCAACGAAGTAACGAAGTAGCGAAGTAGCGAAGTAGCGAAGGAACGAAGTGGCGATGCGAAGTAGCGAAATAGCGATGCGAAATTGCGAAGCAAAATAGCTTCGCCCCTTCGCAATTTCGCATCGCTATTTCGCAACTTCGCATCGCCATTTCGCAATTTCGCATCGCTATTTCGCTATTTCGCATCGCTATTTCGCTATTTCGCCCTAGGCTCAAATAACACGAAATAGCGAAGGTGCGAATGGCAGAAATCAGCCACCATACTGAAGAAATATCCAGCGCTGACGATTTTTAGTCTTCTTATCCAAGACTGTCGCCGGCAACTTGCCACAGGGAAGCGATGAAGGGATATTTTAGCATTGTTAACTTGCTTCCCGCGGTAGTTGCTGCATATGCAGCAGTAGTGTCTATTTTGGGTTTCCATTCTAATACAATCAAATAATGAAATTCCTCCCCGGAAGTAAAATCTCTATCTCTTCTGTTTGAAGATTCCCAAAGGGACATAACTCTAACCGGACTTTTTAAAATGGACTATAATGCCACCACGTAATATATTTACTCAATCAAGTCATGTTTAAGAAAAACATAGTAATATCAAAATAAATTAATATATATATTGTGCCCTAACTTATATATGTTTGATACTTGAATAACAGCGATGAATATTTATGCATTTCAGAAAAAAAAATTGTTTGTGAGAGTCATTAACTCTTATATGACATTCTTTCCAGAACTGGGACTTATTGCCCACACCTTGTGCTTCATATATAAAACTAAAACCATAATTGATCAAAGTACTTCGAACAAATACATCAACTTTATCTAGATTATGTTACGTAGCATATTATTGTTTAGCGTATCCATCCCTGTTTTAGTGAAAAAGTTTGAAATTTTATCATGAAAGCAGTGATCCATTTTTTTAGAGTACATGTTATTCAATCAGAAACGAAACGCAACCACGAAGTGCGTAAACAACTCGACCGTTCGCGACATCAAGTGAGTGAGTGAGTTGGGTATTTAACGTGTTGTCAGCAAATTTTCACCTGTTTAACACGTGGATGTTGCCATCCAAAAAAGATTAGACAGATCAGAGAGAAAGGGATCGAAAGGATGAGGGAAAACACGGAAAGAAAGGCATAGTGGGAGATAGAAAACTGGTTGTAGAAGTGATCCCATTGTTTGTTAAAAAGCAAGCGTTTAGCTGAGTCATTGCAAAGGGAGGTAATTGGGTTTGAGATAGAAAGTTTTCCAGGGTTTGCAGTGTAGATTTGTCGCAACGAAAGCGCTGGGTTAACGAGGATGTACAATTAGGCAATGTGTGATAACATACATTACAATTAACTTCCTTGCCATTTATATGTAAGGTTCAAAATGTTTGAATCCCTTATATAAATTGACGTCGCAAGCCAATTCCAAGTCTAAACTAAATGATTACATCGGTGCTAAAAGACAATAGAGGCTAAAGAAATGCAACTATGGCATAGAAGGATCTTGACATTTAAATGCTGGATTTGAGCATATTATTGAACCGTCACCTTTAGCTGAGGGAAGAAGATGCGTCAGATGCAAAGGAATAAAAGTAATTGAAGTGTCTTTAGAACCTGTTTCCCCCCTTTAACCTTTTACAGAACCATGTTTATGGATCATTGGTAATTACCTGTGTCTACTTCTAACTTCTTCTTAATCCAAACATTCTTATAATACCTTGTTTTGGGATTTAAGTGACAAGTTGTCTTCTTGACTAAAGCTTTTCCTCGGTTAGCCTTAACTCAACTTCTTACTTAAACGACTGCATGTGATTTACAGGCACATTCATGGCAAAAAACACTCCCTCCCCTCAGGCCCCGCCCCCGAACACTCTCCCTGTTAAGACTAATAACTCCAGGCATATTTTGCAATGGAATGGCATATGATACATAATGTAGAAATGCCTCTAATTCCATATGTATGTGTCTGTGGTTTCCATGTGTTATTCAAGTCAAGTTAAAGTCAAAGAGTTTATTGTATTTAAGGCCTCCGGCCCATATACAAATGTACATAAAGAGTTACATAATGCAAATAATACATATACATATAAACAGTAATACATATTTCAAATATTTGCCAACACAATGACAATAAAAGGATCTTATTTCAGCTCTTGGGGCGAATTTCATTTCTTAAAAGTTCATTTCTACGTTTTATACTATGTTTGATAAAAAACGACAAATTAAGAATAACATTTTCATTTTGAGAACACAATAGGGATGTAAAGGCAGCAGCAGGTGGTTTTGATATAAAAAATGCAGGAATATATTTTCTTCTGATGTCGGAATATGATGGACAAACAAGCATAAAATGTATTTCACTTTCAACTGTTGATTTACACATCGGACATAATCTTTTAGTTTTTTCTATATTCATTTTTCTGCCTTCATTTATCTTTAAATCCAGCAAACCAAGTCTAAATTTGATAAAAATATTTCTTAGGTCTTTAGAATATAAAATAGACAAATATTTTTCTGGCTGAAGTAAACTTTTGAATGTTCTATAACAATCATACCGCGAGCTATCATACAGAGAAGAATGCCAATCTTGATGAAACATATCAACAGCTTGATTCTTAAAATTATATAAAAAGACATCAATATTTCCAACTGTTTGGTTCATCCAGATAAAGCCAAAACCATGGGAGAACAAAATATTTCTTATGTGGGATGCCCATGTTATTTTACCAATGTTATCTAAATGTAATAGCATATTCCCTTTGTTCAATCTTTATTTCAATACTCAGAGGCCTCAGGCCTATAGTACATTGTATAGTATTACATAGTTCAATATACAATCATATAAATCTGTTTTACACAAAAAGCATAATTATATGTGATTCAGTGTTACTACTGTCTCCTGATTTTAAATGCGTGGTATAAAAACATTGCAAGATTTTGTATTTCTACCAATTTTTTACAGTTTAATAAGTACGATAATTTATCTTTAGATGGATGGACATAATAGAACTCTTTAATGTATTTTTTACGTAGTTCATTATAAAAAGGACACACAAGCAAAAAATGGTACTCATCTTCCAAGAGGTTATTTTTGCACGATTTACATAGTCTCACTTCTCTTTTCATGTTAAGAAATCTGCCCTTTTCAATCCATAAATCATGCGAGGAACATCTGAAGCGTGCTAGACTTACTCTGAATTTTCTTATAGTAACACATGATAAATAATGCTCAGTATAGATGTAGTGTTTAAAAGCTGAATAATAGTTACATTTTGTGGATAGATGAAGGTTGGTAAGCCATTTTTGTTGGTAGATATCCTTAAGTCTTTGAGTAAATGAATTTAAGAATCTTATTGGAAACTCAACATTTTGTTCTAGCCATACGTAGTTGAAACCAGTTGTGACTAATAGCTTCTTTAAATCTGTTATCCAGTTTTTTTGTCCATTTTGGTCATATAAGATCATCATTTCATAACATTTTTTTGGTAAACGGTAAGAGGGCATGCATAAAAGTCTCAGCCAATATTTTATCATTTTAACTTGTGCATCTATAACAAGCGGGAACCTCCCACATTCCCCATATATCATTGTATTTGGTGTGTTTATTTTTACTCCAAGAAACTTCTTACATGCTAATAGATAAACTCTTTCTATTTGATCAAAATACTGGTATCACCAAATTTCTGCACCGTATAATAAAATTGGGCTAATTTTTACATCAAATATTCTAAAATAAGAAGATATGTTCAAATCTCCTAGTATTCTTAAGTTTCTCAAAATACCTAAAAATACTTTTCGTGCTTGGATAGATGCATATTTTGCATGGGTTGACCAAGAAAGATGGTTTGTAAAATAAACACCTAGGTACTTGTATGAGGTTGTTGATTCTATAAGTTTTCCTTTAAAGTACCATTTTTCATGTCGGGACAATTTACCGCCTTTTTTAAAAGTAATTATTTTTGTTTTCTTCATATTTACATTTAGCTAGCTTTTGAATTGCATACCATGCATACCAATAAGTTTTATCCGATATTTTAAGCATTTGATTTGGGAATTTATGTACAGAGGGTGTCTTCCACATTCTCCGTAAATCATGCAGTTTGGTGTTAATGGTCCAACGGATAAATATCTTTTACATGCTAGAAGGTGAAGTTTCTCAAGACTGTCATACTTTTGATATCCCCAAACATCAGACCCATACAACATTATCGGTTGTATCTGAGAATCAAATAGTTTGAAAAAGACGTTAGGGGTAGTTATTCCTATCTTAAATGTTACAGACATAACGTTAAATAGTGCTTTCTTGGCTCTTTTTACTAAATCTATAACGCTTTTGGAGAAGTTCATTGTATGGGTGAACAAAAGGCCAAGGTACTTATAATGATTACTAGTCTGAAGTCTTACTCCATTAAATACCCACTTTTCATTTGATGATAACGGCCCACCCCTTCTAAAAATAACAATATTTGTCTTTTCATAGTTAACAGATAGTTTCCATGCTTTGGTGTAACGTTCTAATATATTAAGTTGATTTTGCAATCCCATAACTGTGTCTGATACTAAGATGACATCATCAGCAAAAAGTAACATCAATATTTCAATAATATCCGGGAATAGTTGAATGCCATGCTTTCCATTATTAGAAATCTCATAGTACAATTCATTGATGAAAAATGTAAATAACATTGGACTTAAAATACATCCATGTCTTAATCAAACTGGACAGTCAAAAAAGTCTGTGAGATCGTCGCCACATCGCACACATGATTTGATGTTTGCGTACATTGATTTTAAAACATGGTATATTTTCCCCCGAAATCCGGCCCTTAGTAAACAATACCATAATTTAGAACGGTCTACAGAATCAAATACTTTTCGAAAATCGACAAACGCCACGTACAATTTGTGTTTTCGTCGCGATAGACATTTTTGTATGATGGCATGTAATGTAAAGATGTGATCTGAAGTTGAATATCCTTTTCGAAAACCGGCCTGAGCTTCTGGTATTAAATCCCGCATATTTGTCCAATTGGTAATTCTATTATTCAGTATGGTTGTGAATATTTTGCCTAAAATGCTCATTAATGAAATGCCTCTATAATTGTCAGGATCACTTAGATTTCCCTTCTTATGTAACGGGACAATTATTGACGAAGACCAGCATTTAGGAAACTCGCCAATATCAAAAAGTATGTTAAAGCACTTGACAAGAAAAGGCATAATAATGAATTCCGAACATTTAATCATTTCTATAATGATATGATCAGGACCCGAGGATTTTCCGTTTTTTTAAAGTGAAATCGCATTTGATACCTCTTTTTCTGATATTGGTGATTCCAGAATCAATCTATCAATGTCCGTGTAAAATTCTGACGGGGAACTAAGCATTTCATTTAACAAATCGTTATCTTGAACAGTGTCAAATACAGATTCGTTCGAAAAGATTTTCTTAAAATGTACAAGCCATTCCGTTTTTTTAATACAGTTTTTACTCTGCTGTCGATTTTGTAACGAACGTATTTCTTTCCAGAATTTGGAGGGAGTTTTCAGCGAATTATTGAGTCGTTTTTGCATTTGGTTACGTAAATTTGTTTTAAAGTTACGGCAACAATTTTTATACTTATTTCTCATTTTGCAATATTGCGTTCGGTTCAATTCTGTGCGTTTACAGCGAGATTTACGAGCATCGCGCCTTGCCGTTTTGCATTCTGCATTCAATTTTGGCGTTCTCATACCATTAGATTGTTTATTAACAAACTTTTTCTTCATGCATTCAGCCGAAGTTACGATGATATTTACAAATTGATCGACTGCACCATCTAGATCAATTTCAAGCATTGAAAGTAACTGTTCACTATTACATATTATTTTATCAGATAAAGTATTCACAAAGTTATTAGTCTGAAGGTCGTTCCAAACAATTCTGTCCATCCCATGACACTTATCATATTGTTCTATTTCATTGTGTAAATATGGAAATTTACAATTCAGCTCTAATGGAAAATGGTCTGAGTCAGTTCTGTCTCCCACGTTAAAACTTTCAATAAACTGGAATAAGGTCGATGAGCAGATAAAATAATCATTTACACTACAACCCTGATGACTACAAAATGTATACTCACCAAGAGTATCAACAAAAACTCTACCGTTGACAATAAATAACTGTAATGCGTAACACATATCTAATAAAGCACGACCGAATCTATTCACAATTTTGTCGTGAGATTTACGATCATCAAGTGTGTTATCACCTTCTTCACTACATCTAAGGTGTTCATTTCCGATGTCATCGTCGAAACTAACGTGTTGATTATTTTGCTCGCCAGTGCGTGCATTCATGTCACCACAAAGAATTGTGAATGAATCACTTATTTCAGGAATATTTTCTATAATAAACTGTTCTATTCCATCAATACTACATTTATAATCCTTCTCGTTATAATATGGCGATCCAAGTGGTGGTACATATGTACATATCAAGTTTATATCTTTAGTAACTGAAAACAAACTTTTATGAAATTTTAAAAATATCAAGTTGTCAATTGATGTGGATAATAAAGTGCACATGTTACTTATTGAATGATTGATACAAACACATACACCACCAGATAATCTGCCGAAACCGAAGTTTTAATGCTGGGCTATAATAGACATCATAACCATTTAGGCAATTTATGTTTGACATGTCAGCAACAAATGTCTCCACAAGACACACTATTTTAAATTTTCGATTATATGAAACAAAGTCACAATCGTACACTTTATCTCTCAAACCGTTAATGTTCCAACACAATAGAGATACAGTGGTATTATCTGACTCAAAGTCCATATTTGCGGTGTCATTGTCTTTGGAATCCTGTGAAAAGTTATCCGGGCCTTGACCGGTGTCCTATTTGCGTGTTGAACGAGACGACGTGTTGGTTCGGCCATTAGAAGTCCCCGTTTGACGGCTACGTTGACGGGTTTGCCTCTGCGTACGTCCACTTGCATCATCACGTTCGACAGTAACTAGTTTCCCATCTTTGAAATAACCGAATTTTCCAGTTTCTTTAAGGGCTTGAAGCTGCTTTCTCTGTCGTGTTGTCAAGTCACTTGAGATCCCGAGACCATTTTCTTTATAGGACTGGTCTTGATTTTAGAGCTCGGACCTTATCATCTGAGACTGCAAGTTTCACTATGACAGGACGAGGTTTAGCCGATTGTTGTCGTTTAACACCAAGACGATGCGCACGGCTGACGTCAGACGGTTGCCACGTCTTAAAGGTCAAGTAATCTTGGAAAATGGACAGTACAGTTTCTTTGCATGCCATGGACTTTTCACCCTCAGCTTCCGGAATACCATGTAATATGATATTGTCGCGTCAACTAAATGCTTCAAGCTTCTGACGTTATTCTGACTGTCTCTGTTATCTTGATTATTGTGTATGTATTGTATCATTTTATGCCTCTGTACCACCGTTGGTGTCGATGAGGATAAATGAATCTGAATCTGGCATATTACACGGTGTTCATATTGATCTTCACAATGTTATTTCATACATATCTAGTTACTTGATGTATTTATTAAGTTGATATCCATGCTTTTATTTTCATTGATCTAAGATATAAATGTTATCAGCTTGAAGTTTTCTGATGTTTGATTGATATGTAGGTATCAAAATGGAGTTTTTAAGACTGAAATTCATATATCAACTCCTTAAGATATCGAGAAAAAATAGAAAAGGACGCTAATATTTTTTTCAGGGTGGGACTGACATTTACATGTCACTAAGTGGAATAGATGGAGGGGGATTGTTTTGGGGCTGACATCTACATGTCAATATGTGCAAATGATAACGCATGGAAGGGGTTTGTTTTGGGGGTGACATCTTCATGTCAGTATGTGCAATAGATAACATATGGAAGGGGATTGTTTCGGGGCTGGTATCTAAATGTCAACACTCTAGAGTGTTTTGGGGCGGGGGAGTGTTTTGGGGCTCCAGCACCGGTCAGTGCCCACCGACCAATACATCCATCGTACGAGTTGAAGCAAAACAGTTCATCCAAATTGTACTATATGATATTACCAATAGATTAAGTTTGATTTACTTGCACGTACATAACATGTATCATATTCATCGCATGTCAGTGCCAATTGCCAACTACGTTGTTGTTGTTGTTGGATTGAGCTTTATCGTCTGCTTCAACCATTGGGTGATGTCGCCGACGTTGGGCCTATTCTTTATTATTTTCAATAAAAAGGGGCATATACTTTTAAAAAGGTCATAGACACCCCAATATAGTTAATAGAAGTGGTGAAAATTAAACTAATTTGGAATTTTGAATACGTTTACGAAATCACGTGATTGCTCTCAACGGTTTGCAGCATGTACATTTAGAGTTATCTGATATTGATGGTATTTTATCTGTTAGATATTCAACAGCACCAATTAACCGGTTTTATCCCTTTTTGATCACGCGGTGTCTTTCTATGCTTTTAAGTTGATAGTTACTTGCGAATTATGTTTTGATAAACTAATAAACGATAACAATTAGATAAGAAAGGTTAGCGTAAAACTATTGACATTTGCCTTGCATCCCACCCCCTCCCATGATGTCAAACTTGTGTAGGTGAGGATATTTATATGGCGTAAGTGGGCAAGCTCCTGTCATCAATGTCCTGATTTGATCAAGTAGACATTTTCTACGATTGTTGTCAACACGTCACACACGTTATCAGACATTTAATGGATAGCTCTCTAAACAAAATAGAAGTTTGTCCTGAAACCACGTTATACACCCTGGTTCTTGTAAAATGTGATTTAATATCTGTACGTGCTTGTGGATGTAAAAGTAACTGCCAAATGAGAGCATTATATGATGACATCCTCCGTGATTCGTATGTATACATGTATTTTGGTTTAAATCACGCGCTGTTAAATGCCATCATTAACAAGAATTATTTTGTGAGATATCTGTCCACGAACTTGTTAACAATTCAAGAGAAAGTACATGAAACTTCTGTTTGATTTACTAGGAACTAATAAGTATCATCACCTCTGTTTAGAATGCTTTTTTTACCAGAAATTGAGATGGGATATTTTTTTCTATATAACCATTTATATCCATCGGAATTAAAACAATCAAAAAAGTGAGCGTGGCTCACTAATACCCCCGACCGTGCATCCCTGACTAACTGAATTATTTTTTACTTTCAATGTAGTCATCTCTTGCACAGCATGTGACCCCAAAAGAGGAATTGTGAAAAATGACTAATCCAAAAAATGAGACTTTGTATAAAAAAAACACACACAAAAAACCCTTATCAATTTTAGTTTTGATTTGGCACTGGACCGCTCCTAGTAGGGAAGAAGACACATGCAAAATGTGAAAAGAATCAGATGAACAGTTTTTCCCGTTATAGGTTGGACAAATCTGACTATGTTCAAAATATTGAAATTTGTAAAAAATTGAAATATCAATGAAATTTGTTGCAATTTCACACCGCACCCCTCCTAGTAGGGTAGAAAACATGTGCAAAATTTGAAATTAATCGGATAAATAGTTTTTTCCCGTAATAGGTCGGACAAAAAATGTCCTCGGACGGACAAATCTGATATTGGAAAATGACTTAAGTTCAAAACATGGAAATTTGTAAAAAATTCAAATATTAAAGAAATTTGTTGTAAGTTCGCACTGCACCCCTCCTAGTAGGGTAGAAGACATGTGCAAAATTTGAAATAAATCGGATGAATAGTTTTCAAGTATTAGGTCGTACAAATCTGATATTGGAAAATGACTTAAGTTCAAAACATGGAAATTTGTAAAAAATTCAAATATTAAAGAAATGTGTTGTAACTTCGCACTGCACCCCTCCTAGTAGGGTAGAAGACATGTGCAAAATTTGAAAATAATCGGATAAATAGTTTTCATGTAGTAGGTCGGAAAAAAAATGTCCTCGGACAGACAGACAGACAGACACACGGAATCGTTGGTATTACTAGATACCCCGGACCGTTGGTCGGGGGTATAACTATCCAAATTATTTGCATCACAAAATACTTTTGTTACAAATTCCCCTTTTTATCCCCCCGGCATATAATGCGGGGGGATGTAGTCGTTGGCTCCGTCTGTATGTGATCACATTGTTTCCGGAGCAGAATTTGAAAACCGTTACAGCTAGCTCAATGAAACTTGGTATATTGACTAATCAGCACATGTACATGTAGTTGTGCCTTTTTGGGATTCAACTTCCTGGATTTGTTTATTTTTGCGGTTTCCATGGAAACGCAACTTAGAAATGTGTTTCCGGAGCAGAACTCGAAAACAGTTTGGCCAAGCTTAACGAAACTTGGTATGTTGACTAATCATCACATGTAGTTGTGCCTTTTGGAGTTTTCAACTTTCTGGAATTTTCCAGTTTCCATGAAAACGCAACTAAGAAAGGAGCAGAATTTGAAACCCATTAGGGCTAGTTCAATGAAACTGTTTACAAATCTGCCTTTTGGTGTTTTCAAATTGCAGGGAGTTTAAACTCATGACATTCTTCATTCGAATATTACAATTAATTTCTAAACTGTGTCTCACCAAGGAATGAAGCTGTTTAAATCAAACAGCATATTCAATCGTACAGGATAGTTGTTTACCTCTCTCTTCACATTCACATGAGAAACTTGACGATTGTATAACATAAGAATTTTTCTTATCAAAAATACCTAGCTGTGGTTTATCATAGTCTTATGTTGGTCAAACCAATCATGTATGAATACAACATTATTGACACAGTAAGTATGTCAAACAAGATGTATTTGTGAAACACGAATGCCCCCGGATGCATCCTGCTCGCTGTGTCAAGGTCAAGGTCACACGGTCAAATGTCATGGTGTCATCTGAAAGGTCTCACCACAAGGGATCCATATGTCAAGTATCAAAGACCGAGCTCTGACCAATCAAAAGTTATGACCAAGGTTAAAGGTTTTGTGGACAGACGGACAGGTGAAAAACAATATACCCCCGGAATCTCCGATTCGGGGGCATAAAAATATGCTTAAACTGATCATTTAACTTCGGTGGGGCCTGGGGGATAAGCCATCTCTTCTGGTGGCTCTTCAAGCCTTGTTTGGTAAATGACAATGATTCTCGCATTGAAAGGGTGGTTCATATCACAATGCCTCCGATATGATACAATAGTCAAAATGATAATTGTAGAACAGCGCCGCTTATCACACAACTAACTTGTGTTGCCTCCAATCAGGCATCTCCATTTCTACTCCACAAACTCGACGAATAAGAACAGAAGCTCGATCAATTTTATGACTTGATCTGCCTCTGTGGGGAGAGAATGGACTAGCAAGCAAGTACACAGAATTTACCTGCTCCTGTTAGGCATAATCAGTCTTTTTTATACCCCCGTTACGAAGTAAGCGGGGGTATATAGCGGTCATTCCGTCCGTCCTTCCGTCCGTCCGTCCTTCCGTCCGTTCACATATCTCCAAAACTACTTGGTCTACATCAACCAAACTTTGCAGAATTGTTAAACATGTCATTCTCATTAATTCTTGACCATCTGTAGCATTCTGGAATTTTAATTTTTGGCCGTTTCCATGAAAACGTCACTTTTTGGACTTAGTTTTATAGGGTTCAATGGGGACTAATTTTCTCAGAAACTATTGGACCTAGATTTTGGTTAAAGATGCTTCTGATGATACTCTTGATCGAGTTCGAAAGCTGATTCCGTAAAATTAATTTTTGCTGAGTTATCGCCCTTGAATCTCCAATTCTCCAAACAGACAGCGGACTTGGTGCTTCAATGGGGACAAGTTTTCTCAGAAAGTATTGTACGTAGATAAATAAAATTGTTGTTATGGATGCTCCTAATGATTGTCTTGATCGAGTTCGAAAGCCGATTCCGAAATTTTATTTTTGAGTTATGGCCCTTCTTTCTGAAATTGGACTTCAGGCCAGTAACAGGTCTGATGCTCAAATGGGGACAGATTTGCTCTAAAACTATAACACCTAAATGAGTGAAATTTTGGTTATTGGTGCTCCTGAGGATACTCTTGATCGAGTTCGAAAGCCATTTTCAAAATTTTATTTTTGACAGAGTTATGGCCCTTGTTTCTGAAATTTGATTTTGAGCCATTAACAGGTCCGATACTGCAATGTGGACAGATTTCCGCAGAAACTATTACAATTAGATTAATGAAATTTTGGTTATGGGTACACCTGAGTACACCCTTCATCGAGTTTGAAAGATATTCCAGAAATAATATTTTTCACAGAGTTATTGCCCTTGATTCTGCAATTTGATGGGGTATATGACGGGGTAAAGATGCGGGGGTATGTGAGTCATGCTCACTTCTTTTCTTGTTTAATAATCAACCAAAATTAACCAAACTTGGTGTGTGGGTAGAACAAAGTTTTAATAAAATCATGCAATTTCAATTTTCTAAATTAAACTTTTCGTTAAAGAGATATTTGATTTCAAAGACACCCACCGTCGAAAACAATATAATTAATTTATTTGTCATCGATTTTTTTGGGTTAGGGTCTTATAAACATATTTCTACTCATCCTAAAAATACCGTTGAGTGTTAAATGTCTTTGTTGTTCTCTTGTCTTATCAATTATGACTATTCAAAAAAATAGAGCCAGTGGCTCTGTAGCGCATCAGGCTTCATATCAATTTTGCTGGTGTGGCAAATGTGAAATAAGGTTAAAGGGTGTGGCCCCTGAGGTCCTTATTGGGGGCCACAGGGCTACAAAAGCTATCAATCATTCTCCTCACTAGTCAAAGAGTATATTCACAAGGTTTCAGCTTTCTAGGGCTTTTGCCCCTGGAGAAGAAGATGAAAATAGGTTTAAAGGGCGTGGTCCCTCTGGCCCTTGATAGGGACCACAGGGCCACCAAAGCTACAATTTATAATCCTCAATAGTCCAGGAATCTGTACACAAAGTTTCAGCTTTCTAGGCCTTATGGTTCTGGAGTAGAAGATGAAAATGGGTTTTAAGGGCGTGGCTCCTGTGACCCTTATTAGGGGCCACAGGGCCACCAAAGCTACCATTTATAATCCTCAATAGTCAAGAAGTCTGTATACAGAATTTCAGCTTTCTAAGCCTTATGCTTCTAGAGAAGAAGATGAAAATAGGTTTTAAGGGCGTGGCTCCTGTGACCCTTATTAGGGGCCACAGGGCCACCAAAGCTACCATTTATAATCCTCAATAGTCAAGAAGTCTGTATACAGAATTTCAGCTTTCTAAGCCTTATGCTTCTAGAGAAGAAGATGAAAATAGGTTTTAAGGGCGTGGTCCCTCTGGCCCTTGATAGGGACCACAGGGCCACCAAAGCTACAATTTATAATCCTCACTAGTCAAGGAATCTGTATACAGAATTTCAGCTTTCTAGGCCTTATGCTTCTAGAGAAGAAGATGGCCACCACCAAAGCTACAATTTATAATCCTTACTCGTCGAGGAGTCTGTACACCAAGTTTCAGCTTTCTAGGCCTTATGGTTCTGGAGAAGAAGATGAAAATAGGTTTTTAGGTGCCCCTGTGGCCCCTACCAAAGCTACAATTTTTAATCTTCACTAGTCAAGTCAGCTTTCTAGGCCTTATGGTTCTGGAGAAGAAGTCGAAATTCCACAAATTTTACGGACGGGCCACAGGGTCCACGCCCTAAAAAAACTTTTTTCATCTTCTTCTCCAGAACCATAAGGCCTAGAAAGCTAAAACTTTGTGTACAGACTCCTTGGCTAGTGAGGATTATCAATTGTAGCTTTGGTGGCCCTGTGGTCCCTAATAAGGGCCACAGGGGCCACACCCTAAAAACCTATTTTCATCTTCTTCTCCAGAACCATAAGGCCTAGAAAGCTAAAACTTTGTGTACAGACTCCTTGGCTAGTGAGGATTATAAATTGTAGCTTTGGTGGCCCTGTGACCCCTAATAAGGGCCACAGGGTCCACGCCCTAAAAACCTGTTTTCATCTTCTTCTCCAGAACCATAAGGCCTAGAAAGCTGAAACTTTGTGTACAGACTCCTTGGCTAGTGAGGATTATACATTGTAGCTTTGGTGGCCCTGTGACCCCTAATAAGGGCCACAGGGGCCACGCCCTAAAAGCCTATTTTCATCTTTTTCTCCAGAACCATGAGGCCTAGAAAGCTGATACTTTGTGTATAGCCTCTTTGAAGAGTGAGGATTATGAATTGTAGCTTTGGCGGCCCTGTGACCCCTTATAAGGGCCACACCCTAAAAACCTATTTTCATCTTCTTCTCCTGAAGTATAAGGTCTTGAAAACTGAAACTTGTCGCCTATATACTTAATTTTATGATTGGTGACCCTGTGGCCTCTACAAAGGGAGAATCACATTGGCCAGACTCTACAGCATAAGTGATTATGAAACCTGATGAGCTACAGAGCCAATGGCTCTATTTTTTTAACATGTCCTATTTTTTTCTTGAATATTGTCAATAATGTTGTCATGGTCACTGTCATTGTCATCCGAGTCTGTCTAGCCCTAAAATGTGAAATTATAGTTAACACAGAATATTTAACAACCGATTTAGGATGAGAATCAACTTTGCAATTTGAAGGTCTCAAATAAATGTACATTTCGAGCGATACCTCAAATTTGATACGCTTAAACAAAACAGGAGTATCATGTATTGCCAAATGTTTGTATAAGTTATCGAAAATTAATACCTTTTTAAAACTTGAAAAATACATATACATGTATAAAAAAAATTGAAGGGTTAAATAAGAAATTTCAGATATATAAAATGCCGAGAAAATTGGTTCTCTTTTAGAATTTAATTTACATGTAGTTAATTTATTGTATGTGATTTATGAAACAGAGCAAGTCAAAATTCGCATTTGTACACGTTAAAACAAATACTGAGAAGGGAAAAAGTTCAAAAACAGTTTGTTATTGTGTCCTATGTTGGTTACATAAATCTTTACTCATTCTTTTCTTATATCTGAGTTGTTGGAAATTATAAGTTAAAACTATTCAAGCTATATTTTAAGTGTTGATCCGTCTATCTACTCAAGAAACAACACATTAGATTCGTCTTAAAAACGATTATTATAAACAAAATCTTAGCTCACGCTTTTATTGTGACAGCCAATGAAGGCGGGCGATTGCGTGTGAGAGTTACTCCCATTGGTATTGTATGGTCGTGCTTTTATTCAATTTGATGTGCGTACGTTGTTATAAAAATCCGATAGATAGTGCAAATTGTAGCTGAATAATTATTCTACATCATGAATTCTGTGTAGACATGTGCGCTTTGCGAAAATACGTTTTTTACATTTCTGAAGTTTTCCTCCTTACAAAGTCAACATTTGACGTCACAAATGAAATGAAAATCTAAAAATAAGTGTCTCTAGATTTGTTATCCTATTTTCTTTTGCAGTAATTTTATTTTTTTGCAACAAGAAAAAAGTGAGCATGGCTCACATACCGCCGCATCCTGTCTGATTTATCTTCTACCTCAAGAGTATCATCAGGTGAAACAAAAACCACAATTTCATCGACGTAACTGTTAAAGTTCAGATAAAACATGTCCAAATTGGAGCATCAGACTAGTCATTTGCACAAAGTTCAAACCCAAACCCAAGGGCGAATTTGGTAACAGCTTTCAAACTCACTGAAAAGTATCATCAGGTGTACCCATAACCAAAATTTCATTCATCTAGGTGTAATAGTTTCTGCGGAAATCTGCCCCCATTGCAGCATCGGACCTGTTAATCGTTCCAAATCAAATTGCGCAATCAAGGGCCATAACTCTGTCAAAAATAAAATTTCGGAAATTGCTTTCGAACTCGATCAAGAGTATCATCAGGTGTATCCATAACCAAAATTTCATTTACCTAGGTGTTATAGTTCCTGAGTAAATCTGTCCCCATTGCAGCATTAGAACGTTACTCGCTCCAAGTTTAATTTCAGGAACAAGGGCCATAATTCTGTCAAAATTAAAATTTCGAAAATGGCTTTCAAACTCGATCAAGAGTATCCTCAGGATCACCAATAACCAAAATTTCACTCATTTAAGTGTTATAGTTTTAGACCCAATCTGTCCCCATTGCAGCATTAGAACGTTACTCGCTCCAAGATCAATTTCAGAAACAAGGGCCATAACTCTGTCAAAAATAAAATTTCGGAAATGGCTTTTGAACTCGATCAAGAGTATCATCAGGTGTATCTATAACCAAAATTTATTCATCTAGGTCCAATAGTTTCTGAGAAAATTAGTCCCCATTGAACCCTATTAAACTAAGTTCAAAAAGTGAAGTTTCCTTGGAAACGGCCAAAAATTAAAATTCCAAAATGCTACAGATGGTCAAGAATTGATGGGAATGACATGTTTAACAATTCTGCAAAGTTTGGTTTATGTAGACCAAGTAGTTTTGGAGATATGTGACCGGACGGAAGGACGGACGGACGGAATGACCGCTTCGTAACGGGGGTATAATAAGAGGCAACGGTACGAAAAAACGTAAAACCACCACACTGTTTTGACCCCGATTTCTAACCAACTTTTTACGCCTGCGAAAAGAGTTGTCCTGGTTATCTCCCCTGTCTGGTTATCGCTACTCCTGTTCATATCGGTCCTACAAGCTTCTCAAAAGTCTTTCAACTCGATATGATCGTCCGTTGAGGTTCTTGACTCGAATTCCTTGTATTCTTATCTCCAAAATAAAGACTTTTGATTGGTCACATATATTTCAAAGATCAATGACCCTTAATTTAGTAATTTACCTTTATGAAACGTAGTCGAAAACGGAAAAGCAGGGACAATCCAAAGAAGGAAGCGAAGTTAGATTATATCTACAAGAGTTTCTGAAAATGTTGTCGCCTTTGAAGACACCCACGACAAAAAGACAAAACAAGGACAGTAACGCCATAAAAATCATTGCACGGTTCTGTTTCGAACTCCATCAGGGGATTTATACCCTGAAGACAGACACTAAGCAAAATTGGTTACCCTATCTTTAATAGTTTTTTTAAAGAAAATCTGTCCCTTTTTGAACGTAGCCTTAACCTGAATGCCCCTCGCGGCCACTTCCTTGCACATATATTTGATGTACATTGTTTGCTTTACGTACAAAATTAAGAAATTTTAAATTAATGACTTTTCGAACGTCACTTGAAGGGTTTTGTATGGTTGACAGTCAAAAACAACGAAGGAATTAATAGCGTCAGCAGCAGCACCTTCGTGATTGGCTGGTCACCAGAAGTTGTGAAGCATATCCATTGTTTTCTAAAATCCATTCCAATGTGTAAGCAAGCGCATTATACAAAACATTTTTCAAGTATTTTAGGCAAATGTGTGTCCAGCATAAGTTGCCGAATATCGATGAATTATTCATCAACTGATGGAGTGTTAGGAAAAGTTCACTTATTAACTTAGACTACATTATCAGTGTACGTGTGGAATTGAAAAGATATTCCCTAATGAATGAATAATATTCATGGTCTTTCACGCAGGCATCTGAAAGTGACGGCGCAAGGTACCTTGTAGCAATGGAAACGGAAACCCTGACTTGTTAATTTAAAGCATAAGTATATTAAAGACCATCTGAGAAAAGTATATTGCGTTATGCATGAAGGAAAACCTTTGGTGATTTACATTTCCTGACAATGTGTGAAACTGTTGCATTTTCCATAAATACAAATTCCCTATGCAACAGGAAAGTGACGTAGGACACAAAGATAAACATAATTCTCATAACAGCAACAAAACGTGACAAGAACAAAGATTAAATATTGGTAGAATACTTCTGTAAAAGGAGTGAGTGAATGACTTAATGCTTAACTCCGCTTGGGAAATATTTTCGTTAAAAAATGCTTATACATAAAAAAAGTTTCAATGAAAAGAAGATAAAACCCATAGGCCCTGCTAGAGATCCCTTATATTATATTTCGTCGCTATGTGTCTCAAATTGCATCATGTAGTCATATAACACATAGCCAGAGATACTCCGCCGCTAACCTTTCACATCTATGCCTGCTTTTCAACTATTTTTCGCGAAGCGGGCTTGGTCACATTTACTTCACCCGGAAGTTTACAATGGATGGCGACATGACCGCAACTTGAATCTCATTTGTCAAACGTCCGTTATGATGTAACTTCAGCCAATTAGAATTCAAGGATGTGTTCAAAGCGAACCTGGTCGACCCGGGTGAAGTAAATGTAAGCAGACTCGCTTCGGGAAAAACGAGCCATAAATAGACATTAATAAATAAATCTAAAGGTAGGATTAGCGGCGGAGTATCTAAAGATACACGTTCAATCGAATCGTGATGAACTTTTAGTTGAAAATTGCGTTTAAATAGTATTTTAAACGCTAGACATCGACAATGCCGGGTGAATTACCCTGTCAATATAGTAAACATACGGGATCTCTGATAGCGGGGCCCATGGTCGATGGGTAGAAGCCCAATCTAAATAAATTTAGATCAACATGTTTTATATTTGGTCATACTGTTGATCTAACATTGGCCCGTAAGGCAGGTCGTCCCGGTGACCTCTGACATCAGCCTCTCGGCCAATCAGAAAACTTGCCCTAGCTCGCTGGAAGTTAAAAAACTCAACAGCGCATCTTTTGAAATGGATGATGTTCGGAGCTTTGTCATTCGGAGCGGATTGCTTGGAGTATTAATAGATTAGATTTTTTCATTTTGAAATGATTTAGCGTATTTGCTAGTTGTCGATGACAAATGATAATTGCACGTCGCACAGATACTAACGTGGCGAATAATAATCACAAAGTTAGAGCTTGATAAATGCCAATATCTGCGAAAATCCATATGCAAGGGGAGGTAAATCCTTTTTTATCAAACTCGTTAATACTAATTTATTTCATTGTCATACAAATAATGTTTTAAATAGTGATTTTTGTCAATCATATGTTACCCACATGGTGATGGGTCCTGGAACAGACAAGGATGGTTGATTAATTGTGCAGATAGTTTATTTCGTCAGCGTCAAAGTATGGCGTCACGAACAAGAAGGATGTGACGTCATGAGATACTGCTACCCGAACAACTGTCAACCACTAATAAAGTCCATTCCTGACGACTGCTATCAGATTTGTTTGAATCAACAATAAAACAATGAAAAATTACGGTTTGGGGGGGTCACTGTTAACTGTTAACAGTTTATCGTTTTTTTTTACACCAAAATACAAACATATATATATAATGCTATTTTGTGCCGACA
The DNA here is from genome assembly GCA_916613615.1 of Steromphala cineraria. Lineage (NCBI taxonomy): Eukaryota > Metazoa > Mollusca > Gastropoda > Trochida > Trochidae > Steromphala > Steromphala cineraria. The sequence goes on from OU744730.1 coordinate 50,465,713, forward strand.
ACACACTCCCCTGCAAAATTGAATGTCGACCCGACATTCTCACAACATCAAATTGCTAGAGGTCTTTTGTATTAAAATACATATCTGCAATAAGTAGTTCACAACTGCATGAAGTATTACACTTCGCTGTATGAAAAATGGTTGATCAGGCCATTTACAACACAGATGCTTTCAAAACATAGGTGCAGCATCTCTACTTCATCATCCATGATGGTGCAGAAACATCAGACAATACAACCAATATCTATCCGACACTCAGTCCCTTTCCTTCACTTCTATGTCAAAATGCACAAAATAAAAACTGTGTAGCGGCACTAAAACAATGAACAACAGTGCTGAATATTGGCACTAACAGTCACCAATAAAGTACTCACAAAACATTCGAGGCAACTATATATCGACCCAATACATACTTTCAGTCACATCCGAAAACAACCTATTTACAAGCTACAGGAATCATGTGTACCAAAATAGGAGAAGAATAATACTGCAATGGTACAGGAACAACCATTGGTAATCTCTGCGGCAACCACACTTTGGGTGCTACTGAATAGAATAATGGGGACATGTGATAAGTTGAAGCTGGGTATTCAGTATTCCCACCTAATCTGTCATAAGTCAGTCTCATCGGGGGATGCCGGCTTCTCATTGGGGGATACCTAGATTCAACCTGATTCGGAGATACACTTTGGCCTGAGGGTTCAATATCATCGTCCCTTTGTCCCGCCTCATTCCTCTCAGAATCATGAACACAGTGCTCCTCGGACTGCTCGATATCCAACATCTCCCCCTCAATGTCTTCTGACACATCGTTATTATCAATGTCCACATTATTGCTTGTTACAACATCTTCCTCGTGTGCCACTGATCTCATAGGCTGTTCTCCAATGTATCCACCAACATCATATTCATCATCGGATTCTTTGTCATCTTCAGTGGTTCTCGGTTTCTCTTTCTCCACTGTGACTTTCTTCTGTCTTGTGTTAGTGTCACTGACTGGCAATGGAAGGTTATCACATGGCAATAGCAAGTTGCGATGCAAAGTCCTTGAAGGTGTCGATTTGCCTTCTGGCTTGACTACATACACAGGGCTTTCATCTGTCATCCTCTCTACAACAGTGTATATCTGATCTTCCCAGTGTGAACGAAGCTTCCCAGGACCTCCGCGATTCCTCATGTTCCTCACTAACACCCGATCTCCTGGTGCAAGGACTGTAAAGTGAATTTTCTTGTTGTAGTGTTTCTTAGATTTCACAGATGACATGTCCATCTTCTCCCTTGCTATCTTGTAAGCTTGTTCCATGGTTTTCCGCCAGTTTTCTACAAACTTCTGGTGAGTTTTCCTCTCTTTTTCTTCTTCCAACTCGAAGATTAAGTCAATAGGAAGCTGTGGCGATCTTCCGAATAGTAGGTAAAATGGAGAGAACCCAGTTACTTCATGTTGCGTACAATTATACGCATGAACAATCTTGTTGACAGATGATTTCCAATCAGCTTTCAAGTTGTCAGGCAAACATTTCAACATTTCGAGTTGTCCGTTCCCCTGAGGGTGATATGGGGTAGTTCGAGATCTGGCTATGGAACTGTACTTTGCAATCTGCTTGAACAGTGAATTTTCAAATTCTCTACCTTGATCGTGATGGATTCGTGAGGGAAACCCAAACCGAGGAATGAAGTCATTAAAGAGTTTGTCAGCGGCTGTTGTCCCTGCTTTATTTCTTGTTGGATAGACTTGCGCAAAACGGGTGAAATGATCCATTATGACCAACATGTATTCATATCCTCCCTTTGACTGTTCAAGGTGTACGAAGTCCAGAGAGATCAATTCGAATGGTGCAGAGGTGGTAATGCTCTGAGCTGGAGCCCTAGTCAGTCTTGTGGGTGCTTTCCTTTTGACACATTCACACTTGCTTGTGATGTATTCTTCGATATCCCGTTTCATATGGGGCCAGTAGAATCTTTGCCGCGCCAGGTTCACAACTCTCTCAGAGCCTAGATGTCCCATCTCCTCATGCAATTCCTTGTACACAAGAGGCTTGAACTCACTCGGCAACACCAACTGTCTTCGGATCTCACCTTTCCCAATCACTGTTTCTCTCCAGAGAATGCCTTTCTCACATAGCTTCAGTTTTCCCCATTCTCTCCTCATAGCTCGCATTACTGGTGTGTCGCCTTGACATTCCTTAAGTGGTGGCTGCTTGTTCCTACTGATGTAATCCAGGACCTGTTGGATGTCTCTGTCATCATGTTGTGCTTTCTTTACATCTTGAGGAGACAGTAGTGACTTCACACTTGAATTCACCCCACTGCTATCATCAGGGTCAATATGCAAGGCGTAGATCCAAGATGGGTCTCTGTCCGACTTTTCTTTGTTGAAAATAGCACCGATGGTGGACTCTACCAGCTCACGAGGATAGGCCTTCTTTGCATCAGAGATGTCCATGGGTAATCTCGACAAAGTATCAGCATCAATATTACTCTTCCCGGGCCGGTACCTGATTGTGAAATTGAAATCTGATAATTCTGCTATCCAACGATGTCTTGTTGCATCAAGTTTAGCACTACTCATGACATATGTCAGTGGATTGTTGTCACTGAAGACCACAAAGATGGGTGCATAATACAGGTAATCTCGGAATCGTTCTGTTACCGCCCATTTGAAGGCTAGGAACTCAAGCTTACCAGAATGCAAATGGTAGTTTTTCTCTGCTGGTGTGAGTGTTCTTGATCCATAGGCAATTACTCTCAGTCTTCCTTCACATTCTTGATAAAGGACAGCACCTAATCCATCTTGCGAAGCATCTGTATGTACCACATAGGGATTCTCAAAGTCTGGATACATCATCACTCTATCATAATCTGTCACCATGGAGACAAGTTCAGAAAGTGCTCTTTGATGTTTGTCTGTCCATTCAATCACTGTCTTTGAAGACAATTGTCCCATATCTCTCTTGTTCTTTGCTTTTACCTTTTTAGTGGGTTTGGTCTTTTCAGATTGGTCGCTCTTCAAGAGGTCATACAGTGGCTTTGCTCTTCTAGAGAAATCAGGGATGAACCGTCTGTAGTATCCAAGGAACCCCAGAGTTTTGCGAAGGTCTCCCACTGTCCTTGGACTCTTTTCCTCCAGCCTTTTCACAGCCTCTTTGTCCGCCGGATCAACTCTATAGCCATCTTTCGAAACCAATGTTCCAAGATACCGGACTTCCTGTCGAAACAAATCACATTTACGAGGTTTTAGCTTTATGCCTCTTGACTTCAACCTTTTCAGCACAACCCTCACATCCTCTAGGTGTTTCTCAAAATTGTCACTGAACACAATCACATCATCTAAATAGGGAATACAGATCTCGTCTCGCAACCCTACCAGACAGTCATTCATGAACCTCTGAAATGCTGCAGGGGCATTAGTCACTCCAAAAGGTATCCTAACCCACTCAAACAATCCCCATGGAGTTATGAAGGCTGTCATATGTCTACATTCTGGTTTTACAAAGCCCTGGTGATAGGCTTTCGACTGGTCTAACAGGCTGAACCAACTGTTGCCTCCAAGAGCATCTAATGCATCCCGTATGCGAGGAATCGGCGTTCTGTCCTTGCGAATTTTCAGATTTAACTGGCGATAATCTATACACAGACGCAGGCTGGAATCACGTTTCCTAACACATACCACTGGTGAGGAATAAGGGGACTTAGATCGAGTAATCCATTCTTTGTCAATTAGGTCTTGAATGTAAGCCTTAACTTCTTGGTGAAGAGGTTTAGGGACACTATAATAAGTCTTTTGTACCGGTTCATTGCTACTTAACTGGATGTCCAATTCTAGTTCGGGCGCACAACCCACATCATCATCATCCCGAGAGAAAGCAGCACTCTCCTCGAACAGCATCTGGCGGACCCTTGTTTCCTGTTCTGGAGGCAAGTTGCTGGCTGACAGGTCGACTTCTGGCTGGAACAGGTCTTTGGTGGTGTTGACTTGCATGGAGTTCACCTGGAGTGTCTGTTCCTGGCACTTGATTGGGATGACAGATCTGACTGGTTGGAGGGACCCAATGATGGTTCTGGGCTGCAAGTGGATGTCATGGTCAGTACAATTTTCAGCAAACACCGACACTCTACAGGATGAACGACCAGGTAACATTACAAGGGACTCTGTGAACAGTAAACCCTCAGGCCAAGTGTGATCTACATTAGGTTCAAACAAAGCATGCTGATTTTCATCAGCAACACATTTTCGAACAAAACAATTCACTCTAGCTATCTGACCCTTAGGACATACTATTTCCTGCTTAGCCGTTCGCAACCATCCTATGGTTTCATCATCATCCTCCCTCAGCGTCTGAACAAGGACCTTAAGTCTTTTCAAATCAACCTCAGGCAGGATACACTGCAATGCTGAAATAGTACTTTGATTAGTAAGGTGTGAATTGTTAATTTTCATTCCTAAAATCTCACTTATAACATTGTACCCAACTATTGGTATCTTAGGCACCTCACTATCAGAAATCAATACAGGAAACTTTACTGCTGAAATATCAAAAGCAACATCAGGAAAACTTAATGAAACCTCTGACCATCCTACTAAATTCATGGCTGAACCATTAGCAGTACTTATATTGAGTTCATTAGGATCAAAGAGTTCATTGAGGTCTTTTATCTCAAGGCCAGGCATATTGTCTGTTACCCAGTGGTGGGGAATTATGGTTACCTGAGCCCCAGTGTCCCACAACACCTGAGTTTTCACATCGTCAATGCTACACTGCACTAAACACTGATCACCAATAAGTCTCTTCAATCTCCTTTGTTTCCTATTAACAGTCTGCATGTACACACCAGCTTGAAAAGTCTTATCTGGATGGAACCCTTCAACACTCCTGGCCTCTACTGGTCCCTTGGTAGTGACCCCATCTCGTTTCCCGGACGGTTGAACTTGGCCTTGCATCCAGCCTTGGTATGTTCTGTCGATCCACAGCGGAAACAGTGTGGGCATCTGGCAGCATTGGTGATTCTGCATTGTTGACATAATGCAGGGTGGCGCTTCTCTGGTTTTGATTCACTTTGAGGTGGACCTGTTGATGTTTCTCTCTGGGCTTTCTGAAGAATGTTAACCTGGGCTGTTAGTTTCTTCAGTTCATCTTTCAATTCAGTGACCTCAGACTTTGACAGAGTTACCTCATTTACTTGAGTCTTGAGTTTCAACTTGTTGAGCCTCTCAGTTTCAGTATCAACAGCCACATTGACAGCTTGAATGATCTCCAGATCTGTTGTACCTTCTCCGTTAAGTAGGGGCTGGACAGCGGCCAACACAGTCGGATTTCTCAAGCCAGTCTCTAGGGTCCTCATTGTGGCGTGAGTTATCAGGGTTGGATCATACTTCACTGGTTATTCTTCTTTTGCTGCCATGACTAGTCTCTGCCTCATTTCAAAAATTCTTAGGACGAACTCTTGGCTGTCTTCCTTTGGGCCTTGAACTGCTCTGGTTAGCGCGGCATAGACATCACCAGCTGATTTCTCACGAAAATGCAGTCTTAATGTCTTGCGTAGATCTGGGATTGTCAGACTTGCTTTGCTCTCCAAATATCCCCTCAGCGGAAGACCGGCCTGTAATGCCCTGATGACTGCACCAACAATTTCTTCATCCCCTAATCCTCTCTTCTTTGCCGAATCGATTTGTTGGATCACGCTGCTGTACGAAAGGCGGTCCTTTTGGCCTGCTTCTCCTATCTGTCCCGTTAGCCTGAAATCTCTTTTGAGGAGGGAGGACATCTCTCCAAGCTGATGGGCTTGACCCTCAAACAGTTTTTGAATATACTCATGCTGATTTCTATCCAGTTCCAAGTTATTAATCTGCTCTTGGAGATCCTTAATCTTCTCAGCATATTCTTCCTTCTGTTTGGATCCATCTTCCCCAGAGGCCATGTTTGATGTCGTTCAATCCGTCATCTGCAGTCCTTGTCGTTAATTCCACGAATCCCGGACGAGCCCCCAAAATGTTACCCACATGGTGATGGGTCCTGGAACAGACAAGGATGGTTGATTAATTGTGCAGATAGTTTATTTCGTCAGCGTCAAAGTATGGCGTCACGAACAAGAAGGATGTGACGTCATCAGATACTGCTACCCGAACAACTGTCAACCACTAATAAAGTCCATTCCTGACGACTGCTATCAGATTTGTTTGAATCAACAATAAAACAATGAAAAATTACGGTTTGGGGGGGGGGTCACTGTTAACTGTTAACAGTTTATCGTTTTTTTTTACACCAAAATACAAACATATATATATAATGCTATTTTGTGCCGACAACACATAAAACTAAAAATAGTTCATACAACCAAAATAAAATCAACCTATTGATATTTTTCTTATCAGTATCGAAAACAAGATTTATTTTTCACAATGCACACTGTTATTGAGAACAGGCCATAAGCCATCATATATTTCTTCCGTTTATTCTTTGAAATAGCGACTATGAACTGTTTGTAACGTCGAATTTGATTGATCAAATCGCAAATTCCTTATTTGCATACGAAAGGTCACCGGGACGACCTCTCACACTGGTCAATGTTAGATCAACAGTATGACAAAATAAAAAATCTGTTGATCTAAATATATTTAGATTGGTAGAAGCCAGACCAAACTCCAGCCAGACTCCTTCTAAAACCTGCTTTTTAGCTCATCTGGTCTGTAAGGCCTGATGAGCTAATGGCATGTGATGGTTTCCGGCGTCCGTCCGTCCGTAAACTTTGTGGAATTTAAACTTCTTCTCCGGAACCGTAAGGCCTAGAAAGCTGAAACTTGGTTTAGAGACTCCTTGGCTAGTGAGGATTTTAAATTGTAGCTTTGGGGGCCCTGTGGCCCTGTGACCCCTAATATAGGCCACGCCCTTAAAACCTATTTTCATCTTCTTCTCTAGAAGCATATAAGGCCTTGGAAGCTGGAACTTTGTGTACAGACTCCTTGACTAGTGATGATTATAAAATGTAGCTTTGGTGGCCCTGTGGTACCTAATAAGAGCAACAAGGGACACATCTTTAAAAGTTATTTTTATCTTCTTCTCCAGAAGCATAAGGCCTAGAAAGCTGAAACTTTCTGTACAGACTCCTTGTCTAATGAGGATTATTAATTGTAAATTTGGTGGCCCTGTGGCCCCTAATAAAAGGGGAACCACATTGGCCACACCACAAAGCAAAATCAACTGTAAAGCCTGATGAGCCAATGGCTCTATTGTTTATCTCTTACTATGCCTTGTGTTACATCCACGTGTTTGATAACTGAAATATTGTTCAAAACACGTTAAGCACCAACTCAATCATTCGTAGCCACTCACCTGTCATGTTGTGGGAGTGCATGATAAAAGATTCATTGCACAAGGCACTGGGGTTCGGTCTATACCTCTTCATAATATCAGGCATTTCGTTGTGTTCCCTTGTTGAACTTTGATTTCACTCGAAGGGAGTCATTTGTCAAAGTGAGAGTAACAGGGTGCCCTGCACAACCATTGAACAATGTACACTTTCAGGCCATCTGTTTCACATTGAGTGATGAGTAAGTTGATCGCACTCAACAGCTATCTTCACTTGTTCCATTGAAGTAAGGAGAAAAGTGACTTGTGGTGCTCATTCATGCAACACTCTTAACAGACAAATTGCACCGCTTTCCCTATCTTTCACTTCTTGTGTGGACGCCTGTTCAGGCTCATAGCTTCATCGACCCTTATAGTCCAGTCAATCTAAGGTTTAACCTTCAACTCTCTGCAAAAGAAACACTTTTAACAGAAATACAACAAGAATGTATCCCTAAACAACATACAAAAAGTCTAGAAAAATCTAAGTGGTGGAAGTATGTTAATTAAGTAATTAAACATGGACCATTATTTGTTCAAATCGGCTTTTGTTGCTGGGCCTCCATAGTGCCAAAGGGAGATAACTCGCGACGTTTGTGATGACCCTACCGTAGGTCAACGTGAACATTTTGGGGTTGAATCGAGGATATTCATGAATACTTGTAAGTTTAAATCGTTTTTAATGTTTAAATGTATCATAAACAAAGATAAGGTTGTCAGATATGTTGTATACAGCACCATAATTTGTAAAAAAAGGCCTTTTCCTTTTCAATTATTACGTCACATGTATAACTGAACGCTTCACGGTTGGAATTGTGTAAAAGAAGTTGATTTTGATGATAGAAATTGATGCCCGTTGGGATTTAATTACGTATACACATGTAACATGTCATTTAATTGAGTTCCGAATGAAAATAATCACTTTTAGGGGGGTGAGTCTGTTTCAGAAAAAAAACTATGGAAGCCCATTTTCTCCATAATGCATCTTAACTATCACCATCACTTTCTTTGCGAGTAAAATGCTATTTTCTCATGGAATATTGCATAAAATATTAAACAAAGTTCATAAATACATTTAAAGATATTTTGAACACATATTCCTGCAAATATCACAGGGAAATTATCTATTACATTGTATTTTCAGTGGCTGTTTTTCAAAATTCACTGTGAAAGAGGAAAGCTGTTACACATTGATGCTACAAAAGTACTCAGTGGTAGGTTATCTTTATGCTTATCGTTTCTGAATTTTGTTACAATGGTATCATACATCTTCAATTGAAACCCGAAAAAATGTTGTAAATAATACAATAAATGAATTAAGATGAGGATTGTTCACATAACAATAATATATTTTTTTGAAATGTATTGAAAATTACTGCTACTTTCAATACGTCAAAAGAGTCTATAATTTTCTTAGTATTTTGTAAACATGCCACAAAACTTAATTGAAACTTAATATCAAATTTGTGCATTTATTTTAGAAACTGTTACAAAAAAATGATATATTTAATAGGTTTATATATATTTTTCAGTGGCCTGTTTTAGATCATGGCGGGTCACTGTGAGAAGAGGAATGCTGTTGCCTTTTGATGTTCTTCAAGTGGTAGGTACATTTTTATGTTTCTTAGATTTCACAGCTATCAAAGACAAATGCAAATGATTGAGTATTTATAAGTCAAATATGTCACAAACATTGTGTTTGTTTTATTAATTTACACTATAACAATGAGCTCAAATACCAAGTTTTGAAAAGTATATGATAATTTCTATTTTCATCATCTTTTACCAGCTAACTTCAAATATTAGAGAATCAATGGAGAAATGCGCCATATGCAACCTTGACCTTCATGGAAAGCCCAGTGTAGTCTTGAGGAGCAAAGGATGCATTGGAATAAATCAAGCAAGCGCAGCTCGTGGTGACTCACTTCACGTTCAGGATGGACAAGAGGTACATCAAGGCTGTAGAAAAACTTATACCAACCCCAATGTCATCCGACAGAGTCTATGTCAACAATCCTGTGAATCGGAGGAGAGGACAACACGCTCAAAGATGTCAAGTTTCTTATTTTCTGAACATTGTTTGTTCTGTGGACAATATGCTCGTCTTTCAGGAAAGGAAAGAAGAGGTCCTTTGAAGTCCATTCTGTCAGGACTTTGGAGTTTCAAAAAACAATCCAGAAAGTATGCAAGGAACAGGCTGATGACTGGGCAAATGATGTTCAAGGAAGACTTGAGTCAGTAAATGATCTACCTGCTGCCGATGCATTGTACCATCAACAGTGTAATGTCAACTTCCGAACTGGCCGCCAAATACCAAAACATTGTCGTATTGATACAGAAAAGAGACAGAAATGTTCACCAACAACACCAGGAAACTCCTGTCGTCATGATGCTTTTATTTAAGTAACAGAGTACATTAAAGACAATGACAATCAACAGATCACAGTCAACAACCTTGTACACTTCATGGAAAAGTTAATTGGAGATGGTGCTTATACCCATGACTACATGAAACACAAACTTCAAGAATATTTTGGAGATTCTATCATCATGACGGAAATGAATGGAAAATCGAACGTAGTCACTTTCAAATCAACAGCAGAAACAATTCTCCAGGGCTACTACAGACAACCCCGGGAAGAGGACACTTCTGCAGAAAAGCTCAAGCTTATAAAGACAGCAGCCAAACTAATAATGACTGACATCAAGGATATAAACATCTCAAAGGAAAATTATCCATCATCAGAAGAGATGTTATCCATTCAACAGAATATTGAATACCTTCCAGACTCGTTGAAGACTCTCCTTAGGTCTATGATATCGGAGAAAGATGCAGTAAAAATTGCTTCAATTGGCCAAGCTATTATTCAGGCAGCAAGACCAAGGCTCCTCTTGACTCCACTCCAGATTGGACTCGGCGTACAGCTCCACCATCACTTTGCGTCTCAAAGTATCTCATTGAAACGTTATATGCCCTTGGCTTCTGTTCTTCCTACAGTGAAGTTCAGCGATTTGAGACAAGTGCTGCTGCTCATCAAGGTTCTTCTATTACTCAAGACCAGCAAGGGGGCTTCCTACAATTTGTTGCAGACAATGTTGACCATAATGTTAGAACATTGGATGGCCACAATACCTTTCATGGCATGGGAATGACTGCATGTACAACTCCAGCTAATGTCCCTGTGACCAAGGTTCCTAGGATTCATGCAACACCTGAAGATCTCTGTGCACTTGGACAAATCAACATTAAGTACTACAAGTTACAGGATGACTTTCTGTCAGCATTGAAGTATGATAAATTGTGTGAGGTTGAAGCAACATACTCATCCTTGATTGTAGACTTGCTCTCAAAATTGACATGGAAACCACAGAATTTGATGCCAGGTTGGTCAGGAATGATGCAGATGATACATCATGGATCCCATCAGGGAAAGTCGTCTATCACCTTTCTCCCCATGATTGACATGAATCCAAGTGATCTAAGCTGCATTTACTCAACACTGACATTCATCTCAGAGCAAGCCTATAACAATGGTTCAAAACCTGTGATTACATTTGACCAGCCTCTTTACTGGAAAGCCTTTACAATTGTCAACAATGAGCCTGTCCAAAGCAATCTGAAGAAGATCATCCTGCGACTAGGCGGATTCCATACAGAAATGAGTTTTCTAGGATGCATTGGCTACGTAATGGGTGGGGCAGGATTGCAAGAGACACTTGAAACAGTATGTGCTCCAAATGCTGTAGTCCATACGCTAAGTGGCAAAGCCGTTGCACGGACTGTCAGAGGACACCATCTTGTCAGCAAAGCTCTCAATTACCTTCTTGTGAACAAGGCTAAGGAATCTGATACAGATGTAACACAAGAATGTGATGGCCCACCTACTTCCACTTTGACTGATCATCTTTGTGATGATGCTGCATTATTTGAAAAGATGATGGATGAACAAATATCTCTTACAGATATTGAAGACAGACCATCTTTGACGCACATACAGGAAAAGCTTTGCAAGACTAAGAAGTCACTTTCTCATTCACGGACTGCATCACTTTGGCTCCTGTATATGGACATGGTTGACATCCTGAAGAAGTTCTTGACAGGGGAACGCACCGGAAACTGGAACCTTCATCTCCAAGCAGTTATGGAAATGTTGCCATTTTTTGCTTCATGTGGACATAACATGTATACAAAGTCTGCCTTTATCTATGTGCAATCAATGCAGCGACTCCAACATGATCACCCAGATATCTTGCTTTCTTATCTGGACACCACGTCATCCGAAGAAGTGACAGGTACTGGGCTGGATTATCATCTGACTTAGTCATTGAACAGGTCCTCATGAGAAGTTTGAAGTCAACAGGCGGGATGACAAGAGGGCATGGTATGGGCGAATCACAGAGATCTCAGTGGTTACTCTCAAGACCAGCATGTGTTGAAGTCAATAATGCGATGCAGTCTCTCACTAACATTGGGTACCACTCAAGTGACCAACATAAAACACAACAAAGTCTAGGAAAGCCAGAGATGATAAGGATTTCTTTACAATTGTCTCTTTCCTTGAAGAAAGATCCCCCTTCAACGAAGACCCATCCTTACGCAATATCGCAACAGGTGTTTAGCTGATGACTCTGTCAACATCGAGCAGTCGCAGGTTATTGGAGAAAAGATTTTGCAGTCAATGTGTGGTGAGAAGGTTGTGAAATACAGCTTCAAGAAAGCCAACCAGGCTGTCCCATTGAATACAAAAGTAGCCATCAAATCAGACACAGATCTACACATTGACCATCAGCTACTGTTCCAAAGATTGGTAACAGCAGCTGCAGATACAATGCTCGATAACATTCCAGACCTGTTCAGCTATGAGTTATCTAGCTTTCCTTCATCTCTTTTTGACACTTCAGGATTAATGCGAGAGGCTCAGAAGTCTGTGATGGCCGAATCCATATGGAAAAAGCACTGCAAAGATTTTCCACAACAGAACATTGAAGATGACACCTTTCACTATGTCCTTGATGGGGGAAGTCTTCTCCAACTCATCCCATGGATCATTGGCTCAACATTCTCTTCAGTTTGCCAGACCTACATAGAATACGTCAGCAGAAAATACATGGATGCTACCATAGTCTTTGATGGATATCTGACAGGACCTTCAACAAAAGACACAGCTCACCTAAGACGAACTAGAGGCATCTGTGGTCCAAAGGTAAACTTCACTGACGACATGATTCTGACATCAAAGAAAGAACAATTTCTCTCAAACAATGAGAATAAACAGTCGTTCATTGACCTTCTCAGTTCAAAATTTGAGAACATTGGGTACAAGGTAATCAAGACCTGTGAAGATGCTGATCTCCTGATTGCACAAACGGCAGATTTCCTAGTTCTTTGCTTTTCCAGGCTGATCCTGCAGCAAATACTCTGATCTTCAAATCTGAGAAATCCAAGGAAGTGCCAAGGGTATGGAACATCAACAGCTTGAAGGAAAAGATCGGAAGAGACACATGTCAAATAATGCCTGTAATTCATGCCTTGACAGGGTGTGATGCAACATCTCGGATGTTTGGAATTGGCAAAGGTGTAGCACTTCACAAGATATCTTCAACGCCCATGGCTGTCAAATTTGCAAAGGTCTTTTGTTGCAATTCAACCAGGGAAAACATTATAAATGCAGGCGAAAGACTGATTGTTCATCTCTATGGTGGCACCGAAAATGAGCGTCTTGATAATTTGCGATTTAGAAGATTTTGTGAGAAGGCTGCCACATCTATTGTTCCAGTCAATGTGCATTCTCTCCCACCTACGTCAGATGCTGCTTCCTACCACACTCTACGGGTCTACTACCAGGTTTGCCAATGGACAGCAACAGTTACAGACATGCAACCTCACCAATGGGGATGGACGACAGAGAAAGGGAGATTGATGCCGGTAAAAACAGCAAACCACCAGCGCCAGAACAACTTCTACATGTCATCAGATGTAGCTGTAAACGAGACTGTGAGTCAAAACGCTGTTCTTGCAGGAAACATGGACTGAAGTGTTCAGTTGCATGCGGAGAGTGCCGTGGACTCAGTTGTAGCAATTCAGCTGTTGTCTCGTGTGACGACTTGGATGATGACTTGCAATAGAGACCCAAGGTACTATTTGCACTCAATTGTGACTACAGATTTGGAATTGAGATTATAATTATCTTCTCAATCTATCTCTTTTTGTCTTTTTTAAAAGTTTTTTTTGCAATATGGAAAATCTTGTTTCATGAAGAAATATTACCCTGGTGTAGATACAGGGTTTTCTACTTGACATTTAGTCATGGCGTTGCGTAACTTTTGGCCTTCAGTATATTCATAAAATTATTATAACAGAAAAGGGCCAATACATTTATATAGCTGTATAAATATTTATTTGATATAATTATGCATATGCATATGCATTATAAACTTTAGGTAAAACAATGAAACTATTCGACGTTTGTAATAGACTAGGGTAAAGAAACTGCGGTAAAAAAAGAAAACATTTTTCAACATGTTCCACCTCTTAGATTTTTCTAGACTTTTTCCCCCTCATCCATACACGTGTACTTTGGAAAAAACCATAAATCATTTCTTTTGCAAGGAGTTGAAGGTTGACCTTATATTTTGGTTAAATTGACTGGACTATTATAGCTCTATTCTTAATCTTTAAATGCCTAATTTTCAGAACACAAACGTCAGCAAATCCTACCATGTGAAAATCGCTAAAACAGTTCATTCTTGAACAAGCTTATTGGTCTTATCCTGTTATTACCTGAAGTTTAATCTCCTTCCTGTCGCTCTTGATATTGGTTTTTCTCTCACCTTTTACCGTCTGTTCCCTTATCCTTTCTCCTTGATATATCTACTCTCTTTTGGATGGCACCATTCACAGGTTTAATAACTGAACTATTGTTCAAAACACGTTAAACACCAACTCACTCGAATCAATCCATCGATCTTCTTATCTCTTTTGGATGGCAACATCCATATGTTTAATAGCTGAAAATTGCCGAAAACACAAACCCCATCTCACTCACTAATTTTCAGGACAGTGTATTCTGCACAAAGGTCTGACTTTTTAGCTCATCTGGCCTGTAAGGCCCGATGGGCTTATGGCATGGCATGGTGTCCGGCGTCTGTCCGTAAACTTTGTGGAATTTCGACTTCTTCTCCGGAACCATAAGACCTAGAAAGCTGAAACTTTGTGTACAGACTCCTTGACTAGTAAGGATGATGAATTGTAGCTTTATAATAATAATAAAGGCAACAGGAACGTCCTTCAAATCTATTTTCATCTTCTCCTGAAGTATAAGGCCTAGAAAACTGAAACTTGTCGCCTATATACAGTGTTTAAAATATTGCCCGTCAGCCTACTTTTTGCCAGGACTGGTAACTTTTCAATTTTTTTCTTAAATGACCAATGCATTTTCAGGACAGGCTAGATTTCCAATCTATTTTATACACTGCTATATACTTCATTTTATGATTGGTGACCCTGTGGCCTCTACAAAGGGGGAATCACATTGCCCACACTCTACATCATAGTTGATGATGAAGCCTGATGAGCTACAGAGCCAATGGCTCTATTATTTTTAGCTCGTCAGGCCTGTAAGGCCCGATGGACTTATGGCATGGCATGGTGTCCGGCGTCCATCCGTAAACTTTGTGGAATTTTGACTCCTTGGCTAGTGAGGATTATAAATTGTAGCTTTTATGGCCCTGTGGCCCCTACTAAGAGGGGAACCACATTGACCACACCCTAAAGCAAAATCGAATGTTAAGCCTTATGAGCTACAGAGCCAATGGCTCTATATTATTTAATTTGAATGCCTTGTGTAATTAAAATAATGATTCATGTTACGAAATACTGTTATGTTATCGTATTGACAATGCATGTTTGGTGAACCAAGAAACCGGGATGTATACAAGAAAATAGAGTGGTACTGTCCAAAGATAGTCAAAACTCTCCTACCCTCCGGCGAGCTGATATACTAACTAAAACCATTTTTTCAGTTAACCTAGAATCATGTGTGTAAATGGTGATCATAATCAAGTAGAAAACTGTAGTGTTAATAAATAATTGAATAATGATAATATTTGACACAAAACGTTGAAAATATTTTGATTGACGTTGTCTGAACCTGAAGTCATTTTTCCTCTTCTCTGTGCCTTTGCTTGGATGTTTTGGCCTGTGTTCTGAATAATGAAAAGAAACCTGATCCTGATGTACTTTCACCAAACTTCGCTTCATTTTTTAGGTGAAACGTTGACGGTTTTCTGCAAAAACGCTTGTTCTCATGATTAAAACAGATTAAGTCTCTGAGTAAGAGGAAATTTCAATTGTTCCTTTTTACTCTCTTGAGCACAGGTTGGTTGTCGTTAACCAATCCGGTACCTTTCTATTTCGGCAAGGTTTATTTTGTCTGGGGAAGTTTGCTCCTTGACATCTTCTCGGTTGTTTTTATTGGTCTGTTAACATTGAAGTTGATCCTTACACAGGAAAACACGATGAAGCAGATCTATTTAGTGTTGAGGCGAAGTTTTCAGGGTGTACAGTATAAGGAATTAAACGCATTGAGGAGCCATTTCTCAAATTGAATGTCTAATGGAAAAGTATTAATAGCTTGAATAGACTACAAGATGGTGGGCAGTTCAAAAGAGTGGTCAATCCGCCTCAGAAATCGGTCGATCTTCTCTCGTAAAAGGCTTGACAGCATTGTATACATTGACTTGCTGTGGTCTTAGTCATGTTTTTAGCGATAGGGTAACTGTTCATAAAGGGACCCGAAAGACACTGATGAATTCATCTCCTCTAGTTATAATGTAATATTCAAGCTACATGCAGCATTGTAGATAATCAATGGATTGGTCAGCTGTAGTGTAACGTTTCAAATTTCCAGTATGTAAATTAGAACTATTGATCATAACAGTTTATCTAACACATGTCTCTAAGCCACTTACGTTAAACAGCGCCATATCTGTTATTTGATATAGGTAAATTATTATAGATAAATTAAAAAAATATTGAAAGGATTAGGGTAAATTCAATGGAATGAAACATGACAACGTGATGTGTATCATATATATCTACAAGGTGTAAACAAATAAAGACAAACCTACATACAGTCGGCATACAAAATCACTAGGAACACATCACTAGTTGATTAGTTCAGATTACTTATAGCAATTCTTTGCCCTGATAATAATGAAAATGTCCTGGGCATGGGTGATGTTTATTCCTTAACAGTCATTTGAAAATCAATTGTTATCATACGTAATAACCTTTTCCAAGTTGAACTTCATGGTAGTAGTTGAAATATTTATAACATTTATTCAATGAAAACCGTTTCTATACGATATTTTTATGCCCCCGAATCGGAGATTCCGGGGGTATATTGTTTTTCACCTGTCCGTCTGTTCGTCCGTCTGTCCACAAAAACTTTAACCTTGGTCATAACTTTTGATTGGTCAGACCTAGGTCTTTGATACTTGACATATGGATCCCATGTGATGAGACCTTTCAGATGACACCATGACATTTGACCTTGTGACCTTGACCTTGACACAGCGAGCAGGATGCATCCGGGGGCATTCGTGTTTCACAAACACATCTTGTTTTAAGTATCCTACATCATGCCACATTGCATTCATTGATCATAAGAAACATTTTGATAATAACTTCTTTAATAGTCTTTGTTAATTTTGCTCCTTGCAGAAATAACTAAAGTTGACACAAGTAGCAGTAAACATCGCAGTAACGCCATGAGGACTTAACAATAGTTCAGTATCCTACAAGATATCAGCAACAAGGTCCCCCTTGTCCAACTGAGAATTTGACCAAAAACAACGACACTTAAACGTCCCAGATGGTAAACAGAAAGAGTTCTGCCACTGAAGCTCCAAGTGTGAAAAACTCTAATAAAAATGCATCTGGAATAGTTATAACCATTCCACAATGCGTCAACAGTATTGCTATTTGTAAAGGGGAGAAAAGGTAACAATTGACATTTAATGTAACAAATCTTTTTTAATTTTTTTAATGTTCATTAACTGTTTGCTAACGCATTTTTTAAAAAAACTCGTCCTCTTGAGACAAGCCACGTGGAGCTCACATATCAATAAACATATGAAAAGAGTATTTTTGTTTTTCTTTGACCAACGAAAGAGTCTGTGACAGTCTTTGAAGTTTAAGCTTTGAGTTCGTAATCATTAAGGGTATATCTGTTCAGAAAAACCCAGTAGTCTGATTGGCTTGGAAAGTAGGTTGCGTTCTAACTAAGTTAGTTATTGTGTTATCACGCTTGGTCAATAGTTCAGCCATAAGCGAAGTTCAAAGGTCACAAATAAAATCAAAATACTATTTCGAAAGTGAGATGTTGTACAAAATTGAGAAAAGTTGTACATGGATAGAAGGAAGTGGCAATTGTGGGTAAATTTATCGGAATAAACTTAAAACGTTTTATTCCCTACGTTTATCCTCTTTGTTAAGAAAACATTTTAATAGAATGTAGCCTCACTGATTATTGAGAATTTAGCTAAGTGTGTTATGAGGAGGCTTTGACTCTTGTTTCATATACTTGTCACTCATCTACGATCTGACTAAATCATGTAGTGAGCCATGTCCAGGTGAACTTTGAACAGGAAATTGCCCCGAATTTGACAGCCAATCAGTACATGCTTAAGCGACCAATCAGATTCCAGAGTTCACAGTCACATCAACTTATTGTTAAGATAATTGACCACGCTTTAGAAGCTTTACATTACTTCATATCCACAACATCTACATATATATGTGCACACGCTGTGGTGTGTCAGGTTTCCAATCGTAAATAAATGTATCTACTCATTCAGATAAGTTAATTGCGTGGGCTTGACCTCATTTACAACCCGACTAGATGAATTGTTTTGGACAAAGAATATATAGTTTCTGTTTGATAACTTCTGACACAGTTTTGCACTATCATACATCTATTTTATCAAATATGAAATGTTTAAGCAAAAACTGATTCTGACGCTGGCAAAACAGGAAATGTTAAGTTGATATTTGAATATATGAGGCACATGAAAAAATAAAAATAAAATGAAATCCATAATGCTCAGTAATTTATAGTATAGTAGTAGAATATATTTCAGTGCATTTGATAACAAGATATATGCATTTTATGGACCTGTATTTTGAAGAACTTGAACTTAGAACATAACAACACATATTGTTTTTGTTTTTTAATACTTTTTGCTGTACCCTTGGTATACATATCCTTTTAGAGTATTGTATAGATTATGTACGTTTCATAGAATTAATAAAGTTACAATATGCAATTATTTTAGTTACATTTTACACACATTCAAATATCTTATTTGAAATCTCAATTTGTAGATAAGATTTTAATATTTCTGACAAGGGTGTTAACAAAATGTTGCTTCCATGGTTATGTAAGCATTACATAAATAGCGATGAGAGTTGATCTTTGAATCTACTTGCACAAGATTGAAACCACGGTAGTGACAGATTGAAATCTTATATCTGGTGGACAAAAATCTCTACGGGATTCCATCAGATAGTAGATGAACGACAAGTAACAATATATTTTGAAACAAGAAATAGAAGGAATGATTTGATTTCTATGAAATTGTGATCAAAGCGGACTATCTTCAACACTTTGGTCTAAGTGTGTCATTGATTCTAAAAACATTTTACATTTGAAATGGCCCGAATCCTTTGCTAAGTCAATAGGTGTCATTCCTTCATTGCTTTTGAATTTCTCAAAACCATGCAACTTATTTAATGACATCAGATACTTAACAATTTCCAACGTCCGGGAACGACAGGCCATGTGTAGTACATTATTCCCCACATCATCTATTGCTATCAGACTGGCCTTTTCTTGTTGATGAAGAAACTTCACTATCGATAATTTGCCCCTCTCAACGGTAGAAATAAGAGGAGTTCGCCCTTTATTTCCTCGACTTTCTATGTCAACAACCTCTAATGAAAGAACGTACCTCACCATGTTTATATGACCACCTAAACAAGCAAAATGTAGGATCGTTTCATTAACATTGTTTACTACCTTAAGATCGGCTCCTCTATCTTTCAGTAGTTGAACAGCAGCGATATTTCCATAATATACAGGATTAAACAGTGGAGTTCCTCCTGCATAATTTTTACGTTCAACATTAATCTTCTTGTCATCCAAAAGTGTCTTTATAATGAAAAGGTTTCCCCCCGTACATGCATAATGTAGAACATTGTCACCATAATCATCCACAGCTAAAATATCAGCATGTTCTTTGATAAGAAGACAAAATATTTCCAATTGATTTTCAGCCGCTGCTACCATGATAGCCGTACTGCCGTCATCCCCTTCACAGTTGACACCCACCTTCCCATGGCACACAAGCTTCTTAACGACCTCCAGCCTACCCCTTGTACAGGCACTCTGCAAAGCATCGACGTCAACTGATGGACAAGCAGGATGGTTCAGGTCTGAAATGAATTAACCATTACTGAGACTTTATGATATGACACTATGGTAATTACAAATATTGCTCCTGCACGGAAGAGGGGGATTGTCATGAGTGCTTGATCCTTAACTGTTGCAGTATTTGAATAAATTGGTTTTAGTCACTGACAAGCAAAGATTTCTATTTATTAACATCATAATTATGTCATTATATTTAATTTGCTAATTGTTTAGTAAGATACAGCTGATAAGATTTTCGCTGATGAAGTCAAGATTCAGATGAGGGCATGGACTGACTTATGTGACAAAATAGTGACTGGTCGATACCTATATACACTTTGTAGCTCACACAGTTATTTTTAAGACACAGTGTAGAAGAACTTTATCTTTATTATGTTAACTGCCAGTTTGATTAAGTTAAATTAGAGCACAGTCGAAAGCTATTGTCCAAACCTATGAATATATTTTGGTCATGTGAAGTACAATTTTGCCACTTTGAACTAGTAAATTTGCTCCTAATAAGAAAAATGCGCACCTGCGCATAGATTTGCTATTGAAAATACAAATTTTCATTTCTTCACTTTTTGATACCAAAAATCTTCATTCTCACAATGTTCACACTTTAAGGTTCCAAGAGTATTCAGCAAATCAAGGCTGCTAGAAGTATTGCAGGGAGACAACTTGATTTGACGAATACCCCTACCAGAAACAAAAGAATCAACAAAAGAGTTGAGAAGTAATAAAACTGCTTCGACACGTCATTATCCGATTGTGTAATTGCCCGATTGTGTAATTGCGGTGAGCCCCAAATGAGATGAACATGTACAAGCCTTTTGATGACCATGCAAGACATATACTGAAATATATTATTGTCAAACTTACTGAACTGGCGTCGGGATTCGTCAAAAGAAACGGCCAATGAATTTGCAACTGACCAAAAGTGCAACAGTTTGTTGAGTATTTAATATCATTCCCAATGCGTTGATAACATGGAGATGGAATAATCTTCCCTTCAGGTTGGCCAATGTTAAGGTAACTTGAAAGTTGCCTGTCTTACGTTAGTAACGATATGCTTTTTACCAACAAAACTATTCAACTAAACTAACACTATGACAAGTAGATAAACCTACCATCAATGTACATTTTTGCATCAATGTAAGTTAGAAATGATATTTACAAAACTTTCATTTAAGACAACAGCTATTTTAAAAATACACTGGTTTTTTTTTTGCAACAAAAGTAAAAGAACTTAAGTTACTTTCAGACCTGATTGGTAAACAAAGAGTTTGTATGAAATGAACTGTATGATAGTTCGAATAGAGCCATCGGGGACACATATAATATCGTTTTCCTTGTAATATATAAGTTGAGACCACTCTTCTAGTCTATCTAGGACAAGTTAAGTGTGAAAATATGTTTTGTAAAGGTAGATATGGTAATTGATGAACATTGCAATTCTCAGAACGTTATTAAAACGTGTATGAAGATAAACCAAATGATCCGACCATATTGAAATTTTGACTTGACTTCCATTTATTGTGTTTAGAAAAAAAGATCAAATAATCAATTTCAAAGGTTGCATTTCAATATCTAAAAACAAGCAAGAATAAAAAGAAAGAAAAGCAAAATCTATAACAGTGAATATGCTGATATAAATTTGATGAAATGAAGAAAATACAGAGTGGGTGACATCACTTCTTTTTTATGTTTACATACTGGTAGTTTCAATTGAAATATTATTATAATTTATTTTGTATTATATCATTTCACAAAAACATGTCCCCTCAAACTCACCCATATTTGAATTATGCAAAGAGTCATCATCAGAGGGTAAAATATATCATTGCTAAACCGGACTATCCTAGATGTAGAAGAAGGTACTAGGCGTCAAAGAAAAACTACTGGGTATTGTTGTTGGAGCATCTTGAAGCTTTTGCAACTAGAAACTAGATTCCCGTAGTCTCATTAAACTTTGCAAGTTCGTTTTCTATGATTGACTTAACTTTGCAATACATGTAAGTAGCATATATCATTGTTTTCGTGAAATCACTTTATTTAATCTGAAACGTGCTACTGTTCCTTCATTACATTGCAGAGACAAGAATATAGTAGTTTAATTTCCAAAATAAAATAAATTGAAGAGTGTACAGAAATTTGACATGGTCGGCGTGGCTAAGTGTATTAGGAAACTGTGTTCCACAGGAGATATCGCTTGTGAAAGACAGTAGATTTTGAACAACTCAAGTCAATATCACTTTTGGTCAGTCACGGGGGTCAAGTCAATATCACTTTTTATTATGTGAGCGTTATTTTCCGCCAATCCGATTGGTCGAGAACCGGTCATGTGACAGTCGACAGAAAGTGATATTGACTTAACCCCCGTGACCCCGAGTCCGACCAAAAGAGAATTTGACTTGAGTTACTAAAAATATAGCCGATGACGTCAAACCATTGTTTCATGACGTCATGCTATTGTTATCATGACGTCAATGACCCGTCCTTGCCAACAATCGAGAGGAATGCCGCTCATACCTGTAGTTTTCTAAAAAAAAATCGTTTTTTAAACGAGACATAATAAAACAATTATAGACTGGTGAATTCGGTCAATACCTGTTTTTATAGACCCGAGGCTCGGTCAATATTGTTTTCTTCGGGTCTATGAAAGCAGGTATTGACCTCATCATCAGTCTATAATTGTATACTGTCGACTGTCACGTGACCGGTTCTCGACCAATCGTATTGCCGGAAAATTACGCTCACATAATAAACATAAATACATGACATCACAAACGTTTTATATTATCAATAGTGACGTCACAATACTATGACATCATAAACACAAGTATTACTCGCCCGTGTAAGATACCGCAGTGTAATATTTATACGGCAATATTAAACTAGTGTAATACACATTTTGATTTTGTGTGCGTCAGACTGGCTGCACCTCTAGGAGCTCTGACAAAACTCTTTCATATCAAGAAAACAGTGACAACTGTGTTTCTGAAAATTGGCAGAGGTGTTTCTCATGCCATGAAGATAGAGTCTGTGTCTTTAAAACTTTAAAATTTAAACTTTGTGTTTTCTTAAAGTTGAGAAAACTATTGGGACATTTTCAACAAAGATTGTACCAAACAAGCCCTGCCTTTGTTACCCAATCAGCGAGTAACAATGAAGACCAATTAAGCTTCAAGCTGAAACTGCCTGGACACCTTGCTCAATGCAGATTAATCACCTACACAAGCTCACCCTGCTTGTCATTCATGCCTACTTCATGATTTTGTTCTCAACTGAACAATTGAAATCTCTAAATGCCACCAAGCACTGTGTTTCCATTCAAACACTTCACAGATTGAGAGAACTTGGAATATGTGCTGTGAAAAGAACCAGACGGGGACAACCAGGTCAGAGGTCACAGAGCGTCACTTTCAAACAACATGAGCTTTAATTTGCCCTTCTGAATGCGCGATCAATAAATACTCAAAACACAAAAACTGACAAACCACAATCTATCAGAGACCTTATCACTGACAACAGATTACATGTGCTAGCTATCACAGAGACATGGCTTCGTGGGGGTGTTTCAGACAACGTCACGCTCGCTTCAGTCACTCCACCAGGTTTCAAGGTCATTCATATTCCAAGGAAAATGAAACGAGGAGGAGGTGTAGCTATTATGTATAATGATGTATTCAAGTGCAAACATCTAAAAGATAATTTCAACTTCTCATCCTTTGAATGTCTTGTAGTTAAACTTACCACTGACCAACATTGTGTAGTTGCAGTGGTTGTATATAGGCCCCCGGGCAGGGCGTCGACAGACAATCAAGAGGGATTTTTCAAAGACTTTTGCGTTTTGCTAGACAAACTTTTCGCTGAACGTGGTGCTCTCCTACTCTGTGGGGATTTCAATTTTCACTATGATGTGAACAATTCACAATCAAAAACTCTCAAATCAGTTCTTGTTTCATATGGACTTGAGCAACATGTGACGGAATCTACGCACATTGGAGGTCATATCCTTGACCTTGTGATTACAAGGGAGAAGGAGTTAAACATCAAGAACCTGGCAACCGATCATTCCGTTCACTCCGATCACTATGCTATTCTTGGAACAGCAAATATATTTGTCCCAAGAAGACAGAAGTCAAAGATAACATTTAGACAGTGGAAAGGTATAGATGTATCTAAGTTCACAACTGATCTGAAATCCTCCCTTGAAAAGTCGGATTTTACAGATGTCTCTGAAGCAGTATGTTTCTACGAAAACACAGTTAGAGAGACTGTTGAGAAACATGCCCCTCAGAAGACAAAGTTAGTAACTGTACATACCAAAGAAGCTTGGTATACAAAAGACATTAGAGATGCAAAAAAGCAACGTCGTCGCCTTGAGAGACAGATGCATCGCACAGGGCTCACGGTGCACAGACAGATGCATGCGAGTCAGAGGAACGTTGTGAACAACCTAATCAGGAGTGCTAAGCGGGTCTACTACAACAACCTACTAAGCCAGGCAAAAAACCAAAAGGAGGTTTTTGATATTTCAAGCAATCTCCTGGGGAAAAAATCAACTAAGGTTCTGCCTACAGCTACCTCAAGTGCAACTACAGCTAATATCTTCTCTGAATATTTCACACAGAAGATTGATACCTTACGGCAAAACCTAGGTACAGTATGCGACCATACATATGACCCGGGTTCTGACAGGCAAAATGAAGTGACTCATTACCTTGAAGAGTTCCGAAAATCTACAGAGTTAGAAATAAAGAATGTGATTTTACAAAGTCCAACAAAATCTTGTTCTTTGGACCCAATGCCAACATGGGTTTTAAAGGAAACTCACCAGGCCAGTGTAGAGACCATCACCATCATAATAAATATGTCACTGGAAACAGGCAAAGTACCTGATGATTTGAAGCAAGCTCTTGTCACTCCCCTTATCAAGAAAACCAACTTTGATCAAGAAGTCCTGAAGAATTACAGGCCGGTATCAAATTTGCCCTTTATTTCGAAGGTGCTTGAACGTGTAGTTGCAGCCAGACTGAAGGAACATCTTGTCGACTGTCAACATGTCGAAGTTCTACAGTCAGCTTACAGGGAGAACCACAGTACTGAAACAGCACTTCTTCGGGTACAAACGGACTTACTAGAAGCTGTGGATAGCAATGGGGCTGCAGCTTTAGTATTACTTGACTTATCAGCTGCATTCGATACTATCGACCATGCTATCCTGCTTAACCGACTCCATACGAGATTCGGCATTTCTGGTTATGTTTTAGAATGGTTTAGGTCATACCTCTCAGGCAGATATCAGTCTGTCCTTATAAATGGGGAATCATCTGAAAGGACTTTACTGGAATATGGAGTTCCACAAGGATCGGTTCTGGGTCCAATTCTATTCTCGTTGTACACTTCACCTATTGGTGACATCATCAGGACTCATGGACTTGGATATCATCTGTATGCAGATGATACCCAACTGTATCTTGCCTTCAAACCTAGATGTGAAACCTCCGTTCATCATACGTTTTCTGCAATAAGTGACTGTGTCTCACACATTGGTTCATGGATGAACAACAACTTTCTCAAGTTGAACGAGGACAAAACGGAGTTCCTTGTGATAACATCAAAACACATTCATTCAAGCCTTACACTTCCACCTCTGAGTATAGGCACCAGTTCCATCCAACCAACTTCTGAAGCAAGAAATCTTGGAGTCTTGTTTGACAAATATATAAATCTGGAATCACAGATAAGTATGGTCTGCAAGAGAGCATTTTTCCAGATCAGAAATATCAGTATGATACGTCATCTCATCAGCAAAGAAACAACTGCTACTCTTGTTCAAGCTCACGTTATTTCCCAGTTGGATTATTGCAACTCGCTTTTCTGTGGACTACCTCAAAATCTGATTGGAAAACTCCAGAAGGTGCAAAACGCAGCTGCAAGGGTTGTTAGTCGTACGGGGAAATATGACCATATTACCCCGATACTGAGGGAACTTCACTGGTTGCCTGTGTGCCGCAGGATTGAATTCAAGATCTTGACTTTGACTTTCAAGGCAAAACATAACCTAGCACCACCCTACATCTGTGATCTTGTGAAAGAACATGTTCCCAGTCGACCTCTACGTTCAGGTTCTCAGAATCTCCTCTACGTTCCTAAGACACGAACCAGTTCTTATGGCGACAGATGTTTCTCCAAAGCTGGTCCCAAACTGTGGAATTCAATCCCAGATAACATCAGGAACATTCAAGCACTTAATGATTTTAAATCCTGTTTGAAGACACATCTCTTCGAGTTGGCATATAACTGAAACTTTGTGTCAGAGTTCCGAAGCGCCTTTGAGCAGACTTTCATGGATTGGATATAGGCGCTGTATAAATGACTAGTTTGATTGATTGATATCACAATGCAAGTATGACGTCACACAAGTGATATGTTGTGACGTCACACTGTAAGCGCTTCGTCACAATGGGTGCCGAGTCGCGGAACTGTTAGTTTCGGCAATTTATCGGCAATTATGTTTGATTTTAAGGGCAAGTAATAAACAGAATACTAAACTCCCTTCCATTTTAGGAGGTTGGATATCTTTGTAACTGCACATCCGCAAACAGTCAGCTTGTGCTATTTTAAAGTTTATGCTGTTTTTGTTTTTTTTTCACTTAAAGTGTGAGATAAAAAAAAAAATTTAAAAAAATGATTTAGTTTAAAAAAAAAACAATGACTATGTTATATTTGTGGACATAAGTATTTGTTTTATGATAAAATTTATTTCAGTAATTAACCTTAAGTACTAATGAAAATTTCTAAAAAGTGTAATGGTAGGTAGGTAGGTAGGTGGAATTTAAGGGCGACGTTGGGCCAACAAATGACCTACATGCGCCCGGCATTAAAGAGGATTAAAAGATTAGGACATAATTATACAAGAGGTTAAAAAAGATTCATATGCAGTCATATTTGCCCGTATTGCATACGTAATCTAAAAGGGCTCTTTGAATGTCACCATACAGCAGGTTTTCTCCAAGAATAGACCTAAGATCGAAGGTACTTGATCTTGATGACACCACCTCTATAAGTTCTTGACGATGGATAATATATCCCTCGCACTCAATTAAAAAATGAAAAACAGTTTCTGGGCAATTGCCAGCACAACCCTGACACATAGGAGATTTATCCTTGTCTAAAATGTGTTTGTATGCATTTAAGCCACAGTGGCCGAGTCTTAATCGAGTCAAAACGACTTCAACTCTTCTCTTTTGACGGCGAATCTTTACGTGCTTAGTGACTTTAGGGCATAAGTTGTACATATGTCTGGCATTGGTGCCATGATCCCAGTCACTTTGCCACAGTTGGCAAATTGCTTTATGTATAACAGTGAAGTAATCTTTTGGCATTGGCAAATAGTCCAATACGTTGACTTGTGCTTTTGTTAGAGCAGACTTGGCAAGTTGATCTGCTCTCTCATTTCCACTGAGACCAACGTGTGCTGGAACCCATACAATATCACAACTGATATATATGGTATTCAAAAAGGTGTCTAAATAAAATATATCATATAAAATATCACTTCGTTGGCCTTGCACTCCTGATTGCATAGCTTGAACAGCGGCCAAGGAATCTGTAAAAATTATTGACTCGTGGTCATGGTTTTTAACCCAAAGCAATGCTTTTAAAATTGCTGTTAACTCTGCCGCAAATATAGATAATTGGTCGTGTAGTCTGTACACTTCATATATATCGAGTGAAGGAACATAAAATGCCGCACCAACACGCCCAGAAACAGGATCTTTAGAGGCATCTGTATAAATGTGTGTGAATCCTGAGTAATTTGAGTTGATGAAATCTTCTGCAATTGCTTTGATAATGACTGGATTCATCTGTTTGTCAACCATTGAGGCCAGGTTAGCATTGACTGAAGTTTGTTTTAGGCACCATGGGCTTGATTTAGGAAGATTAAAGGAGGCACTGACTTGCATATTGCTTAACAGCTAAACCAAAAGGTAACTTGCCATGACTCCAGTCGCACATGACATATTCAGTGCAATCATTTAAAACGTCTTTTGCAGAATGGTAGTCAGTTAAAGATGCCAATGAAAGATAAGTTTTGAGGGCTGATTTTTGGCGGCAATACTTTAGTGGGGGCTCAGAGCATTCCACTTGCATTGCGGCAATTGGTGTTGTTGGGAATGCTCCAGTGCATATCCTTAAAGCTTTAGATTGAACTCGATCAAGTTTAACTAAATGACTCTTTGCTGCATTCATAAATGCCAGGCTCACATAGTCCAATCTTGAGTAGACTAAAGCTTTATACAGGAGGAGAAGGGATGATTTATCAGCTCCCCATTTAGTTGCAGAAACACATTTAAGAAGGTTTAAAGCCTTGGAACATTTTGCACTTAAGTAAGAAATATGACGAGCCCATGTTAGCTTGCTATCAAAATAGACTCCTAAAAACTTGAAATTAGGTACAAAGTTTATGCGCTGGTCACCAATACTGAGAAACAGTTGGGGATCGGTTTTTCGTCTGGTAAATATCATTGCTACTGATTTTGATATAGATATTTTGAATCCCCATCGCGAGCACCATTGGAAAACAGAGTCTAAACCAGCTTGGATAGATTGATGAACAAACTCAAGATTTCCAAAACGTCTCCAAAGTGCTCCATCATCTGCAAACTGTGATGCATCAGTGTTGACCGGTAAGGCATCAAATATATCATTAATCATGATATTAAACAGTAATGGACTAATAACACTGCCTTGAGGAGTTCCATTTTCAATAACATGGATACCAGATAAATCTTGGCCGATGCGGACTCGAATAGTTCTATTTGAAAGAAATGAGTTAATCCACGTCAACATTCGCCCTGTGACTCCAAGACTTTGGAGTTTGAAGAGAAGTCCATGCCTCCAGAGCATATCATATGCTTTCTCGATATCTAAAAACACACAATTCATGTATTCCTGGTTACCTATAGCCTTTTGTGCCTCCGTTTGGAGTCGAATGTGTTGATCTGTACATGACCTATTTTTTCTGAAGCCAGATTGAAGTCTGGTTAGGAGTTGGTTTGATTCCATGTGGAAACTAAGGCGATTGCTGACCAACCTTTCCATTATCTTACACAGATTAGAAGTTAAGGCTATAGGTCTATACGTTGATGGGGCTGAGGAATCCTTCCCAGGTTTTGGAACAGGGATGACGACAGCTTCTGTCCAAACTTTAGGAATTTTACCTGAAAGCCAGCTCTGATTAATCACATCTTTTACTAATTCTAATGAGCTGTCTGGCATATGTTTGAAATGCTCGTAGCATAGTTCATCAGCACCTGGGGACGTGTTTTTCCCTTTTGAAATTGCCTTCTTTAGTTCTATTAGAGAGAAGGGCATATCAAGGGTAAGGCATGGTTCATCTTTGGCTGCTTCAATGGCAAGTTCAAATTTCTTTGTTACAATAGTAACAGTTTTCCGGAAATCAAGAGGGAAGTCAGGCTGCTGGTATTTTCAAACTGTTGGGCAAGAAGTTCTGCTTTTTCCGTGTTCGTAACAGCTTCTCCATGAGTCCCAAGTACTGGAATGTTATTTCTCTTAGTTCCACTAATTCTCTTAACTTTAGACCACACTGCCGACAGGCGAGTGTTCCTATTAATTGTGGAAATATAAGATCGCCAGCTTGCCCGCTTGACCCTACGGACAATACGTTGAAATTCTGCACGCTGTTTTCGGAAAGCTTCAAGATCAGCAGGAAGTGAGGTTCTGCAGACTTTGTTATAGGCTTTTTGTCGATCTTGTTTAGCTTTCTCACATTCCATGTTCCACCAGTATTGGGAGACTTTAGGTTGGAATTTACCAGAAGTTTTACCAATGCAATTTTGTGATATTCTGATGAGTTCACATGAGAGGTTGTGATTTGATTCTTCAATATCTGTAGATAAAAGATCAGGAGTGATTTAAATAGTGCATTGTCTAGAAAAAGCATCCCAGTCTGCCGATCTAAACTTCCAACGTGGAACACAGCTTTTACAAGATCTTAATGGACTGAACTGCACTTCAGAATATACTGGAAAGTGGTCACTTCCAAGAGAGTCTTCACTGTAAACATCCCAATCACATTTAGCAGATAAAACAGATGATACTAAAGTAAGATCGATTACGGAATATGTTAAATTGCCATGGTTAAAGTGTAATGTTGACAATGAAGAGTTATCTCCCCTGGATGTTAATTATCATTGATGTGGCTAAATTGAATGTGAATATCTCTGTTATCCCCTGGTGACATATTTTTTCCCCCTTTTTAATCTTATTCCAGTGTGTATTAACTATAAAATATATATTTTTCAAAAAAATCTTAATACGAGAAATCGATGTTTTTTCATAAAAGAATAATATTTTACAAAAATAATCATACAAAAAAAAGCTTATTTGTATGAATTTACTTCATATTATTTTCAAGTTCCTTTTTTTCTGACTTAGTTTATTTCCATACTGCAATGCCTTAATAGACAAAAATTTCAATAACAATTATATTCAAAAGTTATCTTGAAAAGGAGTTTTTAAATTAATGTATTTCAATCATTGGGTGCCCTAACGGATGGCCCCTTTTACAAAAACTGTGGTGACATGGTAATTTTATGACATAATTTGATTCAAGACATATTTTTCAACAAAATAAGACCAAATTTAGCTATTTCTTAATACCTCGATATTTTGTATCCAACCTCCTTGATACTATTTTTATTAAACTCGTGAATGATTTGGTATCAAACTCGCTTTCGCTCGTGTTATACAAAATCATTAACTGGTTTAATAAAAATAGTATTAAATGGAAGGTCGTTTAGTATCCTCTATCAACGTCGCAATGTTACGACGTCATCAACATGATGACGTCACAATGCTATGAGATCACTGGTTTGGGAGTTGGAGAGCTATGCAGTGTTCAAATATGTAAATTTTTCATGTTAATGTGATGAAAAATGATTTTGGATGATAAATATAATCTCACCCTCGTGTCTTCTGATATCAAATATATCAACACTCGTTGATAAGAGTAAACTATCCTCGGCAAGCTTCGGATATTTGATACTTTTATCAACTTGTGTTGATATATTTGATATCAGAAGACACTTGGGTGACATTCTCTATATATTTGGAACAAAATTCTTTTATGACCCTAACCAAAAAAAGTCGCCAAACAAGATATTGATTTTGTAGAGGGTGGGTGTCTTTAAAATCATATATTGTTTTAACCGTTTTAAATCTTTTAATTTGAAAATTCTAATTGCATGTTATTATTGTAGCTTCATTCTTTCAACACAGCAAGTTTGGTTGACTTTTGGTTGATTATTAAACGATGATTATGCTTATTGACGAACGCATGTTGCCCATAAAAATTGTCTTAAATTAAAAACAATAAAAATATGAAAATTATAAACATTATATGAGATTCTTACCTGATCTCGTTTTTTCAATTGCCCTTCCACAGCCAACGCAGATAATGAGTTTGCAACTCAATTCTTCACAATCAAATATAAAATCTAAGCAGTCTTCGGTGCTTTTACAGAGAGCATCGCACATTCTCGGACGATACGGCTGCACTGCTTCCCAACCCATTGCGTTAAGAAAATACTGTGAAAGAAGTACAAAATTGTAAAGCAGAATCTTCACCATTTTCACTGGGAAAGTTTGCTCATAGACTTTTGGAGTTAACAGTGAATTGTATTCAAATGAACATTATATAATTTTGACTAGATTTAAAATAGCTCATTCCAAATAAAAGTAAAATTCCTTCAATAGATAGTTCCGCAGTCATGATTTTGTATGATATTTTAAAGATTGTTGAAAATGATAACTTTTCCAATATAACCTTTTGAAAGATCAGTCTTTGAAGGAGAACATTTGAAGAATGAAAGTTATAGATTATCAAAATCTCTAACTAGTTTTATAAACCGGTCTATTTGTTTTGATCATTTTCCATTTTGAAGATCATTAAGTATAAAAGGTGAAATGGGATTAAGGCATTTGCTGTCCATAAGGTTTTTGACGTTTTCGACTTTATTCAAAGACAGCTGAAAACACAGAATCGAATCTTGAAATGGCCCCTAATAGTAAATATAATCCTAAAACCTGGATTTTTTTCACTCATATATATCGGTTTTTTTTTATATCGAGATAAACCTACATTTGAAATTTAAAAGAAAACGGTCAAGAATTTAAGTTGCGTTGGCGTTGGCAAATTGAATAACCTTTACTTCAAAATTGTTAATCTACCGCTTGAAGTGAAATACCTCAGACATAAATACTTGAGATTCAAATCATACTACATTTGTAAATTTTGTCAGAATTTGATATTTCAAATAAATCTTTACAGAACATTTTTCAATGATTGACAAGCCACAAAGCCTTTGTGCAAAGAGAAATATACCACTTTGGTTAAATCAATGTTAAAGTTGTTTTGGTACGTCCTGCCGACAAAAATAGGTCATAATTATTCAATATTTAAGCACTTCGATAACATGAAATTCAGTCGTAAAAATATTATTTGTAAATACTAGTAATGCTTGGAAATCCATATTCGATAGAAAGCCAAGGCATTGGTTTTGTGTGAACATTTCAGAGATACTAGATGGTATCGTTTCTTTTGCCTCTGAGTGTACATTCTTGATAAAATGCTAGTTTTACAGACCTGAATACAATTTTCTCTATACGTATTATGATATTAAATTGCCAATCAAAAGAACGCTATCTTACAAATAATTTCCATCTTTTTTTTAAATCTCAAAGATCAGTAAACATCATACATATTAATATACTTGAATAAATTTGCAATATCGTCTTTCATATATTAGTGTGTACCGGTATGTAAATATTGATGCACAGGAATTTGTTACAAACGTTTCACAGCAAAATACCTCCCGGAAATAAGCAGCACCAAGAAAAAAATCGCCAGGCAGCAATGAAACTATTTCATGTATTACCTCTTTTTTTTACCCGAAAGGTACTCAAAACCTATTATACTTATACCCTTTTATACGGTAATAGCAGGTCGTCTAGTTTTAAATGTCAACGGTTTCTTCTTCATGATCTTGAAGTTTCTTTCGAAGGAAACAATTATGAGTTTCCCAAAATGAACTTCTACTTCTCGACAAGTAACAGAACAGGATTTGAACTTGAGAGGAAATCTGGGTTTCTGTTTTAATGTGACTGAAGACAAAAAAGATTCTGGTTTAAATTTGGCAGCGCAGTTGAGACATCTGATTTTTCGGATTTAAGTGCCATTCCTTAATTCGTTCGTGCCTATTGACGATAACATATTTAGGTTCAATTGTCTTATTCATAAACAGTTTATCCAAAATTTGTTTATATCATATCTTCAGATCTTTTAATTTTGCAATTATTGTAGTTAGCAAAATATGCAAGGTAAGTCATTACTTTAATAAAATTTATTTTTTATTCACATTTCCATGTTATTCAAATAACACTTCAATGTCTTAAATGATTCAATGTCATCCGCCAATCGCACACTACTCACATCGATTTTTATTTGTACCTTTTTATTGAAATGTCAATAACCTATTATCTTATAGCTCAATTTATTTTTTTAGATCTTAAGCATACTGAACAAGATAATACTGAAATGGTAAAGATTGGTCACTTTTATAATCTTAAAAACACGTTTAAAGCTGCAAATGAAACTTAGTACAAAATGTAATATCTCCAAGGAATAACACATTAATGGTAGAATTAAAGGATTAGTTGTTAAGTACTTGTTTTTCTTTTTGAGACCGAGTTGTTCACCCAAATGAAGCGGTTAAAGTGATTGGTTAGATCTCTCGACAAAGTCTGATTTACCTACGGATTATGGTATCAGACCAAGATTAACCAACATCGTTCCAAATAGATGCAGATAACACTTTCTGTGAATGTAGTAGAAAGAAAGTCATTGAAATATTGTTTAAATAATCACTACTGACTGAGTGAATATCCTTGATAACTATTGAGATGAAAAGTTTTATCACAGATATTCACTCAATTGTCAATGTCATTAATTCATAACTTCATTCCTTCTACGTTTATATTTCTTTTTAAAAATATATTTTAACTAGTAACTATCCTCTTTCAGATATTACACTTTTACACTCCTTAGGCAGTTATTGTCTTTGTTTGAAGGGGGAAATATATGACTTAACAACATCTTTAGTTAATGCTAAATTTATCATTTTGACAGTGTAAAAAAGCTCATTACACAAGCCAATCATCCATAGTCAGAGGACAAAGTATGAAGATTCACATAAAATCCGTTGGCGGCCATTTTTTGTGAACACTTTAAATTCACTTAGTGTAAGAAAGGGGAATCGCATGGCTGCTTCATTTAGTTTGAATACATTATCTCTCAATTGGCACCATTAATTGTCATTTTCCTGACATTTACCTTATACTCCCCCTTAAACGTGCTACTGCCCCTTTAAACTGTTGGACTTTATGAAAAACAAAAGTAGGATTCGAACCGAGACCTCTATGTTGTCAAACATCGTCTTTGGCCTTTGAAATACAAAGTACATGATTAAACATTAGGGAATGCAACGTTATCAACGAAATAAAGCAGTTTAAGAAAGTTTTACTCATTGTGTTCAAAGTGTATTTCTATAGTGGAAAATACAAGGCAATAGCTATAAATATATACCCGCTCGGTACCGGGTTATTACTTACTACACATCTTGAAATGATTGCAAATACCAAACGCAAGTTTTTATAACATTCATATATGAACTTGTTTTATTTTCTTTAAACCGACTAATTCGAAAAACCTGTAAACATAGAATAATTGAATGATGTTTTCCCTATAGTAAATGTTGTCATCATTATTTCCTGACATCTGTTGTTACTGTCCCCGAAAATAAAGAGAACTCTCATCCCTCTGGGATAAAAAAAAATACCATTTGCAATAAGAGTAGTTGCTTCAATAAATAAGTAGGAGAGGAATTGTACCTTAGAGCAATTGAAAAATTCAAATGCCTATGCCGAAATATGAATATAACTCATAGTTGTTAACATGTTAGTTTTGGAAACTAAGGAATGATTTGAAACACTACAATTCTTAACCTTTCACTTAAGATTCACTTTGACTATATAAATGTTATAAAGTGAAATAGATGAACATCAGATTACAAATAAAACCCTATTTCATATATGACACGAGGGGCAAGGAAGAAATCATTAAACATAACCATCAAACGGATTCTGACTATAAGCAAATTTAACCTCTCTTACAAGAGTCCGTTTTGGTATATGTTAAAGGGGCAGTAGCACGTTTTTTGAAAATGTTATATAATTCATTTTTTCACTAATAATTTAGGTTAATGCAAAATGTATTATGTTGATAGTATCAACAATCTCATAACACAAACCAATTATCCATAGTCACGAGAAAAGTGTGAAGATTCACCTAAAATCCATGGGCGGTCATTTTGTGTGAACACCTTTAATTCATTTTGTGTAAAAAAAAGGAATCGCATGGCTAAATTTTGCATTATATATTTCAATTATTACTGCTCCATTTAGTTTAAATGCATTGTCTTTCAATTGGAACCATTTATTTTCATTTTCTTGACACCACCTTATATTTCCCCTAAAATCGTGCTACTACCCCTTTAATGAATGAAATATAACCTCAAAATTTCTTTAAATTCAACAGTTCTTGCTGTGGTGCAAAATGAAAATCAGGCTGTGGAATGTGTTTAGTTGTCTTTTACGTCGACATGAACCATGTAGCAGATGTTGTGAAGTGCCTTCCACTGCGGTAACGTATTGCTGTCTGTACGTGAATACTCAATGAAGTTGTCACTAGATAAAACCTGACAAACATACCATTAAAGAAATAGGCGAAATTAAAATAAACTGAATGCAACTGAATGATTGATGGATGATTTTACTGTCTTTTCACACGAAGAAAGCAAGCTTTATATTTCTTGCTTTTTTTTCACGAAAAAGAATAATAATTTTTGCATAAAACAGAATGCGAGGTTTACTAGTGCACACGATTCTTTAATTGTTCTAAGGTTATTCAATTTGTCGTACTTTTTTATAAAATGAAAAAAGAGTACAAGAGGTTTCTCATGACGCTCAGTTGCTTTGAATTGTACAAACTGCATTTGACTGAAACTGACTGCATTTGATTGAAACTGACTGAAACTGACTGAAGCTGACTGCATTTGACTGAAACTGATTGCATTAGACGAACAATCAACAATCGTCAGCACATCTGTTGTATTAGTTCCTTCAAAACTCTTCGGCCTAAGAGTAATTGAAGGGTCCGGGTGACGGGGTGTCAAAAAGGACTGTTAAATGCAACCTAGCTCTTCAAAAATACTCAACTTCGAATTTTTTGAAAGCTGAGATGATCATCTGTACAATGATATATGGAATGACACCATTGAATTTGGTTGCAGAAAGATTAATCACAATGAAATCGCATAATTTTCGAGTTTGGTTGCAGTCCTCTATAGGCAACTGCAACCAAATAATTTTTCCACGAAATTCATGTCTTTATCAAACAAAAGAGCCTGGGCTTGAAGAAATTTGGTTGCAGATGGAATATATGATAATTTGACAACTGTTGATCACTTACCTTGCTTTTTATTTACATTTCAATGACACATCAGCAACTTACCGATCGCTATCGAATCCGGTTTTCGATCATGTCACATCATGTTTTGAAATGGTTTCTGACAATATGGATAGAAATATTTCACTGACCTTGATTATTTTAACAATTTCTATCATACAGCATATCATGGTAGGTACTTTAGACAATCTTTGACCAAATTAATCCCTAAATCTTATTTCTGTGTTTCAACGTGCTCCCGTAGCAGATTCGAATTGTTGTCATACCTCAAAAAGATTCTCATTGGCTGTCACAAATTCCTTTAATTGCCATATGATTTTGATAGAAAATAAACATCAATAAGTAAGTTTAACAAATAGTTTTTATCCAAAAACAGAACAAGATGAATTATCAATAAAAAATTAGGAAATTTGAAAAATTGTTTGAAATGTTTGAGACTGAATCAACCAATTGTAGGACACGTTACATACGCATGGCATTACGTCACACACAGAGCGACGAGAGGGAACCTGTCAAAATGGAACTGTTGATTTGTTTTTGTTTTCACGTCAAATAAGGTAAATTATAAAACTCCTGCAACCAAACTTGTCTCTTTGCTATTCAACAAGCAACTACAATCTATGCAACCAAATTAGTGTTTGTCAAGACACGAATAGTGATGGATTTTTGCTAGAAAACAATTTGGTTGCAGTTGCCTATAAGGGACTGCAACCAAACTCGAAAACTCCTCGATTTCATTGCGATTATACATTCTGCAACCAAACTCAAGGCTTCAAGGAAATAATTGATTTATAGTAAATCATTTTAGCTGTCAGAATATCTTCATTTCAATCATTTTCAAGGAAAAGGTTGCATTTTATTGATGTTTTAGATACCCCGTCATTCGGACCCTTCAATTACTCTTAGGCCAACTTTTCTTTTATCCGTGTCACTAAATAATAAAGGGTAATTTCGCTTTGCAGGAATTCTGTCTCTAGGAGTTATTTATGATATTGACCTTTCCAAGATTTCTTGTAAATATATATTTATTCAAAGGATCAATTTGGACAAAAATAGGAACTGTTTATTGAAATGATCAATGTATATACTTATATGGAAGGTTAAAGTGAAACCAATTTCCAATGTTGCTTCGTCTGATATCTCTTCTTACTAAAAATATGACTTTCAATACTAAAACAAAATCCAACCGTGCTGATTAAATATTCATTTGCCTACTACGACCACTTACAATTTCAAAGCCCCAATTTTCCACTGTCTTACTGCAAAAATGTTAAGTGCGAAAAAAAATGTTGTTTAACAACTTTCTCGGCTTGGGATTTCGACCCAGACATGTAAATGTCTGAATAGAAGGATGTCATACTGTGAAAGTGATCACAGATTACGGTATTGCACTGTTACAGCTGAAAGTAGTATGACACGATAACTTGTACTTCATGAACGCACCTACTTCCCTCAGATCAGGGATTAGAAATGTTTAGACTACTACGGAAGAATAACAATGCCTTTTAAACCTGTGATAACTCAAATGAAATATTTTGTTACACCGCCTTAAAGATCGACATAAGGATGAATGTGTTTTTAATTAATGCTTGAAGAATGCATTATGTGTATGAAAGGTATGATTTTTCGTTATATAAATCAAATATGTTCCTAAGACTGTTATTATGTAAATAAAATAGAACAATAGAACCTTTCCTGCTCATCGTTGGCGTGTTGATGCCCTTGAATGTTTTGATGAGGGTTCTACCTTTGTGAACTTGTTAAATAATGTATACAACATGTTGTTTAAACAATGACTATTATATCAACTTATTACAACATCATTTTGGAACAAATTGAGTTTAAACACCACAATGAATTTTGAGTAAGACAATTATAATCATGAAATGTCAAACCTTCGACGAAATGAAGGGTTCAACGATAGCAGCAACTTGTGTCCTTTTTCAAGTCCATAATCTCCAATAGCAAACTTTTTGACGCAAAAACTTTAATGGTCTATCTACATAATGTTTGGAACTGTTTAATCATTTTAAATCTTCTGCACACAAATTACAAGGTTTCCGCTAAAACATCATTTTCAAAATATTGCTAGTTCATATTGAAAACAGTGATTGTGTTGATGTTTTATCCAAGCAGTTGAGATGCAGCTGAAAATCTAATTCGATGATCTAATATAGCTAAATTCTTGATTTAGGAGATAAACCTACTGTGTTTTTTAGTGTTCGTGGTCTAACGTAGATCCGATACCTGTTGATGTCATTCGGAGTCGAACGCGTAAGCGTGAGGCTTCGAATGTAACATCAACGGTATCGAATCTACGTTAAACCACGAAAATTATAAAATACAGTAGGTTTATCTCCATTCTACCATGACGAGTTTTTTTTAGCGTTTTAAATGTACTTTCTTTTCTACCGCGTAACGTCAGTTGTGCTTCGGTCAACACTGTGACGTCATAATGTATTGTGCTTATGACGTCAAAGGTTGACGTCACTGTTGATATCGCTCAAACCAAAACCGGTTGCGGTAGCTTATTGATCAAAATTCAGCCTTTCGTTTAAAATTACACTATTTCCTGGATATAAACATGCACGATATTGATGCGAACCAAACTCTCATTATATGAAAGTACCGGTAGTACAATAATAAAAGACTTTTAGTTAGTATTCAGACGAAACAACTGCCGAAGCGTACGGTGACTGTATGCATGTCGACTCGTTCGTTTCTATGGCAGTGTGTATCAAACCGCGGTGAATCGCCCGTCATAAAAATCGTGTTCGAACGTAGATTCGACCATAGAAATAAACCAATGAAATTCGAGGATTTTGAAATGTCATGGTAGAATATAGATTTAATGACATTCTCCAAAAAATATTTCTCTGAAACTCCAGACAAGATGACATCTACAGTCACCTGCATTATTGTTGATAATATATTTAGAAAAACAGGTTGCTCTTATAAGTATTTAATAATTTTTGTTTGCAAAATATCCCATGAGAACAAAGTTTCATGATTAGTAAATAACTCAGTTTAAAAAGAACAGACATCAAGAGTATCATACACTATGTTTTCTCGTCTCTCTTCATTTCTCTTCAGAAGTCAAAAATAAAAGTAAAGTGGCATCATTATTTATTTTAATGTGTTTGCTATAGAAATATTTTATATCTATGTATAATGACAATCACAGAGCAGCCATATGTATCATGTAAACGAAGCAATGCAAGGTATCATCAGACAGTTCTGATTAAGTGTCTAGACAGGCACGTTGAGGGATAATTCCATCCATTCGGATAATTAGAGTTGTCCACTTAATGGTTGAATACAATCAACTTAACAAAGGCTAGTAAATACGACAGGAGAGTGCATCATGTGTTGGTATTGTCTCAATATTGATGAGTATACTTTCTTTAGACTACTTAACAAGGGTAAGTTCTGAAATATTTTTTGTGCAAAAAGTTAAGAAAACCAAATGAAAAAACATGAATTTATTAAAATTGTCATCATAGTCTTTCGTTCAGAACGCACTAGAAATATAAAGTGGCGTACAATTAACGAGAACATACAAAAATGATTTAATTCATCAGTGACTGACAACACGTTCCACTGTAATTATCATGTGCCATATGAGTAGGGATTAATATGTCACCACTTATTGGCACATTATAAATCAAATGTTTAGATGTAATAACTCGATTAGACCTTCACTTAATAAGCATTATTGAGTATGACTTTAATCATAATGTCATATTATTGTGAATGCAGTAATACATATTGACAATTCAAGAGGATGGGTAGATTGGTTTCATGAAACATTTTAACAACACTGTGGCGTTTATACTCAACATAAATGCACTGGCCAACAAGGATATGTTGACATTATACATAATAGATAAAATTGATATTGCTAATGTTCAAATATTGGGCATTCTATCTCGTAAGTTAGTTGGTCAATGTGTTCATTGTTATGGAATAAAGTAAATTCTAAGAGACCAAAAGTATTTGATGCAACATCCCATTTAATTGGCATGAACTACGTATACGACATTGGCAAACATTCAGATTTCGCTTACAGCTCGGAAACAGCAGTGCATAAGTGGTTTATAAGAAATCGTTGACGTTGCAGATATACCTGAAAAAGATTATTTAATTTTTTGTTTGCATGATTTGAAAGATTTCCACATTTCTAGATCAGCGATTTGTAACGAAATTGTGCAAACCCTAACTTGCTATTTTCAATATATGTACCGGTTGCGGCCGATTTAACCCTTTGATTATTGATTGCAGTTGAGTGAGTTGAGGTGAGGAGAGGAGATCTGGGGTTTAACGCCGTTTCAAGAGTATATTACGTATATTGTGGCTGCTAGTTATATTGCAGGGAGAAAACCCGCAACACAACTGTGAACTATGCATTTCGGCGGAACTTGTGAGCATCGACAGGAAGAAGCCAACCATGAGTGGTACTGCGCTGAATTTAAGTGTAGCATTTCACCCAAACCTTACTGCATGTAGAACAGTTCTCTACTGCAGACAATGTTTCCGAGCCCCTGGCGGGAGATTTCAGTTTAGGTATACAAACGAATTTATTTGCATTAGAAGAAAGCTAGAGAAGGTAGAAAAAACCCATAGAATTTGAGTGTGAAACTGCGTGATGTAGTACACTTAAAGATAACCTGTAGACATGTAGTTACGTCAATTTGATGTTTGTTTTAGTTCGCTGTTGAAGTAGCTGAAGAGCTTGAAAACCTTCATTTCCTTAAGAAAACAAATTCTAACCACTGTTCAATTTAAGATTCATTTCCATTTTTTCAACACAACACACAGCTAATGCCCAGTCGTTATATAAACTTGATTGTGTCCACATATAAAATGCATTGTTGCGATAAAGAATTGACATAAATAGTGAAAGGGGATTGGAAGAATAATTTACGAAGTTTTGTCAGAACTGGTATTGATTAACTATATTGCAACTTTACTTGAAAAAAGCCAGTTGAATACTCTAACGAATAATTCGAATACAGGGATATCAATAAGTAGTTACAAGGATGGATTATTAAGTGATAAAGTGGCTGACCATTACAAGTTTTCTCGAAATTTTCTTTCTAATAACTGATAAGAAAGACACAATTATTTCTTTGGATGAACAACTTCTGATAGTTTAAATGTCTCTAATGAAATTTTCTACGATTTCCTTTATGACTGCTGGTCTCATAATGTTATGTCGGTAGACGACAGATGGAATAACGATCATATGGTTGTGTGCTTGCTTGTCACCTCAAATATTGGTTTTCCATTAAGTTGCAATATCGGTTTCGGCTATTCCCATTATTAATTTGTGAATTGATTGTGAACAGTTCCCATGGCTTGAATAAGAGACGAAGTCAAATGGCCATGTAATAACTGACTGTTTAATAACAGAAAATGCTGTTGTTTAAACGATTGATTTGTTAAGTAAATTAAGACTATTTGCTTTTATTGCAAATATTATCACGAAATACTCTGAGATACAAGAACTCTAGTATTACAAAACAAATATAAACATGATATTTTTTAAATTTGAGAATAGAAATGACATTTCTCAAACAAAGTGCTTGCAAATCATAAAATTGACCGTGTTCTCTGTAACAACCATATACTTTCGATTTCCAGTCTGCATAAATTTGATATATATATTTCTTGTCTAGCTTAAGGCTGAAGACTCTGTTCATTTTCATGAGACATTCTAATCAGATTAACCAAAAAATACAAATAAATGAGCTTTATAATGAAAACAAATACACAGAGAAAGCATTAATCACTTTGATCTACACCATTTTGTTTATTTGATGTTCATGCTTTTGTCTTTCAAAAAGTAATAGGAAACGAACATCCATGTATAATATTTTGTAAAAAGGCTCAAATGTTGTATCAAGTTTGGTCAATTTGAGTCTATCACACTCTTATGTCTGAGGGGATGAAATATTTATATAAACGTTATGACACTTACATATCAGACACCATTATTAGCTGTAATTACTTTGCCCGTAGACTGTGTGTCAAACTAATAGTTACTGCAGCATTTACTGGTCGAGTGAGCAATTACGACCTCATAATCTACATATTTGGAAAAACTAATTTTTTGTAAAGAAAGAGAAATTTCTTCTTCGTGACGTAGTCAAAATATAAAAAAATATGGCTGATATATTGTCGCTGATGTGCTTGTCAATTACTGACTGTCTAAGTATACCACTATGTGGTGAGGCAACGGTGAAATGACATCATGTTATAGACAAAGAAAACATTATTTGAATGTACAGAACG
Source organism: Steromphala cineraria (assembly GCA_916613615.1). Classification (NCBI taxonomy): domain Eukaryota; kingdom Metazoa; phylum Mollusca; class Gastropoda; order Trochida; family Trochidae; genus Steromphala; species Steromphala cineraria. The sequence goes on from OU744730.1 coordinate 50,508,441, forward strand.
AAAGGAGGTTTTTTCAATCTACGACATGAGTTAAATTGTAATGTTAATTGGGCCTCCTTATTTGACCTTTGTTGTGGTATTTGTAAGGAAGTTTTAAATGGAGTGAGCAAATCCGTAACGGATGTCAGCAATGTTTAAGCGATCTAACACGTGGATGTTGCCATCCAAAAGAGAGGAGATATATCAGGAAGTAGACGGTTAGTAAGGCCAAAGAGGAATCTCATGCTTTCGGCTTCGTTCGAGAGAAATTTTCCTTTAAAGGGGCAGTAGCACATTTTTTGATAATTTTACATTTTAAATATTTCACTTATAATTGTAAGTAAATGCTAAATGTATCATATTGACAGTGTCAACAATCTCATTACACAAGCCAATCACCCATAGTCAGAGGACAAAGTATGAGGCGTCACATAAAATCCATTGGCGGCCATTTTTGTGTGAACACCTTTAATTCATTTTTGTAAGAAAAATTAATCTCATGGCTGAACTTTACGTTATATATTTGAATTATTACTGCTTCATTTAGTTTGAATACATTGTCTTTCAATTGGAACTATTTATTTTCATTTTCCTGACATCACCTTATATTCCCCCTAAAAACGTGCTACTGCCCCTTTAAACATCTCAAATTCCTATAAAAAAAATCCATACAAAAATCTTCCCTCGACACGCATTTACTGTCAAATAAGTCTTGGAAACATAGGAAGTAAGTACAGTTAGTGCCAAAAGACACCTATTTTTGTATTGACAGTTGACCAAACCAAAATATCATTAACAAAATCAAAATATGCATATGCTATAATACCGTAGCATAGCTTAGAAGTTTCTTAATTTGTCAATCTTATTTTTCAAAATAAATTATGTTCATACAGTTTCATTTATGCCTGAATAATATGACAACAACATTTTGGGATGTACATCTCCGTTCTATTAAATGCAGAGTTGTTGCCAAACTCTTTCTAATAGAAGAAGGATTTCTGTCTTGAATGTATGTGGAAAATAGTGTACATCGTTTTCATTTTGGTAACCGTATCTGACTGGGGGTGGGGGGTTGACAATAATATGTCCAACAAACTTATCTGCATTCAAATCACTACAAAGGAGCATCCGTGAACAATTTGACGAATTGTTGAACCATAAAATTATACCGTATTTTTAAAACAGGGTTATGTAACTATATTTGGGATTCCAGGATACAATGAATTCCATACTTTCCTTGTAAATATGACCTGCCTTATTTTGCCTTTCTACATTTCATGGTCCGTAGTGATGAATTTTCTTTGAGCTCCTCAGTCACTTGTACTAGGTACAAAGCACAAAGATATTAAGATGCATGACATAACTATTCGTTATCAAAAATGTAGTTGAATGCTATCAGAGGGTGCATCGGTTTAGGAAAATTGTTGTCTGGACAGTCACAGTCCACATTAAATTTAACTAAAAGGTAAATCATTGAACTAAAAATTGCAAATGAAATTGCTATGCTGGTGATTGTGAAAATATTATTGAAATCTTCTTGTCATGTCAACGACAGGTCAATTACATGACCAGCATAATTACTTGGTTCAGGATGTCGGCCACATGAATGTGAAAAGCCATTATATGCAACCTGAGTTGTACCTAATCTAGTATTTATAAAATGTTTCACTCCAAAACTTTGCCCTGGCCTTCAATAGTATATGGATTCCCAATAATTATAATTACTGGTATTTAATATAACATTTTTTAAGACTGAGTCTTTATTGCGTTTCATGTTATTGACTCAAGTGCATAACTATTGAAAATTACCTATTTATCTCAGCAGGATGTACCGAAACAACCTTAATTTTGATTTAATCAAAGTGGTGTACTTAACTGTGCCCGAATGCTTTGCTGATTATTATGCATTGGAAATTGTAAAGAAATGTCAAATTCTGACAAATTTACAAATGTATATAACTTGAATCTCAAACATTTATGTCTAAAGTATTTCACTTTAAGCGGTAGATTACCATTTTGGAAGGAAATGACATATATAGGTTTATTTAGGACAGAGTTAAGGTTATTCAATTTGCCAATGGCAATGCATCTTAATTTCTTGACCATTTCCTTTCAAATTTGAAATGTAGGTTTATCTCGACATATAAAAACGATATATGAGTGAAAAAGTCCAGGTTTTAGAATTATATTTACTATTAGGGGCCACTTCAAGATTCGATTATGTGTTTTCAGCTCTCTTTGATTAAAGTCAAAAAACGTCTAAAACCTTATGGACAACAAATGCCTGAAATCCATTTCACCTTTTATACTTAATGATCTTCAAAATGAAAAATGATTAAAATTAATAGACCGGTTTGTATAAATAGATAGAAATTTTGATAATTTATTACTCTTATTCTTTAAATGTTCTTCTTCAAATACTGATCTTTCAAAAGGTTATATTGGATAAGTTATCATATTCAACAATATTTACAATATCATATGAAATAATGACTATGGAAGTATCGTTTGAAGGATTTTTTCTTTTATTTTGAATGATCTTAAATTTTCCATTGATTAATATATTTTTATTGATTGATAAACGGAACTCCATTTATCTTCAAATATTTCAAAGCAAAACACTTAGTTTTCAATAATTAATGTGGCTGTGCACTGATAAACAACCTGACGATAAAGATATGAAAGGGTTTTTATAAATGTATATTCTTGAAGGTTGAAAATAATCAAAAGATGATTACCATTTGCTTTCCTCTTCAAATGAAAAAACCTGACATAACTATTCGTTACCTTAAAATGCTATCAGAGGGTGTATGAGGTGCAACAGTTAAGGAAAATTGTTGTCTGGACGAAACCATCAGACATTCATTAAAATTTAACAACATGAGAGATACCAAAAGGTGATATAACAATATCAATCTGAGTTAATATCTAAGGCTCTGCACTTTATTTCGAGACAATTTTAAAAGTTCACCATAGACATTCCTTGCTAAACCTTTACGAAGCAACTTTACCTGATATATATGGTTTAAAATTATTTTTACCGAAATCATGTAGTCTTTTTGTCGTCCATGAATTGAACTCTTTATGTAACACTGACAATTTGAACGACATTTTTAAAAAGTTTTCTCGGTACTGGTACACTTCTGTATTCTGCCTTATCTCAATATTTTGCCTGGGTTATGTAAGCACAAAGAAAAAGTACATTGTTAATCTAGGGGGGGGGGGGGGGGGGGGGGGGAATAATAATGATAGAACAAGTGTTTTGTCATTTTGCAAGAATGCAATAAATACTTATATGTTTTGTGCATTTATCATATACTTTATAATCATAATTGCGTTATGGCAATATATCTGCAAAGGTAGCCTGGTTTGTTAGACCAGAGATTAAATTAGACTATCTTGCATTGATGTCTCTCAGTTATCTTAGTATTGTCACTCACGTCCTCCCGGACACTTTTAGAACACTATAGAATAGATTGGATTGATATTTTGAGGGAGCATTAGATTCATGTGTGTCTCTATATAAACATACATTGATCAAAGAGAGTATCATTTGACAAATTTAAGAGAAGAAAAATTTCAATCCATACCTTGATTTAAATCTATTACACGTTTATCATGGACATGATCATTTGACATATACCATTACCGAGTGTTATCAGGCATAATTAAGTTGTAACAGTATCATTCAAAGCAAAGAATAGTTTATTCTTTTGACCCGTGACGCTACACTAAATAATATCAAAGGATTAATTCAGAAATTTTAAAAGTTTGCATCTAGTTTGGTAGCTGGGTTTTTTTTCAAGAAAGAAAATAATTTCTGTGATAAAATGTCAGAAAAGTTGCAATTTTGTGAGAGAAAAAAAATTAAAATGGTGTAACAGTTCCTTGAATAATTCAATATGCATGTAGTGTGAACATGAACGTTCTTGTGTTATTAATGTTAGATATATAAGTGTATGGATGTCGAAAAGGACACAAAATATTGTTGTCATTGCATCCTTCATTTTCGTTGAAAATTTAACATTTTATGAAAAAGATTATGTCCTCTATCCTTAAATGTATCGTAGTGTTAAAACGGATTTTTGCTTAATAACTTATTTTGTTCCAAAAGTTTTGTTGAATTAGGTGTTGAAAACACTCATTGTATTAACAACATTTATCTACATATTTTTATACTATGTAAATAATTAGTTTTTGGGACATATTTAATTTATCAGTACGACAAATCATACCTTTTATACACATGATATCATCTTCAAGCATAAAACACATTTGCATGTTTATCTTCAGGACAGTTTAACAAAATATTTCTTGTAAATTATCGCGGGTTTATAGGACATTGTAATTTCCTAATTCTGAAAACCCGGATCAGAGGGCAGCTGGTGTGTTCTCGATGTACAGGTAATCTTTTCAAACTACTGTCAGCTGAAACAGTGCAATGCATTTATGTGGGTCATCCTTCCATTCAGGCCATTTACCTGTCTGGGTCTAAATCCTACGCCGAGAAAGTTGTTAAATAACGTTGTTTAACAGCACCTTTTTGCAGTAAGACCTATGAAATTTGGGGGTTTGGTATTGTTAGCCGTCGTAAAATCCAAATGAACTTTTAATAATTTTTTCGAAGTTTGAAAATAGGTCAGGTAGCAAAAACTTAAAGTAATAGGAGCCCGTTTAGAAATAAGATTCACTTTAACCTTTTCTAAGTGTATATACTTTGGTCATTTGGTATAAACAGTTCCTACTATATGTCCAAAGTAATCCTTTCTAAACCTGAATAAAAATATAGTTCAAGTTAAGGCACATCTTGTCATCTTAAATTGAATTATGACAATAAATCTTGTAGGTGAATTAGACCCTGTCGTATTATCAGATACAAGGTCATGCATTTGGAAAGGTCAATATTATAAATACCTCCGAGAGACAGAATTCCTGCAAAGCAAAATTACCCTTTAGAATATTTTGTACAAGTTATCTTCGCATTCTGTTTTATAAAAAAACAACCTTTTTTCATGTATAAAGAAGTAAGGATCCCAATTTCTTCATTTTGTGAAATGGGAATAAAAATCATCTATAATAGTATTCAGTTGCAGTTTATTTCAAATTTCAGGACTAATCTTTAATATGATGTCTGTCACACAGCAGTTCAAACTAGTGGCAACTTCATTGATTTATCTCGTACAGTCAGATAATACTTTACCGTTGCTACATGATCCACGTCGACGCAAAAGTGGGCACCTAAACCAATTCCATTGCCTTTTTCATTTTTACCGCTGCAAGAACTACTTGAGTTGAAGGAACGTTAAAAATATGTTTTATTCATTAGCATAAAAACCAAACACAGAAAAAAACAGAGAAGTTAAATTTTGCATGTAATAAAAATCCGTTTGATGTATAGTCTCATGTTTTCTATTCTTCCCCTCGCCTCCTAATGAAAGAAACATTTGTTACCCTATGTTCATCTTTTTTGTACCTTATAACAACTACATGGACCAAAGAGAATGTAAATTGAACGCTTAGGCATTAAAAGTGTTTCAAATCATTTTTTAGTTTCCAAGCAAAGAACATGTCATCAAAAGATGTTAACCATTAAGCATAGGAATTGGAGCTTTTGAATTTTTATTACCTAATCAATTGACTATCAGAAAACCATCTGTGCATGAAAAGAAGCTGTAGTGAAAGTCTTACATTAAAGTCCTTAATGTTGGGTAGTTGCAGCTTTAAGGAAAAATGCTTTCAGGTTATTATCTTCAAAACTACTCAACAACAGAACATCTGGGTTTGTATGTAGGTCGTTACCTTTGCAGGATACCAACACGTTACATGGGACTATGTTCTTCACTTTGTAGTAAATTGGAAGTAAAATGTTGGAAAAAAGTTTGGTATGTAGTAAATAATTTCGGCCTGAGTTGAGTTTATTGCCATAACGTGAGGCCGTCGGATCATTATTTCACATACAGTTCCGGAACACTCGATTAATTTTAGCTTTTATAAAAGTTTTAAGTGTACACTCTTCGGGTTTGTTGTGTCCTGACCAAACAAGAAATGAATAGTTACTATACACTCATGTGTGAGGTATTAAAACACCCAACTTTACTGTTTGCATTAAGAATATATATATATATAATTCTTAATGCAAAGAGTAAAGTTTGGTGTTTGGTGAACTGCTGTGTGACAGACATCATATTAAAGATTGTTGAACTAATCTTTTGTTTTAATTTTGGTTGTGTCTTCTGTTTTTTTCTTCTCATATAAATATATATACATTTATGTCTAAACCAAAATTAAAACAAAACTTTATTTCAACAATCTTAAATATGATGTCTGTCACACATCAGTTCACCAAAAACCCTATTTCAAGTTATATCTATCTACTTCATTACCAGAAAGTTCGCTTGAAACGATGTTGGTTAATCATTGTCTGATACCATAATCCAGGGGTAAATAAGACTTTGTCGAAAGATCTAACCAATCACTTCAATCATCATTTAGGTGAATAACTCGATTTAAAAAAAGAAAAACAAATGCGACTATTTGGAAGATATTATTAAATAACAAATACATATCTACCTAGGTCTCTTAAGCTAAAGCTAAGTAAAATTGTTCAAAGGGCTGCAGACAATTATTGTAGTAGAAACCCCCTTACATGAGATAATCGGTTTTAAGCAAAAAGGTGTTATCACCTGGCGATATTACAATCATTCTCGATAATCCAGAGTTTACGTTCCGATAATATTTCCACTAACCTCTGGAACCAATATAGGCTCAATGCGATTCACAAATTACCTGCCTTAGTGGCATATTGCCCAATGAGGTATCTATGCTGCCTTCAGCAGCGTACCAATCGCATGGCTTCTTTCATGACACACCCCCGCTTCGTCAATTAACAGAAATGACATCCAAAGAGATGGATTTCAAGACTGTATTTTAGTGTTTTTGTCTATCAAAACGGGTGAGGTATATCAATTGTTACCTAGCATTCCCAGTTCTCGTCAAGAGAATGTAAAATTTTCATCGCGTGGCCTTTGATTATATTTATGAAATAGTGAGTGAGTTGGGGTTTAACGTGCTCTCGGCAGTATTCCAGCTATAAAACATGCTGCCAGTTAAATTAAAGAGAGTTGACAGATCCGAGAGAAAAAACGGTGTAAGGAAAATTACAACACAAGTTTTGCATAAATAACCGATGGTAGGTAGATTTAGTAACTTCATGTATTATGGAATGTTTTTGACTTGATTATATGCCATCCCACTTTACTGGAACGTTATTGCGGTGTGGTGGCTTGTGTGCTTCCCCGAATGATCTTCTGTCTTTTGGATGGCAAATCCACATGTTTAATAGCTGAAAAAATTGCTGATTGTATGTTAAACCCCAACTCACACATTCGCCGTTTATCTGCCTCTATGATTTTCTGATTCTGACTAAAGGCCTATCTGATTGGCTAATGAAAGACGGTAATGCAACTAAGGGCAGGTAATTTATGAATCGCATTGAGCCCATATTGGTTCCAGAGGTTAGTGGAGATATAATCGGAACGTAAACTCTGGATAATCGAGAATGTATTACAATTTGCAAACACTTTCATTTGAATGAACAATTTTGAAGAAATCAAACAAGATTTGAAGGGGCAGTAGCACGTTTTAGGGGGAATATAAGGTGATGTCAGGAAAATGAAAACAAGCAGCTGACATGGTCGAGCTATATCCCCCGCAAATTGCACAATATGTATAGGTTTTCCTCATCATATTGCTGATTAATTTTTGTTGCACAAAATAACACAATTTTTCCAAGATATGAAAGAAACAATTCTAATAAAAAACTAAATCATACCAACTTTATGTTCACTGTTGGGCATAATTCGAGTAAACTGACAAAATTAAACTCAAATGGATGAATTTATGTATTATGTATTTGGATCTCCAAGATCAATTTGATCATATTTAAACAAACATATTTTCAAAACTGTTCTTCATGACACACCAACATATGATTTTGTATCTCCATAACAAATTTGATTAAAATGTGATGATTAGTTTAGTTGTGAGATAGACAGGACTTGTAACAGATTTCCAACAGAGTCCTAATTTTTTGCCAAAAAAGGCAAAATTTTATAAAAACATTTTCAAAATTGTTCTCCATGACACACCTTCATATGATTATGTATCTCCATAACAAATTTGGTCAATATGTGATGATTAGTTTAGAAGTTATGAACCGGACAGGACTTGTAACAGTTTTCCAACAGAGTCCTCATATTTTGACCAAAAAGGCAAAATTTTATAAAAATATTTTCAAAATTGTTCTTCATGACACACCTTCAGATGATTATGTATCTTCATATCAAATTTTATCAATATGTGATGATTAGTTTAGAAGTTGTGATCCGGACGGGACTTGTAACAGATTTTTTACAAAATTTTACCACTTTTTCTCCAAAATCCTAATATTTTATGTAGATTTTCAGAAAATTGTTTCTCATGACACATTATTACATGTTTCTTCATGTCCATGACGAATTTGAATTGAAATGGTTGATAAGTTAGAAAGTTATGAGCTGGACACAAAGTGTAACGGACGGACGGACGGTACCCATTTTAATACCCCCCCACGATTTTAGGGGAAATATAAGGTGGTGTCAAGAAAATGATAATTAATGGTTCCAATTGAAATACAATGTATTTTAACTAAATGAAGCAGTAATACATCAAATGTATAATGCTAATTTTAGCCTTGCGATTCCCTTTTCTTACACAAAATGAATTAAAGGTGTTCACACAAAAAATGTCAGCCAATGAACTTTATGTGAAACCTCAATAATTGTTTTCTGACTATGGATGATTGGTTTCTGTAGGGAAATTTGTAACACTATCGAAATAATACATTTCGCATTAACTTACAATTATCAGTGTAAAACGGAAAATTGAACTTTTCAAAAAACGTGCTAGGTTCCCTCTAAAAGTGCTTCAAATCCTTTACGATCTCCAAAGTGCCTAACCTTTACCATTTCAGTATCATCTCGTTTGCCCTGGGCCCTGTCACACTTAAGCGTATAGCAAGTGCGTTTGAGTTGCGTATGGAATATTTTTCATACGCAACCAGTACGCTCAAACATTTATTGTAATTTGCCTTACTTGTACCGCACATGGAGCGATTGATTTACGAACTTTGCGTTGAAGTTGCATATGATTTGCGTATCCCCACTTTATTGTGGCACATCATTGCACATGCAGAGCGCATACATACCATACTCTAGACGCTCACAACTTATGTCTACCGCATGTCTTGCGCAAACAAAGCGAGCATATTACGAGCCCGTTGCGTCTTCACATAAATTTCCATCCTTTCTGTCTTTGTAGTACGTTTTCGCAGGTAATATATATACAAAGGGACCTCGCGAAAACGAAAAGCTTTGTTACCAATTGCAAGACAACTATTACTGAATCCATTTCTCTAACATATGTAATATAAGGGAGTTATCACACTTAAATGTCAGTCCGCAGTTTTCGCCTGATACTTGATCATTTCTGTACGAATATATACCCTTCGATTGAGGTATGAAACTTTCCGAAATATCAGAATATAAAACATTCTTCTCCCAATTAAAACTTTGGTTGATTCTTTTTTATTACATGCACCCACACTCTACTCACAATATCATGCTGTAACAATAGCATTGGTTTCACCCTGTTGCATTTGGTCCGGACCTGCCTTTTTCAAGGATAACTTACATTTGTAAAACACTTATTCAAAATTTTCCGTTACCTAGACACTTGACCAGAAGATTTTCCTGGATAACTCCTATATAAACAATGGAATAGTGCACAGGTTTAGTTTAATGGTATATTTCATAGTCTGAAATAGCTTTGCAACTGAGAAGTTTACAATGAAAACATTAAAAACAAATCTTTAGCTTCTTTATGATTCTGTTTGCATGGAAATGTAATGTTATTTATTGTTTAATTCATCTCTAATCATCTTTGATTAACTAAATTAGAATTAGTAGTAGAAATCTTTCATTCATTGTGTTTCTATCTTCATAAGTTTGATAAATAATTGGATGGAATTCTTAAAAATTGGTTAATTAATTTTAATGTGTATTTGTTTGAGGGTTAGACCAACTTTCAAAGTGCTATATGAAAGAATGTAACACAATGCCAACTATCAAATAGCATAGGGAGGTATTATGCTCACCAACCCTTTCGTTATGGTATCTATATCAAATTCACGATGTACCCTATGTACGCTATGGGTACGCTTGTCATACGTTACTCATACGGAAAAACTGGACCATGCATTTTCCATTGTTTATCAATCGGTTTGAGATCGTTCTTCATTCGTGCTACATTTGCTTGAAGGTCGTTTTGTGTACGTCTTCTATGCGCTGTCAGTGCGTTCGTTCGGGACACCAACTTACACTGCGTATAAAGTGCATATTCATCACGATTACCTAACGTACATGTACCGTAGTCGACCGATGTAAAACTGATGCGTTGCATGTTAACCATACGCAGCATAGTTTTGAGCATGTTCAAAACTATCAAGCGTATCAAAATGGTCCAAGCGCATGCCGACGTATAAGAAACGACCTCAACACAACGCATGCGCTTGGACCATTTTGATACGCTTGATAGTCTTGAACATGCTCAAAACTATCCCTAGATGTGCCTTTTGAGGGTTAGACCAACAAATTATTTTTATTATTTGCTGTTTCCATGGAAACATGACTAAAACAGTGACCCTATGACCAAGCCCTTTGTCCGGAGCATATCTCCCAAACTAGTCATGCTAGCTTCACCGAACTTCATACACTTAACAACCATGATCCCTAGATGTGCCTTTTGAGGGTTAGATCAACAAATTATTTTTATTTGTTGCTGTTTCCATGGAAACATGACTAAAACAGTGACTATGACCAAGCCCTTTGTCCGGAGCATATCTCCCAAACTATTCATGCTAGCTTCACCAAACTTCATACACTTATCAACCATGATCCCTAGATGTGCCTTTTGAAGGTTAAACCAACAAATTATTTTTATTGTTTGCAGTTTCCATGGATAAATGACTAAAAAGTGATTCTATGATAAATTACTTTGTCCCAAACATATTTCCTATATTTAATACTCAACTATCAGACAACTTTAACCAATATTAATCAGTTTTACTATTTGAATTTTTTTTAACAAAGTGGGGAGCGGGGGTATGTGAGCTTTGCTCACTTCTTTACTTGTTTTTAATTTTTTCATTCAACTTCTCAGTTGCAAAGCGAAATATACCAATATCCATTGTTTATATAGGAGTTATCCAGGAAAATCTTCTGGTCAAGTGTCTAGGTAACGGAAAATGTTGAATAAGTGTTTTACAAATGTAAGTTATCCTTGAAAAAGGCAGGTCCGTACCAAATGCGACACGATGAAACTAATTGCTATTGTTACAGCATGATATTGTGAGTAGAGCGTGGGTGCATGTAACAGAAAAGAATCAACCAAAGTTTTAATTGGGAGAAGAATGTTTTATATTTTGATATTTCGGAAAGTTTCATACCTCAATCAAGGGGTATGTATTCGAAAAGAAATGATCAAGTATCAGGCGAAAACTGCGGACTGACATTTAAGTGTGATAACTCCCTTATATTACATATGTTAGAGAAATGGATTCAGTAAACTTAATTTATTCAGTACACCTTTGTTTTAATAATAGTCTTGCAATTTGTTTTCGCGAGGTTCCTTTGTATATATATTACCTGCGAAAACGTACTACAAAGACAGAAAAGATGGAAATTTATGTGAAGACGCAACGGGCTCGTAATATGCTCGCTTTGTTTGCGCGAGACATGCGGTAGACATAAGTTGTGAGCGTCTAGAGTATGGTATGTATGCGCTCTGTATGTGCAATGATGTGCCACAATAAAGTTGGGATAAGCAAATCATATGCAACTCCAACGCATCCTCAACGCAAAGAAAACGCAAAGTTCGTAAATCAATCGCTCCATGTACGGAACAAGTAAGGCAAAATACGGTAAATGTTTGAGCGTACTGGTTGCGTATGAAACAAATTCCATACGCAACTCAAACGCACTTGCTATACGCTCAAGTGTGACAGGGCCCTTAAGTGTGACAGGGTAAGACCTTTTAGATAGGAAATAAGGTAATATGTGTGTACGATAAGAGGTGATCGACGTTTCAATAAACAGGTACAAATGATGTTAGAAATAAGTTGATATTGTAATTGGAAAGTAGTGTGCGATTGACGAATGACATTTACTAATTTAAGAAATGTCATCTATTGAAGTGTTATTTAAATATAAAAATGAAAATAAGTAAATTTTAAAAAAGGAATGACTAAAACCTTTTGCTAACTACAAGACAAATAACTAGCAAGGTGATCAAAAATGGAGATATGATTGAAAGCAATGCGAACACCATTTGCTTGAAAGACTGTTTATGAATAAGATCTTGAAGGTTTTTTTACGTCTTTTGGCACGGACGAATTTAGAAATGACATCCAATTCACAATAAATCTTAGTCGTCTCAACTATGCTGCCTAATTCAAACCAGAATCCTTTTTGTCTTCGGTCGCATCAAAGATCGAAACCCAGATTTCCCCTAAAGTTCAAATCCTTATCATTAAATGCTCCTGTCTGTTACTTACGAAAGCCTACACGGGCCAAATCCAATGACATTTTTTCGAATGCTTGTTATTACAACTTTCAAAGGTACAATTACAAGTTTGAAAGTTGTATACTTAAGTGTAGAAAAAAATCAATGAAGACACATTGGTATTTCTCGTATTTAGCATCTCTTTTTTAAAACACAGAATTTAAATAAAAAAATATTCTTGTGAATAAAATTATGTTCGTACTTGTCATAGTTCATATTTTTCTCAAATATTCTGATAATTTTCAATAAACATATTTTTAGAAAATGTTTTACATCAGTTTGTTCAGAAATAATGTCTGTATCAAAAAAAAATTAGGTGCACGAATGGGACTTTCTTCCAACAAACAACATCTTGTTAAAAACGATGTTCATTGACATTATATATTTTCAATGTAATTTCAAGCAATTAAGATTTTTTACTGAACGATGCTTTTTACTTCCGTGTTGATATTTTTTCAAATAACCTATTAATTATCAAAATTACACCAACAACGTAATCGATTTGCCTTACCTTTCTATGAAAATCCAAAATTATGTCTCTTCATCCTGATGATGTAGAACGACTAAAAACTCGTTGTGTTGCATAGCCGATGTAAGATAATCTATAAAGTTAAACTATTATATGTATGAAAACGCATTTAATTTTTGTTTACGTAGCCATTGATATTTCACGTTCACTATCGTCTCGATTTCCTGTTCATTAGGGTTACTAAGCTGAATTGTGTGTATACTTTTTACGATTTAACAAATTCGTGATAATTGGTCCATTAATACCCGTGTCACAATTCTGACATCAAAATTATGTTCGAACGGGAAAATTTGCATTTGTAATTAATTTTTAACAAAACCTCTGTTATTGCAAACAACTCGTGAGATTTAAACAGAAATCTTCAATTTATATTACTTTCCACTGATAGCAAGTTTTCTCCAAGGGTGTACCTTTTCAACTGCAGGCAACCCGTGGCACGTGCAGCACGCTTTTTCAGTTAAGGTGTAGTCTGCACGTGCAAGTCAAGTTGTGCGTGGCTCTGATTGCTGCGAGGTAATTGACTATTGACGAGCAACAACCGACTATTGACGTTTTATTATAGATAATGACGATTTTCTTTTAGATATTGACGAGTTTTTTTAGCACAACTTACGACTATTTGCGATTAATTTAAGTTAAAAGCTTGATTTTACACCTTTCGAAGTTGTAATTACAACTTAAAACTTTAATTATCAACTTCACAAACGTTGAAGTTAAATAGACAATTTTTTAACTTAAAAATTTGAAAATATTATTTTAAAATGTGTTTTTACACTTGAGAACGTTGTAATAAGAACTTTAAAACTTGAATATACAACATTCAAAACTACTTATTACATCTTTAAAAGTTGTAAATGCAACTCTCTTTTTATAATTAGATGTTGCCAGTGAATTTGGGCCTTCTAGACTTTCGTAGTTACTTGTCTGGAAGAAGAAGTATATTTTGGGAAACTCACCATTGTTCTATTCGAAAGAAACTTCAAGAGTATGAAGAATAAACCATTGACATTTAAAACTAGACGAAGTGCTAATAGCATATAAAAGGTTTGGAGCACCTTCCTATTTGGATGAAAATAAAACAGATGTGAAACAATTGTAACATAACAGCGGAAGGGGTTGCTCAGGAAATAGTTTAATTGCTGTCTGGGGAATTTATTCTTGATGCTTCTTATTTCAGGGGGGACTAGTGCTTCGCCGCGAGACGTTTTTGTATTGTCGAGAGGCACTATTGGTGGATCCCGTCAATTATCCTAACAACCAATGTTAGACGTTGTTTGAGATATGCTTTGATAAACATTTAATTGACCAATGTGACAAGTCGATTCGATTCTTTTATTACCGTTATCTATACAGATAGTTGGAAATAATATTCACATATGGTATTGGTACAGGTCTGTTATAAACATGGTTTCAGTGAAGTATCTATACAGGAGGATGTACAGTTATGAAATATTACTGCTACTGCATGATTAATTCAGTTCTTATTAGATTAGCCTTACATAAATATTTACTTAAGTTACAAAGCACTTTGACACTATCAACGTTAAATAATTGAATAAGTTTAAATACTGATGGATATATTTTATAATATGGCTTCATATACGCTTCTCTGTAAGTGTGATATGATGGACATTTAAATCTTAAGTGAAATTCATCTTCAATATCGTCTTTCCGTCGCCTATATGTAAATAACAATGAATAGTAAGACGACACAACACAGTTTTGTTTGCAAGTCCAAATGAAATCAATCAAGTCATAATCATCAATGTATTGTTCATACTAACGCGGGATATAATTGCTTTAGTTCTAGGGCATGTATTTGACCTCAGTTCGAAACCATCAACTTGGCTTCGTCACATTGAGGCAACATCGAAACGAAGCTGAAGACGACGGTAATTACATCTTCTTTATTACAATGAATTAATATCGACCAATATGTTGGACTTGTCAAGTATGATTACAAACGGAAAATGCACACGTAGGAGTGTTGCAGATTATCGGTATGTCTTGAAAAGATAACATACTACTTGGGGTGTGAGGTTGACCACAATTCATTACCGAAGTAATATCAAAGAAAACCATGAAAAATAGGAGTGGAATAAATTAAAACATAATCTCGCACATTCACACATAATTATCGTACATGTACATCAATGTATCAAAGTGACACATTACACCTCACTTAAATATATAAAAATATTATGCATTATGAACTTTCATTTTACATAGTATGTGAATCATAATTTAATCTTATCACCTTAATACATTTTGAATAACATCTACAGTATATTTTCATAAATAATATCATATGGATATTATCATTACATGTATCGTAAGCATATAATATGCAAATACATGTACAAATCAGTTAAACCGATAACGTCACATCATGATGCCATGTGATTTAAAAGTATAAAACCTGAACCTTATAAAACACATCAAGACAATAGATAGGAAGCTAGGATGCAAGAAAGAATAGAGTTGGAGATAGCTTGGGTTTTCAGTGAAGTGCAGGTGACAGGCATGACAACACCTACAGTTAGAACAAAGGAAACCAAAGCAACGAGACCGGAAGTGGGGTATAATGTTAGTATTACTTAAGTAAGCTAAGAATACATGATTTTCTTTAGTAGTTGGCAATAATTAAACTAAGAATTATAAAATGATTAATCTTAAACCAGCTCAATAACTTAGTGTATATCGTTAAGTTAAGATATTTAATATAACTTAATAAGCTTATGATTAGGGCATGTCCTAAAGACACTCTTGATCTCTAAAATATTTATAAAATACTGTGAAAAACAAAACTCTGTATTTCCATTAGAGAAACTAATAATACGATACATATATACAGATCTAACACAACCACACACGTATCAATAGAGGAACAAAACAATAATTTCATATAACATTGTTGTGTGCTTAAATTGACAATAATGATAATAAGTTAATAATTTCCTAACTGTCAATTTAAGCACACAACAATGTTGATTTCATGACTATATTTTTTGTTCCTGTATATATATATATCTGCAACTCTCTCCAGAATCTAAATACCATACACTAATGACTTGCATGTATACCTAAGTCACGAGGAATATTTGATAAAGGTTAGTAACATCGAATGATACTAACCTGGTATTTTGATTAGTTTCGGAAGGGTTAAGAAGTTGGTTGAGAAAATCTGTTGTGTCTCTTAACAAGAAAAGCCTTTAAAAAGGATTGCTTGGTGCCACATAGGCAGATGAAGGAGATTGTGATTTGTCGAACAATTTGGGTGATATAATATATAGAACACTGGATAACAGCAGTCATATTAACACCAGTATTACTCAAAGTTAATTTCACAAAATTAATTTCTATCAACACGAATTGCTGAAAGTTATGAATATTTTTTACATTCATCAACGATTGTTGGTATATTTCAAATCAAAACACACGAGGGTGATATTCTATTTATCATTCAAATTCACTCTTTTTGAGATCTCAGAGAAAAAATGTAAATCTTTGGGGCACCAAGCAATAACTTTTCACATATTTTGTTGGTTTTAAGTTACAAGGTGCTAAGCCTATGTGTTGGGCACTGAAGTCTCGCTAGTATTGGTCTTGGTTTCAGATCCGTCGGGGGCGGCAATTTGACATAGGCTGAATTTGAAGGATGGACACCTTCCTTTATATCCAAGCTTTAATGAACTATTGGTAATCAATTGAAGTGTGGTTGACGTGTTCATAATAACTTGGATCGCCAATTATTGATAACGCAAGGTTTTTATAATATGGTTCTATAGGGGATTCTTAATATTGCCTCATGAATATTTATGAGGCACGGAAACGGGAGCGCGCGTAATCGAAAACGAGGCTAAGGCCGCTTCTACACCCGGAAGTAACATTCAATAACATTGACATGTCGGTAGCTTTCCCTAAAAACGCTTCGTTTTGGAAAATAATGACCTATTTACAATGCCAAAAGTTCAGAAACGATGCAGTAATTAAATATCTTCAGGTAACACAGCCGATAATATTTAGTATTTTACTCGCTGGGCGAGTTTTCTTGATTGATTCACAGGGCTGTACGTATTTGTGTGCCCCGTCAATTTGATTCCGAGGTTGCTATAATTATACGGTTTACAAACTAACTATACTTTACACATATCCCTTATTTCAAGAATATTTCAATTATAATCTATATACATATTTCATTGGGGTAAGAAAAACAATAAAAAGGTCTTCTCTTGTCTTCGATGTCTTCGAGTTACTAAAAGTCTTTCAGGTCATCGAGTGCAGGCCTTATGTAAACAACCTGCATCTTCTTAGTTAATTCTTATACAATATATTTGTGAGTCATATCAGACTAAAATAATACTTTTGAAATATTCATAATTATATCTTAACGTTTTCTATGTTTCTGATAATGCCCACATCAAGAATATTCTTATCTTAAAAATATTATTATTGCAGATAAATTAATATTTTACATAAATAATAAGTGATACTGAGTTTACTCCTGCATATCTACAGTATCCTTGTGTCATGGGTTTTCAGTCAGATAAGGAATAAAGACCTGTATTTGAAAAATGACCACAGGTATTGATGAGAAATTACTCTTAATCATTCATTGCCATGTTATCTAATAGAAAATTTATGAAAACCAATTATATTTAACCTTTGTACAAAATAGAATACATAGAATCATTTTTAGAAAATTAATGTACAGTACATATAGTCTTCTATTGAGAAAAGTTGAATTTAAAAAATCTCAGTGAGATATTTTTGTAGTTGCAAATTTAAGTTTTTAAAGATTTAATGAAAATAGAATTGTTTAATAAATGTTATGTTTATCATATGAGAGCAACAGTATAATGAGGGAGATCTTTACAAATTATTAGGAATATTATATTGAAAAAAAACCCACTGTGAAATCATGTTACATGAATTATACAAATTGTAGTATATATTAGAAGCAACTGCATGTACTTTATTAGATAAATGAGGGATATCTTTACAAATTATTTGGAAAAAGGATATTAAAAAATAAATTTTACAAAAGAAACAATTATTTAGGTTTAACAAAGTGCAATCAATTATTTTTATGACATAAATTTTCACCAAAAGAGATTATAGAAACTGTCAATTTATTTTGAAGGTCTGAATACTTATTTAAAGTTGTATTATTTATACCTAGCTTAAGGGCTATTTTTTTATAATGCTGAAATTCATGAATAACATTTTTATGATCAAGCAATTTTGTTAGTATTTCATGTTTTTTCAATTATTTATCTTCAGTGCCTAGAATAAATCACACAATTCAAGTGAAGCATTAACCAAACAAAGATCTACATTGCCATAAGTCCTACCAGAACTCCTTTTAAACTAATCAAATATTCATTGAAATATTATTGAATATCATATCAATTCTAACAAGAGAATATGTTTACAGTTAAATAATAAGATATAACAATTTCCTTCATTTTAATCAAATTTCAATTTTCAAATGCTCCATATCAAAGCAAAATCACATTAATTCATTCTTATTTTTTAATATGATTATTAATATATACATGCATTTCCCTCCCAGACCAAGTTTGTTTACTGTTTATTTGTAACTTGTGTGGCCTTACATATTAGTAAAAAATAATAGAGTATTGAAGCATCTATATGTAATTCAATGTGCCAACAATTCAAATTATTTGCCCACAATAATAATATTTATTGTCTCAAAACCATGTATGTGTCCTGATATGTATTAACATATCAATGAAAGGCTTATTTATTATCATCACAATATCAATAATTCCATTTCATATTTGAATCATGATGAATAGTTTTTGTTTTAAAATATTCTGTTTATGAAGCTTCTTACTTTTCAATATATGATGTGTCTTTTTGACGGTTTTGCAGCACAGCCAACATTGTAAATCACAATAAACATTTATAAACATCCCCAAGGCTGTCATAAGTTGGGCAGTTACGGCAGTTTGTTCAAAATGTTGGCAGTGGAGATCGAGATAATAAACATAAATTACATTTTGTCGAATGATTATCATAAATTTGCAATGAGGTATATAGCAATCAAAAAAACTATGATCTTGTTTGCAAAATTGCAAAACTCGTCGGTCTTTTGAATTTGCCACGAATTTAACTATCCAAAACGAAGATTCGTTATGGATTTACATGGAATGATTACCTCCATTGGGGCGATTTTATTGTCATACAACAGGTTTACGTCAGGGGTGTAGCTGGAATACGATTCAATCATACAGGCACAATCATTTCTAGCCGATAGAAACCAGTGAGTGAGTGAGTGAGTGAGTTGGTGTTTAACGTGTTTTGAACAATATTTCAGTTATTAAACACGTGGATGTTGCCATCCAAAAGAGAGTAGATAGAAAAGGGAGAAATAGAAACCAGAGAGTCGCACCAACAACACGTAGCCATTACGCGAACCAGGAAGTAAGAAGCGGCCTTAGCCTCGTTTTGGATTTGAGAAGGTCATAGGTCGTATGCATGCATAAATATTGAGAATCCCCTATAAGTGTTCCTCCTTCATCAGCTTCTTTAATGACAATTGACTAATTTTCTGAAAATGATTAAATAAATTTTCTCGTATTGCGAACTATTGAATCAACATTGTTAGAATTTGAGTCTTGCATTGTATCATTTGGGTCTGGACATGGGACCAGCTACCAGCTATATATACCAGCTACACACATATACGTAATAATATTACAAATGTTATATAAGTTTAACATAATGTATTGATTCTTCAGAAAAAGGTGGAAACGTTATATACTATATCTTAAATACTATAAAGTTGAAGATTAAAAATATACTTTTATAAAGCACCTCGATATAATTTGGTAATCCGAAAACTGATGTTTCTGGGTACGATGATTGTACGTGTAAATACGGTTGCATTCAGGTTTTTAAAAATAGCAATATATCCGGAATGTATAATCATAAAGTGGATCTAGCTGGTTATTTGCGATGGCATGTGTGTATTCAGTCAAAGCCAATTGTATGTGTCCACATGAAATCTAAGTCAAAGGTAAATCTTGAACTGAAAACTGCAAATGAAATTGCTTTGCTGGTGATTGTGAACATATTATTGAAAGCTTCTTGTACAAGCTTCACTGGTTGTTATGTCAACGAACGGTCAAATGCATCACCGGCATAATTACTTGGTACTAGTTCAGGAGTTTTGGCGCTCTAGGTCAGATAATGTGTGAAGACATGATATGCAACTTGAGTTATTTAAATTTTATTCTTAAAATGTTGCACTCCAAAACTATGTCACATGAATGTGAGGCGACATGATGATGCAACTTCAGTTGTATGCAATCTAGTATTGTTCCCATGTTTCACTCAAAAGATATGCCTTGGCCTTCTTTAGATTTTCATTCTGCATTCATGGACCAGTCTTCGCAATCCTCGCAATCTTTATCGCCGCTTTTCCCTTCTATGACTTTATCTCACCACTGAGTCTTGGTTGCCATTCATGTTCTCGATTGATTACAAAAATATTGAATATGACCTAGTTTCTCTTAAACTGGTCTTAAATCTAAAACCAAAGTGCTATACTAAACATTGCATTATGGCTTCGCTAACCAGATTACATTGATTCTTTTTTGTGACATATACGGAAACCCCAACAATATTTAGACAACTCCGGTGCCATTCGTGTACTAAGGCTTCCATAGTGTGTCAAGGTTACCTTAGTGCAATGTTCAGGACACATATGCTGAAGTGCCAGTCCCATAGAAACCCATAGACCCTCAACAATTTTCATGAAACTCATATGACAAGCTTATTGATAGAGGGTTGTCACACTCATTTTAGAGTAGCGTTGAATAGGAGTTAACTTTCATTGTTCATTACTTTAAGGATCCGTTCGAATCTGTTGAAAATAAGCACCATTTCAAAATACATTATTATCATTGAGTGATAGATAGTTTATTTCTGTCAAAGAGGCCACAGACCCATAGGACATAACATACATAACATTTACAAAATACATGTTTTTTAAAAATAATCATGTGAACATTCGTCCCGAAGAATAATTACATACTATGCATATCAACATTTCATGCTATGTACAATTGATAGTGATAACCATTTTACTAATTCAACATTATTATCATTAGTAGTAATAGTAGTATGTTTCCATTTTCGTGCCATTACTAGATAAGCTAATAATCGTATAAAACAAAAGAAACAACTGTTTTCAATTGAAAATAAATTTGCTTTTATAAGTAACCGTTCTCAAGCTAACGTAAAATGTGGGGATTAGCAACGTAAATCCATGTTTTATCACAAATGACATTCACTAAAATGGTCGCCAGAGGTTTCGTCTGATACTTGATATATTTATTCTAAGAATACGGAGAAATTCGTTAGGTTATGATGGCATACCTTCTTAATATAATGCATTTGGCATACCTTTTAGGGGGATATGATGAAATATTTAATCGTGGAACAGATATAAGATGTTTTAGGCAGACATGTTTGATCAGTATGTCACTTACTCTGTCTCTCCCTATGTTTCACTGACTCTTTGTAGTCTTTCAGCGGACAACGTCTTGTGATCCAAGTTGCTGGCATTGCTATCTGGAAAGGCTCGTCTATACACAAATTCAGTCCCAAACTCTGAAACTTGAGATTGCTTTGGAACCTAATTTATAGCAATAGCTTTCATATCTGCACATGCTCAATGTGTCCCATTTTGTTTTCTACAATACTATTACATGTTTTTTCCATCTGTCATGCAATTGCTATCAACACGTTTGCGTCAAAATATGGCTTAAATCATTCCCTATTTGTTTCGAATGAATGTATGTGTAACATAATATAAATTGTTTAGAAACAAATGAACATACACATGAATACTCACTCAAATTGCGTCCCTATCAGATCATACAAGTTAATGCGAAGTTTTATTTGGGATTTTAGGTCCATATTATTACTCAAATTCTATATTTATGCTTAATCTAGAAGTATTCTGTCTCATTTTACGTTTTGATACCTTTGTCCTTCGCAATAAGCAAATTTGTTTCCGCTAGCTTTACCATATTATCTATCAAGGCAAACGTCTCTTATAGCTATTTTTATAACCAGATAATGAAATGACTTGCATCAAGCAAAAGCGGCGGTCCCCGGATGAAAGAGTACAGCTGCTCAAGATGATTGCTTCAAGCTCCTTTGAATAACGGCATTTCATTGGCAGCGAATACACACTAGCCGCCTATAGCAATGACCACCTGTTCTCGATACGAGACATTTGACTTGATAGGTATCAGATTATTTAAAGGAGTTAAGCGGAATGAAATACACTTAGGTAGCAGTATTCACTACTTTTTCATATTTGCATTTATAATTTAAAGAACACGGTATTTTGATGGTCCAGTGTTTCGTTACTCTCAGATATAACTTGCGATATATCGTTATAATTTCACAGCATTAATTCTGTCTAGTCATCTGGTCAAACTTTTAGTAAGTGTCGGTCAACAAACGCCACTAGTTACATCAGTATGAACCTCTAAAATCTGACAAATCTGTTGAAGCTGTCTTAGTATATGGTAGGAATCAGACTAATTCTTGGGTCTCATTTGAGTCCTCATTCACCAAGTCAATTATCATAATCAACAGTTAATCTCACAACAACATCCACACTGGACCTGGGGATAAAAACTAAAACATATATAAGAAATCTTACAAATTTCATATCTCTTCTCTCAAGTCGCTAAATGAAAGAAAATATGTATATACAATGCTCGTAGGCAAGCTGTTCATATCGTGAGATAAATGTTTTCTGATAAATATCAGTTTGTGTGAGTGAGTAGGGAGTTTAACGTGTTGTTAGCAATTTCCAGCTAATTAACACGTGGATGTTGACAAAAGAGAGTAGACAGATCGGGAGAAAGGGTGAGGGAAAAGAAGGAAAGAAAGGCATAGTGAGAGGAGATAGAATGCGCTTTTAGAAGGACTCGCATTTGGTGTTGATTCTACCCGTCCACCTGTCAAGCGATGGTGACCTTACCGGGAACATGTAAGCTCCAGCTGGGATAGCTCTCGGGGTCTCTGAAGCACAAGAACCATCACACTACGATAATGTAACGAGTCCAGTGGTTCTCCTAACCCCACGTTATACAACATACAACACAACACAATTGAACTGGAATACGCTCGTGAGTAGTGCGACCGTTTTATTTACCACAGCCCAACTCAACACATGGTTACACAACTTGAAACCATACCAATCTCATTCAAATGAACATGAACATTCTTATTCAGAAAAACCGAGATGCTGAAACCCGACACGTAAAACCAGAGATAAAAACTGTTAAAGAAAAACACTCTGGAAACGTGTCCCCTCTACGAATGTTACAGCATAATACTGGAGGGTTTACAGTATATGAAATTTGCATATAATGACACGTAAAAACTACACATATAGTAGCTTATATATAGAATATAGCCATATTATAAAGGCTTGCCAGCCAAGACAATACAATTCACATGAGATAAAGCAATATTCTAATGGCTTGCCAGCCAACGACAACACAAAATAGATGCAATATTATAACGGCTTGCCAGCACAAAAACATACAAACTTTTGCAAATTATAATGGCTTGCGGGCCCAATGACTGACATGATGCAACCGGTCATATGCATGTTCGCTCAATATCCAGGATGATATCGATAAATGTGAAACAAGAAAACACAAGTCATTAAAATGTAAAAACTACAATGATATTGTATTTTAATGATTAACGGTCTTGATTGCACAAGCGAGAGAACGATTTCAAACTAAACACCCTTTTTATACCCTTTAACTAACCCCACCTGGCGGAGTGACCAGTCACGTGACTTGTTACACAATGCTAGGAGAAAGCAATTTCCCACTAATTCATACTTCTAACGTTGGAAATTTCATTTCTCCTAACCCCACGTTACACAACATACAACACAACACAATTGAACTGGAATACGCTCGTGAGTAGTGTGAAATGCAAAGAAAGTCAAAGTCCAAGCGAAAGTGAAACTTTCATTCTTTCTTGTAGACTATCTTTGATATAACCGTCTTTAGCCTTTTCACTCTTCAAACGTCCATGACGCTTAAACATTCTATCTGGTAAGCCATTATTAGCAGCTGCAGTTGCCCCACCACTTCTCAAACTATGCAAGCCATAATGCTTGATGTTATCAACATAAGGCCTTAACCCATCAATAAAAATCTCCCTCAATCTGGTATAAGAAAGAGGCACATTCCCTTTCCTCAAAATGTATCCGTTAGCACATTTTGTCACACCTCTAAAAATAAAGTTGTCAGAATCGGGATCGATATCAGCCATATCTAGATATCGCTCCAAACAAACCACTGGACAGAGTTTGCTCTGTATACGACCAATCACAACCCAAGCGCCGTCTCTATAGATATCAGTCTTTGACTTTTCAATGAAAACTAACATATTAGACTGAAAAAATATTACATCAGAACGTGATATATACAACAACTCTGCTGATCGTAGAAAACCTGCATAAGCCAATAAACACATAGAAAGCAATATTAACTCAGGCAATGCTGCTCCTTGTATTTTATCATCATATAAACGATCTAAAATAGCAATAGTAACAGGTTCTTTCTTAACTACAGCCTTAGCTAGCTTTTTCTTAGCTGCTTCCACGACATTCTTAACCAATCCATTTTCAGTTGGACTCACGAGGCCGAGACTCACATGCGCATGACGCAAGCTATAAAAAGCTGTCAACACAGGTAAAACAGTTTCACTCTGTTGAATAACTGATAAAGATATAATGCACAATGCAACGGCGATACAGGTAAATCACAAGAAAATTCATTAAACATCGCCCAAGCAGCAAAACTGCACTGATACTTTCTAGCAGTTGAATCAGCTCGAGAGTGAGATAACATCGACGGGATATCATCAGCCAAGGCTCTTACTCTCTCCGGGAGATCACTCAATTCATCCCTGTACACATGCTTGAAAATCTCTGTAAGAACAGAAAAGACAAATTAACGAAAATCAAAAAGAAGTGCAAGCATGTTAAATTGTAAGTCTTTCTCACCAAACAAACCTCCTTGTATTCTAGAGGCTGTGTACGCTTCCTTTACTGTAGGAAGATACATCCAGTCTTTAATCTGTGGAATGAACACATGTTAAGAACAGATCAATGGCCAGAAACAGGCAGACGGCCATTCTGGAACCACTAAAGTACCAACTGCACCACAGTTCTTCAAATGTGTGATAACCCTTGGAATCACACCTATAGGCGGAATGATCCAGCTCATTGTTCCTCTTCAGTTAACTGTAAAACAGTCAACCCCTTGACTTCCAGGGTTGCAGAACTTAGAGTTGAAACACTCAACCTTGGTTTTGTAGAACGAAGCAAAGCTATCCACGTCATGAGGTCCCCAAATAGCATCAACTTTAAGGAATACATTACGTGAAACGCCCCAGTCATCACAATCAATAACCCGACTCAGGAGGTCAGCTTTCTTGTTATCACATCGAGGGATCCACTGCACCTCCAAATCAACACTATGCTCCAAACACAAATCAATAATTTTCAAGGCAATAAACTGTAGATTTTGTTTCATGCTTCCCTTTGTGATAATATTTACAACATTCTGATTGTCCGTGAACCACTTAACTCGTTGATGATTAAGCTTTGAGACCAAACTTTCAAACACCAACTGCACAGCTTTGAGTTCTCTCCATGTTGAACTAGCACAAGCTTCTTCACTTGACCACTGACCACAACAAGCTTAAGGTACAGAATCTACATCCACGCTGTATCCAGCAAATCCAACATCACTAGCATCTGAATAAACAACACTTGTAGCTGCAGCTGATTGTACGAGTGATCTAACATCATATTTTGCTATATTCTTCGACCAAAACTTTTGGTATCAATACATCTTCGTTGACCTCCTGAGTCGGGTTATTGATTGTGATGACTGGGGCGTTTCACGTAATGTATTCCTTAAAGTTGATACTCATATCTGACAGTACAATCTTACTATACCAGGAAGAAGCCTTGAGAATGTCTACACTAACTGATCTCGTCATCAGTTGAGACAATGGTCCTAAAACCAACTTCATAGCTATGAGCTGAGCGACAATAGATGCTACTGCCATCACACACACTGGTCTATATACACCCTTATGAAGTAAATCATCGATCGCCAACTTCACCTAATCAATCTTGTTTTTTGGTACAGAAAGTGTCAACGAAGATGTATTGATACCAAATCCCAACCATTCGATATTTTGAGACGGGACCCACAAAGATTTCTCGACTTTTGGTACAAAACCAGATAGTTCTAGATCGTTCTTAATGCTCAAACCAGCATTTAGAGTAAGAGATGATGACGAACCAGACAATATACCGTCATCCAAAAATGTCACTATTTTATGTCCGTCTGAGCTCCACTTTTTCACAAGCTGCCTAGTTACTTTCGTAAAGACATATGGCGCCGATGTCAGTCCAAAATTAACGAAAATCGTCAGTCCAAAAGGTAAAACCGTGAACTTATGGTAGCATAGTTTACCTGTCTTATCTGGCCATGCAAAACCGAGGTAATCTGTATGTGCAGGATAAATGTCTATATGATGGTAAACCGAATGAATGTCAAATTTGATAAGCCAATCCCCTTTGTCAATATACACCAAAGCAACTTTCCAATCTTCATATTTCACAGTTCTTTTAAACACAAACTCATTCACTCTGGACAAGTCAAGAATAAGGCGTTTTTTGCCTGAAGATTGTACAGAAACAGTTAATGGATTGATTACGGTAGGTGGTTGAGGAAAGGACACAATCAACTGTTTCACCTTTAACTCTTCAATAGCCTGCGTGACAAAAACATGGTGCTTTAGAGCTGAATTGTTATTTGGTACAAACATGGAAGGTGGGACGCAAATAAATGGAATTTTATACTCGCAATCAATCAAATCAATGACAAAATGTGACGCGCCAATTTGGCGCCAAAAACTCAAGTTCTGTTTGAGGCGACCCTTGACAATTATTTCCGATATACCCTGCTCATACTCATAGTAGTCGTCAGTTAACGTACAAGACATGTCTCTACATCAACACAGTGAGAATACTTAACTGACAAATCTTGACTACTTGTTGACTGTGGTCGATACTCCTGCGACTCCGGAGCCCTGAGATGAGCTGAGCTGGCGCTGTACAAATATATATATGGACAGTCTCGTCTGTAGTGAGCCATGTCTCCGCAGTTGAAACATGATCCTGACCTTTGACTTTTGGCACGAAAAAGATGACCAGGCTGACTAGGCTGTAAAGCAGGAACAGGCTGAGGAGCAAACTGCACGGGCTGAGTGACCGTCGACGAGCGGCGAGCTGGCCTACATGTCGGATACAGCTGGTGACGAGCACGCTTCTGACGAAGTTTTCGTAAAGCAGGAACAAGCTGAGGAGCAAACTGCACGGGCTGAGTGACCGTCGACGAGCGGCGAGCTGGCCTAGATGTCGGATACAGCTGGTGACGTGCACGCTTCTGACGAAGTTTTCGGACTGCCTTATTCTCGGCCGATGTAATCCTTCCTTTTATCATCGTCAGAATTATCTGCAAGATCATTAACAACATAGTTTCTCACAGTTTCCCAACCTCCTTCACTGGAATCCGCAATATTGATATGCTTGTTTCTTGTCTGGACACTGTCTATTGCTGACGTCAGAACTGTCTCCGCCTCACTATAACGTTGATTCTGAACAGCCAAAAGAGCCGAATTTAAAGAGACTATAGTCTCACTGTTGAAGTTAAATTGTATCTTATTTCCTTCCCTTGACCAGGAATAATCCTTCTCAGCTTTTAGTTTCTTCAATTCAGTAGAAGTTTGACCAAACTCCTGTCTTAAGGCATCAATTTGCGAATGTAAAGAAGCTTCCAGTTCGACCTTATTCTCGTTTAACTTTTCCAAAATGGTGTCTAACTTGGCGGCGGTGTCCATCTTAATGATCAACGGTCTTGGTTGCACAAGCAAGAGAACGATTTCAAACTCAACACCCTTTTTATACCCTTTAACCAACGCCACCTGGCGGAGTGACCAGTCACGTGACTGTTGTTACACACTGCTGTTTCACAGCGTACACTTTAGTTGAGAGCTACAGGCTCTCTGGCTGCCATGAGAAGGCGCCTACTGATAACATCTAGCTTGGAAAGCTGGGCGAGCTGTACATTCCAGGCTTGAAATTAGGTCGCATGTGTTGTGATAAACTGATTATTTGCCGAACACTGATTAACCTCAAACAACATTTTGTGTATTACTTACATCAAACATACATCTAAAAATATTAATTCTAAATTATCATGAGATTGAAGAATAATCAAAACAAGATATTTACAGTTATGTGTCTACATTCCAGAGATATCAAAAAGTCTAAAACTCGGGAAAAAGTATTATTTTGATACGATGCTGCTACTAACAGAAATTTTTAACTAAGTTTTTAAAGGGATAATTGTATCAAAGAGTAACTCCTCGAATGGGTCCATAGTTCATATTGTCTCGTCAAAGTCTTATTATCCAAATATTATGCATAGTATCCCACCTACCTTCCTGTGATCTGCTACATCCAACACCAATTATAGAAGTAATCCAGTACAGTTTTTTTGAAAGTCTAACTTCACAATGTATCACAAAACAACAAATGTGTAGTAGTAAACATCAGTAATATTTTCACGTCAGGAACAAGAGACTTTTGAGAATCATCTTCTTTCGAATCTTCAAATTCATAATGTTTTTTTACTCACAAATTATATATAGACGTTTGTTAGGATTCTCCTTTTTCAATTAGGTAAATTCCACAGGCATTATGTTTATATTCAAAAGGATTTTCCTTCATAAAAAATGACAGTTCTATTGCATAGATGTCTATGACTGTTTCCACAATGTCATGGTTTGTTGAGAATATATTCCATCTGCGATTCCCATGTAAATAGGTTTACAGTTCAATTATAGAGGCAATCAACCATAGAAAGTCAAGTATTACTGTTTCACCAAGTACTAAAAGTTAATTGCACTTGGAAAATTTTCATGATAAAAACCTACCTTTTAAGATTTCTTATGTGTGATTTGATGCCTTTATCAGTTAAAATTGTATTCATCTATGAAATGTGTTAGAGTTTAATCATAAAACTAAACATGATCCGATGAAAACTAAAGAACAAGCCTATTTTTCCAATTCAGAAACATCACCTCATGTAAATGTTTTCATACAGTAACACAGATACCTGGCACGAGTGTTGCTACACACTGAATGTCCAAACAATGCCATAAGTGTATTTTTATGCTAGTTCTCTAATTCACTCCTCTCATTTTGCTTTTGTATAGAAATCCATGGGAATTTAATCTAAATGCTTTACCATTATGTAGATTTCATATTGATAGAATCGACATCGTGACACCTTCATCCCATTGTTTTCACTAGCACAAACACACACAATCATCCATGATAAGTTTGTGATGATCAAATTATGCATTCATCCTCATGAGTTAAATACATCACATTTATCACTGAAAGTTATCAACACAGACAGAAGGGGAATGGCCCTTTTCTCCCATTCACTCCTACAGTAACACTGGCTATCAAGGCCCACTTTTACAGGGCTTGTGGTAGGAACGTGCGAGTGTGACGAGTGATGGAATTTATTTCCCTTGACAGAAACATAATCAAAGTGTTAGAAAACCTAAACATTTTGGCCTGGAAAACTTTATCAGCAAAGTTAAAGCTCCCCTTACACAAACAATTCAGAAATAATTACAGTTCCCTGTCACCAGATAAACTCTGGTCCCCGGAATCTCAACAAGATGCCCAAATGCAATAAATCACTATAAGTGTTTTGACCTAAGGTTAACTTTTCAGATAAGACTTTCTGGTAATGTAAACAGCTTCTCTGAATGAAGCAGAAAAGGTTTAATTTAATGTGGTGAGTTATGTTGCTATGATAGCAGCCATGTTGGCGGCCTTAGATACGGCTTAGTGCGCATGCGCGACTCTGTGCCAGTGCTGACTCATTACTCTGCCTCTCGCTAACTAAAGAGGCTGGCTGAGCCGGGAATAAACAGCAGTGTACACAACGCAAGGAGAAAGCAATTTCCCACTAATTCATACTTCAAACGTTGGAAATTTCATTGGATCAGTTTTGTATGTATTGATGGATGACAAGAGTACTGTAAACATCTAAATAATTTATACTTTCCCATTAGTTTATAATTTCTTACCTTGGTGTTGATCCTGGTGGTATTCTTTTTCTCCTCTGTCCTTTCTGAGGAGTTTCATCTAGACCTCTCTTTCGTCTTGTCTTCTTTGATGTATCAAGGGACTTTTAAGATCACTTATTGTGAGCAAGTTTTCTTTGATAGTAACGTACACGTCAGATCCACTTTCAGGCATCCTGATTCCTTGAAATTCAGAAGGAAGGCGGCAGAGACTCCAGCTGTTTGCATGAAGTGAATCTGGTAAGTAAGTATGTTGATTGTGCATGGTCTTTTTCAATCGATAGTTTAAGCATTTTAGATTTTTGGACAGTACAACCTTTTGACCAAATCTAAGTGAACCTCTGTTGATGAATGATTTAGAAGTCTCGGAATACTCCCTGAAGAAAGTGCAGTTGCAGGAAACAGTCGTATAGGATTGCTATTGAACTTGCGGATGAAGGTCATTCCCGCAGATACAGAGGATAGTAGCAATAGTCTGGCAGCAGTCTTTTCCATATTTCCTTTTCGTAGCTTAGACAAGATTTGTCACGCAATCGTTCGTTTGCCTTTGAAGCGTAAGATAAGCCTTTTAAGTTTTCCTCGAATCAAGTCAGTGCTGCTGGATTGAAAGACTAGTGTTGTTGATGAAGGTTTCAAGGATGATTTGCATTAGCAGAGCCACACCAAACCACCATTCTTCGTCAATGTCAAACATTTTCCAATGAAGAAGTTTATGGCTGTAACTCTCAGTGAATCTTTTACAATATTCTATTGCATCATTGCAGTCGTCCCCAGTGCTCTCTTGTGGTTTGAATACAAAAATAACATCCTTAGTGAGCTTGCCTTGACAAAGGTCTTCAAAGAAACAAAACGTTGAAAGTCACTCTTCTGAGAAATGAACACATCTACAACGACATGTTACTCATTGTGCTTGTCATGTTACTCATTGTGCTTGTCGCTCACTTATGCCACCACTGGACTCATTATCTTATCATGGTGTGGTGGTTTGTGTGCTTCTGTGACCCTGAGAGCTATGCCAGCTGGGGCTTCCTTGCTCCTGGTAGGGTCACCCAAGCTGGACAGGCTGCCTAACAAGTGTTTTGCCTAGTTCTTGTGTTGTCTGACACTGAAGTAAAAGGTTGAACTTTAGTTTGACTTGTTCATCGACAGCTTATTCTTTATTTCCAGGATTCAACACATGAAAGTGGTATTCAAATAACAGGAATTTGTCCCACTGTTCTACAGTGATGTTACCTCGGTATTCTTCATACAAGCTGGGAACAGTGTCAAGTTTAAACATTGTACTTTGGAAAGACTATTTTGACACAGTGTCATAACCATCCTTCACAGTTTCAACAATCCTTAGTTGCTGTGTGCGGACAGTACTACACTTCAGTTAATGATCTTCTTGTCTTTTGTAACGTCAATGCAAACTTAAAGGGTCTCTTTGCATTGATATGAGAATTTTATAATTGTTCTCAGATTAACATATTGCTGCCTATTAGTAGACCGATCCAATAAGCCCCGCCCCTTAGCAACCGTCCCTGGCAACCGCAAACCTCGGACAAACATGGCGCCATCCGCTCGGCTGGATATCATTGGCGATGATTTTGAGGATTTTTTTACATCGGGTATTTTAAAGAAACAAGCTTAACAAAGCGAGAGGGGGTATAGTTTTTTCATCCTAAGTTACATTTTTTCAGTCACAACTTGTTCCATCGGTAGCGCAGAAATGGATGTCCGATGGAAATCCTATGGGTCAATGCGGAAGTCAGAGGCGCCACACACTGTTAATAAAACAGTCAAGACAGATGAAAAGCGAATAAATGCAAGCCACTGTACATGTGTGGCAGGGTAAGAATTGAATCACCAATCTTTTCTTTCTAAGTGTGATTTTAGCACAGTTTATAACCGTTATTCTACCACGCCAACAGTAAACAAAGTCACATGGCCAATTTACATATCAGATCTAGGTCGGAGTTTGACAAGTCAAGGTCACAAGTTTGTCATCGTCGTATCTAGGCTAATCGATCCACGATACGTAATCATAAACCACAAGACAATAAAATCATGTAAAAGATTTCAATTTATTCAATTTTAATAGAGAAATTATCACAATATCATCCCTATACGTTGGCTCTTTAATAGGTCACATAACATATTCAGCTTCACCTTAAATTAGCCTTACGACAATGCCAAACTACACACGATTAAGAAGGCAAATAATAAAAGTAATTTTGTCATTTCAAAATATACATGGTAAGGCCAGATTTTGATATTTGGAATGCACATAAAAAGCATATTTTTGGTAATTATAATTTGATTTATTTATCAGCCTAAATGATTTTTATCACTTTTCCCCTATTTTATCTCCGTTAAATTAGGCAATGCAACCTTAAAATGTGGCGGTTCTTGCAAGGTGTTGATCCACCGGCCAAAAAAACTAAACAAACACATGAAGAAATAAAAAACAAACAAAAGGAATTAAACAATTCATGCAGGACAAGTGGGAACACGAATTTAAGGATTGGCTCTTATTTTATGGTATTTTTATTTTTATATACTTTCAGTCAAAGGGAGGGTTATCATAAAAGAAAATCTTTGTTAAAGGGGCAGTAGCAGGTTTTTTGATAATTTTATATTTTAAAATTTTCACTGATAATTGTAAGTTAATGCTAAATGTATTATTTTGACAGTGTAAAAAATCTGATTACACAAGCCAATCATCCATAGTCTGAGGACAAAGTATGAAAATTCACTAAAATCCATTGGCGGCCATTTTGTGTGAACACCTTTAATTCATTTTGTGTAAGAAAAAGGAATAGCATGGCTCAACTATACGATATTTACTGAATTATAACTGCTTCATTTAGTTTAAATACATTGTCTTTCAATTGGAACAATTAAATTTCATTTTCCTGACATCACCTTATATTCCCCCTAAAAACGTGCTACTGCCCCTTTAAAACAAAATTGAAAGAAGCTAATTAGATTAAATCATTGATACAGGATAAAACACTTTTGAAAGTTTATACCCTTCAAAAAGAAACATATTTATTTACCTCAAATAAACATTCTTTATTTAATCATGTTTAAAGATAACTTTTGTGAAAAAAATTCTAAATACTTCAGTAAATGTGTTATTGACAATTATATTTAGTGAGAATAAACTTTGAATTCACAACCCACCAACAGAATAGCCAAGTTGGCCAAGATGTTATGTCGAAAATCTGGGTACTTTACTGGGTACTTTACGTAACCACTCTATACAGGGTATTGTTTATCCACTTCTCAAAAAACATTCAACAGATTTAATGGAAATCGCACACATGGCTTTTGGGCATCCTAAGGGTGTGCATCTCATATTTTGTTTTTAAATTTTCTTATTTTTTCAAATTTCTGTCATGTTGAACTAAGGTGAAATTAGCTTTCTACTAAGTAGTCTCTTCAAAAGGCCATGTTAAATGACTTAAGTCTCCAGTCAAGTCCAGCTAGTGTACTTACAATTCCAGAACTAAACATTGTAAAATTGTGTTTTCTTTGTTGTTTCTTGTTTGTGTGTTTCTAGAACTGGGGCCTGAAGATTTTACTAAGGGCCTGCAGATATTATGAACTGCAGGCCCTGATGGCCAACTGGCAATTTTTTAAATTCAAACACTGTTTCAGTTATGAACATAACCATTCTTAACAAAACAAACGCTTTATGAGTTATAAAAATGAATGGTGCGCGAAAATTTGATTAACATAATAGCACGATATGTCAAGAGTCAATTTTAAGACTATGTTTAAGAAATTGCAAAGGATAAAGATCAAATTAGAATGGAATATAATTTTTTTAAATATCCAACGTGAAATAGTTTATATCTACTAAATGCAAATGTAAACCGTGATTGTTGCGCTATCTATTTAAACAGACGTTTAGATAGTAGTATCTGCTTTTCGTGCGTTTTTTTTTACAGCTGTATTTTTTTACATCAGACGACGAACTTAGGTGTTTGCTGTCATGGACACAACTTCTGATAGTGAAGAATTTGAGGGCTTCAAGGGCGATGTCGACGATGGTGCTGATTTGTATTGTGCTCCGGATGACTTAGACATCGATGTGTCTTCAATTTCGGATTCGGATGAATGGGAGTATGCGGAAGATGAGGAGATGGAAGAAGACGAAGATGGAGGGCATGCCGCTTGGCCTTTCCACACTGGATCTATTGACCATCCAAGTGGATCTAAACTTAACTTTGGACGAGAAGAGGGAAATAGATTTCTTTTTAGCTCATCTGGCCACGCTCTAAAAACCTATTTCCATCTTCTTCTCCAGAAGCATAATTATGCCTAGAAAGCTGTAACTTTGTGTACAGACTCCTTGGCTAGTGAGGATTAAAAATTGTAGATTCTGTAAGCCTGTGGCCCCTAATAAGGGGGTAACATCAATGGCCACACCCTAAAGCAAAATCAAATGTAAAGCCTAATGAGCTACAGAGCCGATGGCTCTACTTTTTTATCAAATGAAAACGCTTCTCGCATGGAAAGGGTGGTTCATATGTGTTTTTCCATGATTTAGTTGCCAAGTAGAACATCGTCGCTCTTTGCAAAACTTACTTTGATTGCCTCTAATCAGGTATCTTCCTTTTACACCACACATTAAAATAAGAACAGAGGCTAAATCAACATGACTTGATCTGCCTCTGTGGGAAGAGAATGCGACCCCCCTTGTCAGCAGTCGATTGACGAAAGAATGGGAAGGGAAGTTTATCCTTCAAACAGTGTCT
Organism: Steromphala cineraria; assembly: GCA_916613615.1. NCBI lineage: Eukaryota > Metazoa > Mollusca > Gastropoda > Trochida > Trochidae > Steromphala > Steromphala cineraria. Next base: position 50,543,622 of record OU744730.1, read on the forward strand.
CCCTTTTAAACCTACCAAATTTGGTTTGAAGGTCTGGATGAGAGCTGACCCACATTCAGATACGTTCGTGAATTTCTGGTAATACTGTAGAATTTTATTTGTCTTTCTTTTAACTGTAACCATAATATCTTCAATAGTGCATCAATTATTTATTGCAAAAATGTTGAAACAGTACATTGCGACATCTTCCATGGAAAATAAATTCATGTCGTTTTGAAATGTTGACATCTTTATAGGCTTAATTGTATTGTATTGTATTCTAAATTTCTTCCTTTGTCGCTTTTGATATAGTAAATGGTTTTATTATTGTTTCAGATATATACTGGCAAGGCTTCATCAAGTCAGAAAGGATTGTCTATCACGAAGTCATGGGTTTAACTTCGATGATACAATAACTTTGTGTGCTGTAGAGAACTTTTCTGCATGCAGTCAGGTTTGGGTGCGATGCTACACTGAATATCAGCGCATCTCGATGATACAAGCTCGTGTAGCCACATCTACATGAACAGCTTCTCTATCAGCCCTTATCTCCTTCAAACTCTCCTGATGTGGAACAGTGCAATATAACAGGAAGGGATGCCTGAGGAATTCAGGAACAAGAAGGTTGTCACTCAGCAAGGGGAGTCTAGAGCCTTGCAGAAATAGCCCCTCGTTGCCGTCGCCTGGCACGGCAAAAAGACCATTACATCCATGGCAACGAATCAAGATGGATCTTCTCACACTCGTCTAGCACGACGCCAAAGGGATGATTCTGTTAAGAACGTTGACTGACTGTTATTTGCCAGTTAGAGGACTTAATTTCCAACAAATGATAACTTTTTCAATTACATAACCTATTTAAAAAAATGTCATTATTGTATCAACATTCAAACTATATCTTGTTTAAAATGATTTCATGATATTAGTGTTATATATTCATGGATAGATACTTTCTAATACGATTTAGTTTTGCTTTGAATGTTAAAGAAATTTTCGCTTCAATTTATTAAGAATACATGTGTACTTAATTAATATTTTCAAATTAATTTTGACTTTGTCATAATCGTATATCGTATAGAAACCACAACAAGTTCATGAATGATGTGGACCGTGGCGACCAACTCAAGATGGCCTGTCCGAAAGACCAGGAAGAGGTGACGGTACATCTTTTGGTTCTTGTTTGCTGCTGTGAGTAACTCCTTCATCTGTATGAAGAAATCAGAGGCTCATCAAATGACGACAAAGAAGAAAGAGCAGACCCAGCTGGACTTCCGGATGAAGTTGGCTGAACAGCTGATTGGACAGTACAGGTCATAAAATATATTTGTGATTGTATAATCACTTTCATCTTAATTCTTTTTAAATGTATTTCCACCAAGAAATTATTAATGTTTGAACTTTGGCTATAAACAGAAAATCCTCAACCAGAACCATGTAATGGATGGTTCACAGGTTCGAGACAGGTGTCGAGAACCTGTGAACCATCTAATTTAGCGCATGGCTAACTTTCACGTAGTCCGATTACGTGGTTTGCCGTGAACCAAGTCACACCAAGTGATTTGGTGTCGTGGAAAATTAGCCATCTGATTGGCTGACATGCCCCAGTCATGCGCTAATTCTTGAGACAATGTCAGTGCTGTTGTTCACGTAATGGACTATAAATTTTGTTTGTGCCAATGCATTACTTTTATGACCAAATAATAATAAATTTCAAAACGATAACATTATGTTTGATTTTAATTGTTTAATCATCTTTATTCTTAGAATGCTTCAAATTTCAGATGCACTAGGAAAAAGGGGTGTGGGGAGAGAAGAGGATGTGTGTGGTGTTGGCGAGGGGTGTACGCTATGAGGTTCACATGATCTCAGGTCCATCTTTTTCATTCTCTCCCCACAGAGGCAGATCAAGTCATGTTGATTTAGCCTCTGTTCTATTACGACGAGTTTGTGGGATAGAATGGGAGATGCCTGATTGGAGGCAATCAAAATTAGTTGTGCAATCAGCGACGCTGTTCTTAAATCATCGTTTTGGCTACTGAAACAAGGCAAAGGCATTGTGATATGAACCACCCTTTCCATGCGAGAAGCCTTGTCATTTGATAAAGAAATTCAAATGTATTGAAATGAAAGTTTTTCCGCCAGGGGAAACTACCGGAACCCACGGATTTCGGCGTAATAGAACAGAGGCTAAATCAACATGACTTGATCTGCCTCTGTGGGGAGAGAATGTGAATTATTAAAATAAAGCTATTTCTGTAAAATCCTCTCTACAACTTGGTTGAAGGGGAACTAGTACTTCGAGGCTTCACACCTGATTGACCAGCAGTTACGTAATGCCATAGCCGAGGAAAGAGGTCACGTGACACGGACTGGGCGCCGGCCAAACGAATTCCCCTTTATGACATGCGGTCGTTGATTGGCTGAATCATTATCTTGTTCCTATCCCTATTTAATACCGTTATTGTTATGTACCCCAATTATCTGTAAAGATAGAGGTAATAAAAGAATCTAAATCTGAATCTATCGAGCAATGAGCTGTTTCGTCTTAGAGAAATGTTTTCGAATCTAAAATGACCCAGCGGAATAGAATTGAACAATCATTATGTTTATCAGATGAAACAAAATTAACACTCATTGTCGTGTAGCTTCAGATTTTTAAATTCTGTATAGTATAGTTTTATAACCAAAATGTTTTATACAATCTTCATTTATGCTTAAGTAACATCACAACAGTACAGTATTGAATAAGTTGGTTTAAACATATATATGCATGTTAAGGTGATCGGAAAAAAAGTAACAGGAAAAAAAGTAAGGTTAATCATACATGAAATAGGATACACAAACAACCAATAGGCTTATTCAAATGCGTGTCCTTCAGAAAACAAAGATAATTTGCGGATAATAACATCATATTGATGAATACAATCCGTACATAGGTAACAATTTGAAAAATAGTTTTTAAAGAGATCACTCATTTTAGAATAATAATCGGTCTTGAATAACTTCAACAAAATATACTTGTTTTGAACTGGCAGAATCCTCTTCTTACATGTGAGTGCACCCGTTCAATTGTGTAGTTTTTTTAAGATAACAGAATAAATAGCTATTTTCCTACGGCAATGTTCTAATTTTCTGGCTGCAGCCACAAATAAATCAAAGTTAAAGGGGCAGTAGCACGTTTTTCGGGGGAATATAAGGTGATGTCAGGAAAATGAAAATAAACGGTTCCAATTGAAAGAAAATGTATTTAAACTAAATGAAGCAGTAATAATTCAAATATATAACGTAAAGTTTAGCCATGCGATTCCCTTTTCTCATACAAAATGAATTAAAGGTGTTCACAAAAAATGGCCGCCAATGGATTTTATATGAATCCTCATACTTTGTCCTCTGACTATGGGTGATTGGCTTGTGTAATGAGATTGTTGACACTGTCAATATAATACATTTAGCATTAACTTACAAATTTAAGTGAAATATTTAAAATATAAAATTATCAAAAAACGTGCTACTGCCCCTTTAAGTCAAGAGAGTCTATTAATACTGTTTTCCAAGATAGTCAGATAGATAGTTGCCGAATAAAATCATCCTTATGTCAAATCAAACTTCAATACTAGGCATACCCAGTACCATCTGCAAACTTATTACGTACCAAAAATTAAAACATTCATTCATATATCTTCGTGAGTTTATCTTGAGGTAATGGACAAATTTTAGAGTTCAATATCACATGCCAAGTCGATGAAAAATGTCCGTTGCGGATAAAATGTTGTTGTTGGGTTGGAGTTTAACGTCTTCTTTCACCTTACGGTGATGTCGCCGACGTGGATTGAGGATAAAAGGTTGATTATAAGATTATAGGTAAAAAAGTCCTCGGAAAAAAAGTACCAGAAAAAAAAGTCCTTTTATCGTAAAAACAGATTACATTGATCTTGACATCAAAGTTTTTGAACAAAATGCATCCTTGAGTATTAATAATTGAAAACTATGTTTGTTTTAACTGACAAAGTAATCTTTGCAATTGATATTGAAAAGAAAGTATGAAGTGTTTATGTATAATGACTTTAAATACATGGATTAAATTATTAGATTTAGCCATGAAGGATGTTACGATAACTAATTAAGGATTAAAATTGAGAGCTTGTAATTGTATTAAAGAACTCAACGACTTGAATGTGTGATTTTAGCTGACTGGATCAAAGCAGTTCTGCATTGTCATGTGAGTTTAGCTGAGTTAATCAAAGAAGGCTACTCTATCAGGAGATGCGAGAACTAACAATGTTTGCGAAGGGTGGAACACCAAGTTCTTCAACTTGGTTGGGCACCACCACCCAAGTGCCTGGCGAACCATCGATTGGTTCAAAAATGATAAATTTGTTGATGTTTTGTTGAAATATTAATGTGATTCAGAAAAATCACGATAGCATAAATGTATGTTGAATCATATACAAAGTACATGTAAATAAACTTATTAATCAAAATCTTTGGGTTTTACAAATAGGATTTTTTTCCGAGGAAAAATTAGGACTTTTTACCGGGACTTTTTTACAGAACACCGATTATAACCTTTCATAAAGATTTTTTTATGAATGTGCGTTGCTGTTGTTAAATTGAGTTAAGATTTAATCTTTGTCTAAATGTTTCAAATAGATCAAATATTTATCATCTTTCCTTTACAGGTATCATAAACAGTAATGTCTCCTCGGATTTCAGGCAGTGAAATAAACAGGATTATTTTTACTTGTTTAATTGTGATGATAATAAAATACATCGCTGATATTTGTAATCACTGTAATCACACCCAATACGTTGATAAAATATACATCTCGTTAGTACCACCTTATCTATCTCTGTAATTTTCTTTTATGACGACCGGACACCTGTCATTTTATACGTTGTGTATCTATAGCAATGAAAGTGTGAAATGTCTAGTCGTATGACGTAAACAGTGACATAACTGTCCGGGCACTAACTAACTTGTCATCACAACAGGCGACAGATTGTCTGGCCTAGTGACCAACGAATTTGTACATAACAGTGACCGCCGACTGTGTTGGTATCTTACTGCAGACCGAATGTCTAGACTAGTGACTAACGTATTCGTACATGGCAGTGACCGCCAATTGCCCTGGCACCTTTCTGCAGACAAAATGTTAACCAATGATATTGAGAATAATATCCGACCAATGAAAAGAAGAAAAAGAATGTAAATCTATTTCATAGGACTCCCCTTCATTACTATATGTTAAACCTTGATGGATCATGTATGATGTTAACAAATGCAGCGGATCATATACATGGATACTTCTAGCAGGTATGTTTTTTTCTTGTTCATACGAGTTAAGGAAATACCCCCCCCCCCTTCATTCAATATTTCGTACAAAAATATGATAAGATGAAAGAGAAGCAACCATACCTTTGTGTAGGTTTATTCGTAGAGGAAACGGGTTCGTAGATGGAATTTTTACAGAATCGTAATGAAAAACAGTTTCGTATAGAGTGACAAATTGTGAAATAAGTTCATATAAGCAATAAGTTATCATTGTAAATTGTACATCCAATGTATCAATGAATCGACGATCGATGTAATGTCTTGTATAAATAAACTGAGTAGATACTTGGTACTTACATCAAAGTATATAATATATATTCACAATATTAAATGAAAATTTGAAGACCTCTACGAAGCTTTTTCCCCAGAAAAAATCGAACATTTTATCTACGAAACCCTGGTTCCCCATACCATGCTAGACTAGGTTGCTGCGCAGTTAAAATAGCGCAGAGTAGGCAGCGCGCTGATCGAGATTTACGACCCTCTCGGGGCCTCGATAATAAAACACTGAAGTGAAAAATTAAAGTTGGAGACCCCCTTTAATGCCATTCAAGGTTGTATGGAAAAACAACTCGTTAGAAAATTAATCACATCTTTTGCTGCAAAATTATATTACTATAAAATATATCTTTATTTAGGTCGTACATTTGAAAATTTCCAATTGGCACAAGGGTCATTTATAAGCACCAGAAGACCACTTGATAGTTGTGAAACAGTGCATTTGTCATTTTAGACCTCTTCAAAACAGTTATCGTCAAACTCCGACATGTGTTCCGCTGTGGCATCAGCAAAACTGCTTACAGAGTTTTCGACACCGGATGCCAAAGTCTGGCCTTTAAACAGTTGATCAAATGGTGAAGGTTATACTTGGTACATGAACTCTTTTGGTGACACACATCACAACCATTCTCTCCCCACAGAGGCAGATAAAGTCATGAAATGTTGATACAGCCTCTGTTATATTACGCCGACTTTGAGGAATAGAATGGGAGACGCCTGATTGGAGGCAATCAAAGTTAGTTGTGCAATCAGCGACGCTGCTCATTAATCATCATTTTAGCTACTAAATGATGGCAAAGACATTGTGATATTAAAGCGCAACTCCCGGGTGATTTTGCTCCAACTTCGTTCATATATCTTCACAATGCTTAGCATGTACATTTCGAAGACGTAAAAATCGCATTGATAAGTTATAAGCGATCAATTCAATACACCTATATTTGCCATCACAATCAAGTTTATTTCATGAAAATCGTAAAAGCAGGTGATAAACTGTACTGTTTACGTCGCTTTTTGACGTGTCGGCCATTTTGTTTTACGGAGAAGACCGGAAAAATCTCGATTGTTGCCGACGGAATGTGTGACGTCAACTGTGGAATACACGGCCCGCAAAATGGCGTCTGTCGTATTATTAGCACTGACAGACAAATAAACACCGAGGGTTGTAGCGGCCATACCACTCGACAAATCCATGTAAAAACTTGCAAAATGTCTGTAAATGACTCTCTGAAGCAATAGTTGAAAGGAATAACCCCAACATTGACCATAAAACTTGATAACTATCTATTAACCAACCCCGAAATGAATCCCTTCAATGGAATCGTACAGCGAAATAATGCGATTTTAAGTTCAAATACATATAGGAAAACATCGGGTTTTTTTTAATATAAAAAATTTCTAATGTATGTGGGTTTGTTTATCAGTGAAATTGCGTATTTTGTTTCTGTCTTTTTGTAGTCGTAACAGGTGGACGTGAAATCGTCCAGAATATCCTTCAATATATTTACAATTTCACTAAATATCTATAAATATCATATTACTTACCGATCATGTTACGATATATGCGAAGTCTTTATCTAATATATTATCAAAATGAAATTTAGATTGATTATATCTGCATTTTATAAGGGTTTTTATCAGCAATTGATATTAAATATCAACGATTTCAATCAATAATACTGTAGTTCAGAGTTTTGAAATTAAAGACAGTTCTTAAATTTTTCTCTATGTTAATAAGATGCTACTCTGCTGTAAGCTGGGAAATATAAAAAAAATTATTCAGATTTGTTTATTAAATGAATATCATACTTAATATTATTATAGAATTATTACAATATTAGTATTAGAATTATATATTAATATCAACATTTTTGCAAAAAATAAATTCGAAATTCCTCCGCAGAAAGTTTTGATTATGAATGTTTTTCCTCAAGTCCCCTCCATGACACAAAATGTTTATGCATGGAGGAAAATAATTAACAATAAATATTTTTTTCTTATAAAATATTAAATTTAAATATGTTGGCGCCTTCTTATAGCTAGACTTCTGGGGATATGCACCTAGCATTCACATGTTTTTATGCCCCCGAATCGGAGATTCCGGGGGTATATTGTTTTTCACCTGTCCGTCTGTCCGTCCGTCCGTCCGTCCGTCTGTCCACAAAAACTTTAACCTTGGTCATAACTTTTGATTGGTCAGAGCTAGGTCTTTGATACTTGACATATGGATCCCTTGTGATGAGACCTTTCAGATGACACCATGACATTTGACCTTGTGACCTTCACCTTGACACAGCGAGCAGGATGCATCCGGGGGCATTCGTGTTTCACAAACACATCTTGTTTATATTTAAGGATTCAGCCATAAGGCTGAATCCTTATTGTTATTGGCGTGTTTATTTTTATTTTTCCACGATTTTTGTGAACAGGATTCAGACCAAACGACTGATGCTATCGAAGCCAAATTTCACAGGCTGGTAGACCTTGTTGGGGAATAGACATGCGAAGCTTTTGGGCCGAATCGACCAGTGCATTAAAGGTCCAGTTCGATTCCAAAATCGAAAATTTAACATTGATTTTTTTTTCAAAATGCACTTAGAGACCAAATTTTTTTTTTAAAATGTGCGCAATCAAAAATGCTGCAAAAAACGAAATCATGGCAAATTCGTAGGTCACGTGGTTTGGCCGCCATCTTGAATTTTCTGCATTTTTTTCAAAAGTCCGACCCCAGGCACCTTTCAGGAATCACCACTCGGCAACTGCTGATACTAGAAAGCTGAAACTTACACATGATGTAGCTGAGACATTGGCCTATAACAAGTTTGTTTCAAAATTCAAAAATTCGAAATAGTTTTTTTTATAAAAATCTTCAAAGTTTGCACATTTTGCAATATTCAAGGGCAGATAACTCAAAAACCTCCCAGACGAATTTGATGATTTTTGCATGAGAGTTAGACATTAGCAAGGTCTTCAAGATAAAAGAATAAAATCGCTCGCGAACAGTCATTTCCGGTCAGGGTCAGAGGTCAAACTTTCCATTTTGGACATGTGGTGTTTTGGTGGGTATGTTTGAAATATCGTAGCGAATCAAAGGCGTACGATAACTCTTTGTTCTATACATCATATGAAAGCCAAAAGTCTATAGAATTTTTTAAAATTTGACAGTAAATTCCTTTATTTGTTTTACATTGATTTACGGCCCTTTGAATATTGTCAATTCTGCTTTCGTTTTGAATGCTTAGGATAAAGGTATGTTAAAAAAGTCGTTACTCATCAGTGACAGGAGACAAATCATTGTTCCATATATCATTAGAAAGCCAAAAGAATACACTATCTTTTAAAAATTAACAATAAATTCAGTTACTTCATTTACATTTAGTTACGGACCTTTGAATATTGTCAATCCTGAATGCATTTGATAACTGTATATTTGCAAAATGCGTAAGTCATCAATCAACAGACATATCTCACGAACCATTAGAGATACTTTTATAATTTTTATGTCAACTTGTAGAGAAAAGAATTGTCTTTTTTTCCATGTATCATTTGTCTATGCGCGCACAGAAATGAAGAAGCGGTGCGCGCTCTACTTGCGCTCCGGCGTTCGCTAATTGAACATGTAATTAACTCGCGCATCTTGCGGCACTCATACCTCACGAACCATTAGAGATAATTTTATAATTTTTATATCAACTTGTAGAGAAAAGAATTGTCTTCATTTCCATGTATCATACGGTGAGTGCCGTCGGTTAATTTGAGGGATAAAATAGAAAAACTTTACACTGATAGATCACATTGTCAATTAAACTCTTTGTTTTGGACTGACAATAAATTGTCTAAGTGCGTCTCATACACTTTGATAGCCTTTGTGGTCAAGATTTAGTTTCAAGACCAAAGGCACGGGTGGGTGCGTAGGTAGGTACAAGCAAGTGTACCTTCCCTTAATTGAAAAGGGCATAATGACGGCCACTATCAGCTCTTCAGCTCTTGGGCTCTTGGGCTCTTGGGCTCTTGGGCTCTTGGGCTCTTGGGCTCTTGGGCTCTTGGGCTCTTGGGCTCTTGGGCTCTTGGGCTCTTGGGCTCTTGGGCTCTTGGGCTCTTGGGCTCTTGGGCGCTTGGGCTCTTGGGCTCTTGGGCTCTTGGGCTCTTGGGCTCTTGGGCTCTTGGGCTCTTGGGCTCTTGGGCTCTTGGGCTCTTGGGCTCTTGGGCTCTTGGGCTCTTGGGCTCTTGGGCTCTTGGGCTCTTGGGCTCTTGGGCTCTTGGGCTCTTGGGCTCTTGGGCTCTTGGGCTCTTGGGCTCTTGGGCTCTTGGGCTCTTGGGCTCTTGGGCTCTTGGGCTCTTGGGCTCTTGGGCTCTTGGGCTCTTGGGCTCTTGGGCTCTTGGGCTCTTGGGCTCTTGGGCTCTTGGGCTCTTGGGCTCTTGGGCTCTTGGGATCTTGGGCTCTTGGGCTCTTGGGCTCTTGGGCTCTTGGGCTCTTGGGCTCTTGGGCTCTTGGGCTCTTGGGCTCTTGGGCTCTTGGGCTCTTGGGCTCTTGGGCTCTTGGGCTCTTGGGCTCTTGGGCTCTTGGGCTCTTGGGCTCTTGGGCTCTTGGGCTCTTGGGCTCTTGGGCTCTTGGGCTCTTGGGCTCTTGGGCTCTTGGGCTCTTGGGCTCTTGGGCTCTTGGGCTCTTGGGCTCTTGGGCTCTTGGGCTCTTGGGCTCTTGGGCTCTTGGGCTCTTGGGCTCTTGGGCTCTTGGGCTCTTGGGCTCTTGGGCTCTTGGGCTCTTGGGCTCTTGGGCTCTTGGGCTCTTGGGCTCTTGGGCTCTTGGGCTCTTGGGCTCTTGGGCTCTTGGGCTCTTGGGCTCTTGGGCTCTTGGTCATTAGATAAAGGGAGGCCGGCCTGATTCCTGCCTAAATGCTCGGCAGATTCCACTGGCAAGGGTGTGACGTCCTCGATTAACTCTCTTTTCCAAAATGCCTGTCGTCCTCCTGAACTTTGAAATATGCATTTCCTCCCGGCCGCATGTTCTACACTTTGTGCTTGTAGACATTTCATGCAAACACGCTGTCCAGTCATGTACATTCGATTTTGGTCACTAAATCCGTGCATACGGCCACGGGACACCGGAAGACGTCGCTACAACGTTCTCTGAACTCAGAACAGCGCTAGCCTCGCTAGACATCGTATTTTCGACCTAAAACAACACACCAAGGAGCTCGAAATGGTCAAAAGCCGCGGCAGTCCTAGTTCAATATGACATTTACGTTTGCAATTGACAGAGTCTTTTTGGCCTTGGTAATACTGAAATCGTGACTTTTAAAATTCGTCTGAACGAACTATTGACTTCATACATACATGTATTGCATATATTTGTCATACATATCATCACCATACATCGCTGAATCCGTTTGTCGTCGCTTTGCGACTATATTTAAGGATTCAGCCATAAGGCTGAATCCTTATTAAGGATTCAGCCATAAGGCTGAATCCTTATTGTTATTGGCGTGTTTATTTTTATTTTTCCACGATTTTTGTGAACAGGATTCAGACCAAACGACTGATGCTATCGAAGCCAAATTTCACAGGCTGGTAGACCTTGTTGGGGAATAGACATGCGAAGCTTTTGGGCCGAATCGACCAGTGCATTAAAGGTCCAGTTCGATTCCAAAATCGAAAATTTAACATTGATTTTTTTTTCAAAATGCACTTAGAGACCAAATTTTTTTTTTAAAATGTGCGCAATCAAAAATGCTGCAAAAAACGAAATCATGGCAAATTCGTAGGTCACGTGGTTTGGCCGCCATCTTGAATTTTCTGCATTTTTTTCAAAAGTCCGACCCCAGGCACCTTTCAGGAATCACCACTCGGCAACTGCTGATACTAGAAAGCTGAAACTTACACATGATGTAGCTGAGACATTGGCCTATAACAAGTTTGTTTCAAAATTCAAAAATTCGAAATAGTTTTTTTTATAAAAATCTTCAAAGTTTGCACATTTTGCAATATTCAAGGGCAGATAACTCAAAAACCTCCCAGACGAATTTGATGATTTTTGCATGAGAGTTAGACATTAGCAAGGTCTTCAAGATAAAAGAATAAAATCGCTCGCGAACAGTCATTTCCGGTCAGGGTCAGAGGTCAAACTTTCCATTTTGGACATGTGGTGTTTTGGTGGGTATGTTTGAAATATCGTAGCGAATCAAAGGCGTACGATAACTCTTTGTTCTATACATCATATGAAAGCCAAAAGTCTATAGAATTTTTTAAAATTTGACAGTAAATTCCTTTATTTGTTTTACATTGATTTACGGCCCTTTGAATATTGTCAATTCTGCTTTCGTTTTGAATGCTTAGGATAAAGGTATGTTAAAAAAGTCGTTACTCATCAGTGACAGGAGACAAATCATTGTTCCATATATCATTAGAAAGCCAAAAGAATACACTATCTTTTAAAAATTAACAATAAATTCAGTTACTTCATTTACATTTAGTTACGGACCTTTGAATATTGTCAATCCTGAATGCATTTGATAACTGTATATTTGCAAAATGCGTAAGTCATCAATCAACAGACATATCTCACGAACCATTAGAGATACTTTTATAATTTTTATGTCAACTTGTAGAGAAAAGAATTGTCTTTTTTTCCATGTATCATTTGTCTATGCGCGCACAGAAATGAAGAAGCGGTGCGCGCTCTACTTGCGCTCCGGCGTTCGCTAATTGAACATGTAATTAACTCGCGCATCTTGCGGCACTCATACCTCACGAACCATTAGAGATAATTTTATAATTTTTATATCAACTTGTAGAGAAAAGAATTGTCTTCATTTCCATGTATCATACGGTGAGTGCCGTCGGTTAATTTGAGGGATAAAATAGAAAAACTTTACACTGATAGATCACATTGTCAATTAAACTCTTTGTTTTGGACTGACAATAAATTGTCTAAGTGCGTCTCATACACTTTGATAGCCTTTGTGGTCAAGATTTAGTTTCAAGACCAAAGGCACGGGTGGGTGCGTAGGTAGTACAGCTCTTGGGCTCTTGGGCATTAGATAAAGGGAGGCCGGCCTGATTCCTGCCTAAATGCTCGGCAGATTCCACTGGCAAGGGTGTGACGTCCTCGATTAACTCTCTTTTCCAAAATGCCTGTCGTCCTCCTGAACTTTGAAATATGCATTTCCTCCCGGCCGCATGTTCTACACTTTGTGCTTGTAGACATTTCATGCAAACACGCTGTCCAGTCATGTACATTCGATTTTGGTCACTAAATCCGTGCATACGGCCACGGGACACCGGAAGACGTCGCTACAACGTTCTCTGAACTCAGAACAGCGCTAGCCTCGCTAGACATCGTATTTTCGACCTAAAACAACACACCAAGGAGCTCGAAATGGTCAAAAGCCGCGGCAGTCCTAGTTCAATATGACATTTACGTTTGCAATTGACAGAGTCTTTTTGGCCTTGGTAATACTGAAATCGTGACTTTTAAAATTCGTCTGAACGAACTATTGACTTCATACATACATGTATTGCATATATTTGTCATACATATCATCACCATACATCGCTGAATCCGTTTGTCGTCGCTTTGCGACTATATTTCCATTTGATTTTATTGCTGTTTTTCTAATTGTGGATTCTAATGAGCATTGCCTGTAAAAATAATATTAAAAATCGTTCTGGATTCTGAATTAATACATGCACACCACTAGATATTAATAGAATAAAATTATTCCTGATATTCCATAAATATTTTTATAATTGTTTCAGACCTCTTGGTAAAGACATATATTTGTTAATAAATTAAATGTTTTTGAATTTCTCATAAACAAAATAATTGACTGATGAAATGAAGTTATTTTGTATATCAAATTAATACTTTTAATGTTAAATTTTTGGGGGATATCAGAGTACAGAAATAAATAAATAAATGTTTTCCAGAAAAGCAACTCCAAATCATTATTACTTTGAGTGATTGCTCAAGAAAATATGACATATTTTAGTTTGAAATAAAGAAAATAAATGTGCTGTTCATTCAAATAACAAACAATTTTAATATGGAACATAAAATATTTGTTTATGTTATATAAATTTTTAAAAGAAAATAGTTGAGAAACTAGATTAGCGTTTGCGGGATACCGCAAAAGCAGAGCAGCCCCGGAACTTTGGGTTTCGCCTTACCCTGTTCCGCCTTTTACAGGCCTCACCAAATTGGGAATTTTCTCGTGACCTTGACCTTTGACACTCAAGGTCACACAATCAATGAACACATTTCATTGAGTATAACATTATTGTAATGAAATAAAGTGTTAAAAATACAATTAATCCATTTTCTCCATATATGTTGACCTTGCTGTGACCTTGACCTTCGACAATTAGTACCCAAAACTTTTTGAAAATGTTAAACTTCTCAAGAGATAATATATACAAAATCTAAACTTCATAGCACAAAAACTTTTCAAGTTATTGTGTTTAGAAGGAATTGCAATAACTCATATCTCATGACCTTGACCTTTGACCTTCAAGGTCACACAATAATTGAACACTTTTTATTGAGTATAACAATCATGTATTGATTAAAAGTGATCATAGTTAAAATTAAGCATTTTCGCTAAACCATGCTTAAGTCATGACCTTACTGTGACCTTGACCTTTGACAGATTGTAGCCGAAACCTTTTAAAAAATTTTTACTTTTCCAAGGATGATATATACCAAGTTAGAGCTTCATAGCACAAAAACTTTTCAAGTTACCGTGTTTACAAAGAATTTTGTGGTGATTTTATAACTCGTGACCTTGACCTTTGAACTTGAAAGTGAACATGTCATAATGATTCCCTGGAAGTATTAACATTTAGACATGTTCATGAGTTCTGAAAAGCTAAATGGGATAAAATTATACCCCAATTTAGTGCATTTTGTAATAACTCATATCTCATGACCTTGACCTTTGACCTTCAAGGTCACACAATCATTGAACACTTTATTTTGAGTATAACAATCATGTATTGATTAAAAGTGTTCATAGTTAAAATAAAGCATTTTCGCTAAAACATGCTTACGTCATGACCTTGCTGTGACCTTGACCTTTGACGGATTGTAGCCAAAACCTTTTCAAAATTTTTTACTTTTCCAAGGATGATATATACCAAGTTAGAGCTTCATAGCACAAAAACTTTTCAAGTTATCGCGTTTACAAGGAATTCTTAGTGTGAATACATAGCTCGTGACCTTGACCTTTGACCTTGAAAGTGAACGTGTCAAAATCGTTCCCCCGAGGTATGAGGAGTAAGGTATGAATAAGAGTTCTGGAAAGCTTAGGGGAAAAAAGTTATAGCTAGTAGTACGAGTGCGGCGGCGGCGGCGGCGGCGGCGGCGGCGATGGAAACTTCACAAAAACTGATAGCAGCCCCGTCCTTAGACGGGGCTGCTAAAAAACCCACATGCATTGATTTATTTTTAGTTTCAATTATATTTAACAAATGCCTCATATTTGTTAATCATGGAAAAATTCATATGAACATAAATAAAACATATAAATCATCATTGTCCCAGAAATCACTGGATAAATATAAATTTTGTTCAGTCACATTTATTTCCAAAGGAATGTTTCCATTTAATGTTTTACATAAAACTATTCTTGAAGGATGGAATATTCTCTTCCAATAAACATTAATATATGTATTTATGAAAATTATAACCATAATAATTACTTCCTTCATTGTTTGCATAAGCTTCAAAGTAAGTATACCGTATTTCCTCTAATAAGCGCCCGGGCGCTTATTTTTTCAGAACCCCTTTACCCTCCGGCGCTTATTAGAGGCCCGGCGCTTATTGGAGACCCGGCGCTTATTTCTTTCAAAGAGAATTGAACTTTGTTTTAAGTCGTCTTTACCATGAATACCTGTAAAATGTTTACTGAGGGAGCATTTATCTAATGATTAAGACCCGGCGCTTATAAGAGGCCCGGCGCTTATTTTCTCAACTACCAATGACCCCCCGGCGCTTATTAGAGGCCCGGCCCTTATTGGAGACCCGGCGCTTATTAGAGGAAATACGGTAAAATAGTAAATGTTTCTTTTAGTGAGTGATGCCAGATCATGATTTTGAAATTGGACAACAAAATTTAAATTTGATAAATCAAATTGACAACGTATATTGTCGTACACTGATGTAAATGGGGCTATAGTCTATATGCCGTTTATCAAGAAATGCATGCGGCGAAAACGAACCAAAGGCAACATACTGCAAACACGGAGAGCCACGTTTCGAAAGAAAACAGATGATATTTGTTTCAAGGCTAAATATTGAAATAGTTTCACATATGCAAAAGGAATTTTAATACAAAGATGGTAAATGAAAGATTCCATACACAAACAGATGATACTATATAAGGAAAAAAGACACAACGACTAACTCACCAGAGGCAAACAGTGCAGCCCACAGGTTTTCCGAGTATGGCATTGTCAATATACCGGATAATTGACATTAATTGTTTCCGTAAAATTTGCCGAAATAATCATATAGCTTTTCCTTCACTTAGAATATCCTTTCATACAGCAGATATTAAAATGTAATCACTAAAATTTAGTTTGATGGGCCAATATCGACAAGAACATGATCACTGAAATAAAACGTGGTGTTGTTTACGTTAGTAATGGCGGCTACGTCACTCTTGTTTTCCACAGTTAACGTAACTTCCGGTAAAATCTACGGAACAACACGATCGAGGCAGGAAGATTACTATTATTTTTTAAAATCGCAATTAATCACTTTTATGATTAGTTTAAAATTATAATGACCTCGTTTAAATTCATAATATGAACTATATATCATGAAAACACGATCATAAATGTACAGTTTGGCTTGAATAAATTAGTCTAAATTATCCGGGAGTTACGCTTTAACCACCCTTTCCATGCGAGAAGCGTTGTCATTTGATAAAAAAAATTATAATTGATTGTGGTGCAATTTGTATCCGCCAGGGGAAACTCCAGAAAGCAAAGATGACATCTATCTCTCCATTCCGTATGGCCTAGTTAGCTTCTGCACTTTCACCTAAATCAAAGAGGAAGATTTAAAGTGTCATCATTCATTGACAAAAATTATAAAAACTAATTTTTCTTACAGATAGTAAAGATTCTGAGAAAGAAAATTATATCTGGGCTATACAAGAACAATGCTAATTAAATTTGGCTCTGAAGCTTATCAGGGTTATATCAAAATTTTAAGTTGTGGCAATTGTCGTTCCCCCCTTAGTAGGGGCCAACAGGGTCACAAAAGTTAACATTTAGAATCCCATTACTGAGGACTCTGTATAAAATGTTACAGTTTTCTCTGCCTTATGCATCAGGAGACGAGGGAGGAGGGTGCGTTTCCGGGCCTATTCTTAAAGAATCATTCAATATATTTCACAAAACTTGAAGTGGTGCCTTATGCTAAGCTATTATTGTTATTCTGAATTTTTCTTTGGTTTCTATGGGAACAAGTTCAAGAAAGTGCATATTTGGGGTAGGGTCTGTTGCCGTGCCATATCTCAAAAAACTATTCAATGTATTGTAACGGGAGGAGGTCAAGGAATAGAAAATGATGTAAATTTAGTAACGTTCATGCTGCCACCAGTCACAACAATGTTCGGAAGGCGAAGTTCAGTGAAAGTATATCACAAGGTTCAGTATCACTCGAGTCAAACCATTAAAACAATAAACAACATGCAGATATATGACACAACAAGGATAATTTAATTAAATAGTTTATTCAGGCAAATAACAAGGTTTAACGATCTGGTGCTGGAACTTGCGTGTACTTGATCTTGATTACATCGTGCTTGGCTTGCATTGCTCGCTTTTGATACATATACTTACCATGAGTTGAATAAAGTTCTACACTAAAATAACGATACCAATATAAGAAGAAAATAACAAACACCTAACGCTAATAATAATTAGATAGACGTCTTAGATTTAACCCAAATTAGTTGACTATACGTCTTAGATTAAACCCAAATTAGTTGACTATAAAGTTACCCAAATACCAAACCCAAAACCCGGAAGTGAAGAATGTAAACATCTCAACTTGGACCCGGAAGTAGTGACCCTGATCCGAAAGTGATTACCAGGTCGACCTCTCAGCTGATTTCTATAAGGGCTCTGAGGGCGTGGCCCCATCACTACACATGGACATAACATGAATAAATACCTAACATAGCTTTCCTTAAGATCCTACGTTCTCTACCGATTTTGAACTCCCGCGCCTACGACACGGGTGCAGCGCTATTTATAGTATTACCGTGTCACATGATACGCAAATATGACGTCATTTGCTTGACCTAAAATGGCGGACGCAAAACGACTGCAGAAGGATAAATTTGATTTTATATTGGCATGATGGATCTAAGGTGGAAAAATTAAATAATTCGATATTAATAATCCTAAAGTATCAAAATATTAGAAATTTCACGAATGACAAATGAGAAAGACTGTATTTCAGAGGCAAAACGGTCTTGCATTAATTTATCGTCACTAAGGTCAAGGTTACTTGAGTTTAACCCGGAAGTTACATCGATTGCACTTTAAAATTATGACTTGGCCGACTGAATTCCATTACATAGCCCCCTCCCTAGACCTTAACACTCCGGGGAAGGTACCTGAACAAAAAGAAAACAGAAGAAAATTGGTTGAAAAATTTAATTATTATAGTAAACAACCTCTCTTAGAGAGTGGGTAAGGTGGCCCGACCGGTCATAATGTTTGGTTTCAGTCACCGACTGCACACGGCTCTTCTGATTTTCGAATTATGTTCTTCTCAATCCTGTGTACACTGGGGCTGGAGTGGCGACTGGTGAGAAAGGTGGAGAAGAGGACGAAGATGAAGAGGTGGCCACAGAAGGCGGAGATGGGGGAATCTCACCTCACTCCAGTTGTGATACTCCCTCTACTGCAGCCTCTACCACGACCTCCTCAACGTCCTTCCAATCACTGTTTGGAGCCTGAACCTGGGAGGTGACTACTGCCGTAGGGGGTTCCGTCAGAGGCGCCCGTGCGACCATCAAACCCATTTTCTTGATACCCAGCTGTTGATCCGGATCAATGTAACCATGGCTTAATTCTATGTGTCCTGCAAGATTATTTGCCTTGCATGGTAAGATAGCCTCTTTCCCACTTGACACTAACACAGCTCGACGCGTGGATATTCTCCAACACGGAAACTCACTGCCTAATGTTGGGCAAGGTGCACAGTCGCCCAGACACAGGAATCCAAGCTCAATGTCAATTGTAGCTTTGCAACTAAAAAAGAAAACTCAAACCTACAATAGATGTTCCGTCAATCTCTGCAACAAGGAATTCAGCTTTTCTTGTTAGCCGTCCAGCTTGAATCGTCATCCAAGTTCAGCAAAATAACTCCAGACAGCTTCCATTGGCTTGCTTGACCTCT
Source organism: Steromphala cineraria (assembly GCA_916613615.1). Classification (NCBI taxonomy): domain Eukaryota; kingdom Metazoa; phylum Mollusca; class Gastropoda; order Trochida; family Trochidae; genus Steromphala; species Steromphala cineraria. The sequence goes on from OU744730.1 coordinate 50,562,629, forward strand.
AAACTGTCAACTTGTTCAAGCTCTGGAACTGTACTCACCCTCCGCAACTCTTAGTACATTCTCTGTTGAACCCGTGTCCAACAGAGCTTGTATCATGACACCTTGGATCTTTAAATCCGTGTAAAGTCCATTTCCGTTCCTAATAAGCGTGGCGTTGGGGTGGTGAACCTGCCTATGGTTCTCCAAGTCGGACCTACGGGTGTAGTCTCTCTTGCATATGTCGCAGGAAAACCTATGACTTGGGACTCTTGCATATGTCGCAGGAAAACCTTTGACTTGGGACATGCTTCTCTCGTCTGTGTCTCTGTAGGTTGCTGTTTGAACAGAATGTCAGGCGACAACTGGAGAATAAAATGCTTTCATCTGGAAGGGAAACATGTCAATATTAAATACAAGTATCATTACTTTTTCTTCTTTTTCTTGTCTTTTTCAGATGCCAGTGTCTATAAACTCTACTCTACCCTGAAATACTCTACCCTATCCTGAACTAATCTACTTTACTCAACCCTGCTGCTGAAACGACTTCAGCAGATCTTGGTGAACCACTTTCTTCTTTCCCCTGGGAGACTTCTGGATCTCAAAGACGACATCCGAGAACTTGTGAGTGACTGACCAAGGACCTGTCCACCAAGCTTTGGTGACCTACCGTTGTGTCTCCGTTTCTCGAGACACCAGACTTGGTTCCCGACTGAAAATGATTGCTCTTGCAGATGTCTGTCGAAGTTCTGTTTCTGTCGGTGTCCAGCATCCTTGAGGTTAGTCCTCGCAGTGTCCCAGGCATCGAAAAGATTCTTCCTCCACTTTACAGGATACTCGGTGGACAGCACAGGTTCTTCTGCAGGGTTGCTAATCATGAGGTCTATCGGTAGGCTTACCTCCCGACCAAACATCATCCTGTTTGGTGTTTCCTTGGTAGATTCTTGCACGGCACTGCGATATGCCATTAGTGCTGGAGGCAAAACCTTGTCCCAATCTTTTTGCTGTCTCTGGAGATGCAAGGATGTTGCCAACTGTCTTGTTAAAGCGCTCTACCATTCCATCAGACTTGGGATTGAAGGGAGTTGTCCTGGTCTTGTTAATATGCAAACAGAACTGTTTGCTGTTAATTTCTTTCTAACTTGTAAAAATGTTAACTTGGAAACTTGTTCCTCGAGTCTTGAATCTTGATTATTTATTAAAGTAATATCTTGGTCAAGATAAAAGAACATGGCAGGAAATAATAAAATGAGTAAGGTAGGGATCCTGTTTTGTAGACCACGTCAAAAATATTTGAGTGAGTGAGTGAGTGAGTTGGTGTTTAACGTGTTTTGAACAATATTTCAGTTATTAAACACGTGGATGTTGCCATCCAAAAGAGAGTAGATAGATCAGGGAGAAAGGGATCGAAAGGATGAGAGAAAAGACGGAAAGAAAGGCACCCGTCGACCTGTCCAGCTTGGGTGACCCTACCAGGAGCATGTAAGCTCCAGCTGGCATAGCTCTCGGGGTTGTCGAAGCACACAAACCACCACACCACGTTAAGGTAATGAGTCCAGTGGTGGACAAATATTTGAAGTAAGTGGAGGTCAATGTCATTTCCACTAAATTAAAGTACCTGATTATGCTATAAAATAAAAATTACCTATAAATAGTTAAATCTAACTATCTGCATGTAAATACATAGTCAAACTCGAGTGTACATTTTACCAATTAAATCTCACCTCTGCCACCAATATAACGGGAGGCGGTCAAGGACAAGAAAAGATGATGTAAATTTAGTAACGTTAATGCACCAGTCACAACAATGTGACAAAGAATAAATACCAGGTTCGGAAGGCGAAGTTCAATGAAAGTACATCACAAGGTTCAGTACCACTCTAGTCAAACCATGCAAATAATAAACAATATGCAGATAAATGACACAACAAAGATAATTTAATTATATAGTTTATTCAGGCAAATAACAAGGTTTAACGAATGCTGGAACTTGCGTGTATATACTTACCATGAAAGTTGAATAAAGTTCTACACTCAAATAACGATACCAATATAAGAAGAAATTAACAAACGCCTAACGCTAATACTAATTAAATAGACGTCCTACGATTAAACCCCAATTAGTTGACTATAAAGTTACCCAAAAACCAGGAGGTAAAGAATATAAACATCTCAACTTGGACCCGGAAGTAGTGACTCCTGACCCGGAAGTGATTCCCAGGTCGACCTCTCAGCTGATTTATACAAGAGGGCGTGGCTCCATCACTACACATGGACACAACATGAATAAATGCTCAGTACTGAATGAAAACAAGTGAAGAAGCGAGCAAAGCTCACATATCCCCGCTCCCCACTTTGTTCAAAGAATTTCAAATAGTAAAACTGATTAATATTGGTTAAAGTATGATAGTTGAGTATACAGTAAGTCATTGTGTAAGTCTTCTTACAACTGAAACCCAAATACCGAATTCATTAATAGGTTTTACAATTAAAAGGCCACATCCAGGGATATTGGTTGATCTTTGTTTCACATTTGAGGTAGTTATCATGAATATACTACGAGATGCACTGAGGACAAAATTATTTTTGTTGAGTCACTTTGTAAGTTATGTTTTCCAAAGAAACCACAGAGAAGAAAATCCATATATATATTGTTTAACTCTCACAAGGCATATCCAGCAATCCAATCTAAATAAATTTAGATCAGCAGGTTTTATATTTGGTCATACTGTTGATCTAAGATTGGCCCGTAAGGCGGGTCATCCCGATGGCCTCTGAAATCAGCCGCTCGGCCAATCAGAAAAGTTGCCCTAGCTCGCTGGAAGTTTAAAAAACTCAGCAGCACAACTTTTGAAATGGATGATGTTCGGAGCTCTGTCATTCGGAACGGAGCAGAGCGACCATTTCGATGAACAATGCGATTGCTTGGATGTATTAATAGATTATATTTGTTCATTTTAAAATGATAAGCGTATTTGCTAGTTGTCAATGACAAATGATGATTGCACATCGCACAGATACTAAGGTGGCGAATAATAATCACAAAGTTAGAGCATGATAAATGTCAATATTTACGAAAATCCTCATGCAAGGGGAGGTAACTCCTTTTTTATCAAACTCGTTTGTACTAATTTCTTTCGTTTCCATCAAAATATTTTTTAAAATGGTCATTTTTGTCAATCATAAATCTAAAAATCTTTCATACAACCAAAATAAAGCCAACCTACTGATATTGTTATTATCAGTATCAAAAACAAGATCTATTTTTTACAATGGACACTGTTATTGAGAACAGGCCATAAGTTATCATATGTTCTTCCGTTCACACATTGAATGAGCGACTATAAACTGTTTGCGACGTCGAATTTGATTGATCAAATCGCGAATTCGCTATTTGCATACGAAAGGTCACCGGGACGACCTCTCGCACTGGTCAATCTTAGATCAACAGTATGACAAAACAAAAAATCTGTTGATCTAAATTTATTTAGATTGCCAGCAATCACGATTGACATATGTAGCATATTTGGTGAAGCTGGGATGTATATTTCAGGAAATATGTTCAGGACAAAGTAATTTATCATGGAATCACTTTTTAGTCATATATCCATGGAAACTGCAAAAAATGAAAACAAGCAAAAAAGTGAGCGTGGCTCACTAATACCCCCCGACCGTGTATCCCTGACTAACTGAATTACTTTTTACTTTCAATGTAGTCATCTCTTGCACAGCATTTGACCCCCAAAGAGGAATTGAGAAAAATGAGTAATCAAAAAAATGGAACTTTGTAAAAAAAAACACACAAAAAACCCGTATCAATTTTAGTTTTGATTTGGCACTGCACCGCTCCAAGTAGGGAAGAAGACACATGTAAAATTTGAAATCAATCGGATGAATAGTTTTCCCGTAATAGGTCAGACAAATCTGATATTGGAAAATGACTAAGTTCAAAACATGGAAATTTGTAAAAAAAATCAAATATTAAAGAAATTTGTTGTAACTTCGCACTGCACTCCTCCTAGTAGGGTAGAAGACATGTGCACAATTTGAAATAAATCGGATGAATAGTTTTCACGTAATAGGTCGGACAAATCTGATATTGGAAAATGACTAAGTTCAAAACATGGAAATTTGTAAAAAAAATTCAAAGATTAACGAAATTTGCTGTAATTTCGCACTGCACCCCTACTAGTAGGGTAGAAAACATGTGCACAATTTGAAATTAATCGGATTAATAGTTTTCCCGTAATAGGTCGGACAAAAAATGTCCTCGGACGGACAAATCTGATATTGGAAAATGACAAAGTTCAAAACATGGAAATATGTAAAAATTTCAAATATTAAAGAAATTTGTTGTAACTTCGCACTGCACCCGTCCTAGTAGGGTAGAAGACATGTGCACAATTTGAAATAAATCGGATGAATAGTTTTCACGTAATAGGTCGGACAAAAATGTCCTCGGACAGACACACACACACGGAATCGTTGGTTTTACTAGATACCCCAGACCATTGGTCGGGGTATAATAATGTGTTGGTCTAACCTTCAAAAGGCACATCTATGGATCATGGGTCATAAGTGTATGAAGTTTGGTGAAGCTAGCATGTATAGTTTAGGAGATATGCTCTGGATAAGGACTTGGTCATAGAGTCATTGTTTAAGTCTTGTTTCCATGGAAACCGCACAAAAAAACTAATAATTTGCTGGTCTTACCTTCAAAAGGTACATGTAAGGATCTTGGTTGATAAGTTTATGAAGTTTGGTGAACCTAGCATGTATAGTTTTTGAGATATGCTCCGGGCAAAAGACATGGTCATAGAGTCACTGTTTTAGTCATGTTTCCATGGAAAACCGCAAAAAATAAAAATAATTTGTTGGTCTAACCCTCAAAAGGCACATCTAGGGATCATGGTTGATAAGTGTATGAAGTTTGGTGAAGCTAGCTTAAATAGTTTAGGAGATATGATCCGGACAAAAGACTTGGTCATAGAGTCAGTGTTTAGTCACGTTTCCATGGAAACCGCAAAAATGAAAATTCAGAAATAGTTCTAACCCTCAAAAGGCACAACTAGAGATCATGGTTGACATGTGTATGAAGTTTGATGAAACTAGCATGCATAGTTTTGGAGATCTGCTCCGCACAAAACGACTTCCTCAAAGAGTCACTTTTTAGTCATGTTTCCATGGAAACCGCAAAAATGAAAATTCAGAAATAGTTCTAACCCTCAAAAGGCACAACTAGAGATCATGGTTGACATGTGTATGAAGTTTGATGAAGCTAGCATGCATAGTTTTGGAGATCTTTGGAATAATTATGCTGTCGGCAGTGACGGAATCAAGTCCATCGGAATCACATGGAATCAACACACAAGTCCTGTAATTACCTGTGACTTGAATCTGTTCTTGATACTGTGACTTGTACTTGTAACTTGGTAATATATACACTAATCCTAATATTGAGACATCACAGTGCATCACATGCACATATTTCTAGTTTATAATGCTCACTAGTCTGGTTCTATGTGGTTGACTTGCAGGAACTGCAGAGCCATCAGTTTCTTAACGAAATTGTTGGTTCGGTTGTCCTCGTCAGGCTCAGTAATTTCACCTTTCTGTAGATCGCCGTACCCCCCTCCTGTGACCCATAAGCTATACAGTTTAATCCTTACAAGTTTAGAAGTTTTAGCTTTCTAAGCCTTGTGCTTCTGAAAATGAAGATGAAAATAGGTTTTAATGGTGTTGCCCTTGTGGCCCCCTTATTAGGGGCCACAGGGCAATCAAAGCTATAAACTATAATCCTTACTAGTCAAGGAGTTTGTACACCAAATTTTAGCTTTCTAGGCATTTTGGTTCTGGAGAAGAAGATGAAAATAGGTTTTTAAGGCATGGCCCCTGTGACCCTTATTAGGGACAACATTATATTATATGCCAACACTTATACCAGGAATCAGCACACAATAACCCGAGGTGAAGCTTGTTGGTTTCTTGCTTTTGTCACCTTGCAGTACATGTGAAAGGGTACTGATTTACCATATCCAGTGAGCAGAATAGCTATACAATCTTTCCGGTCAAGTCACTTGTTCGAATTGCAGGAATTCCAAATACTTCAGCTATAAACTAAGACTCGAAATGACGCCCAATCTGATTGGTTATGTCTCCATAGGTTACTTTAGTTTCATTGGTTTGATTTCTCAGACGTGATGTCAATCTGGTGACCCCTCCGGCGCAATAGTGTCAGATGTTACTATCGCGTATACAATTGCCAAATGTTGAAGCGCGCGATACATTCATCTGATTTTAATCAGATTGATGTATATGCTGATTGTCTTGGGAGTTATTTCACACATCATAAAAAAGCATTTTTGTTGGATATCGTTGAACAAGTCGATATTTAATCACAATCGTTTAGTTCCTTATTAGGCATGGTTAAAGATGTTTTGATCTCTTAATGTCAACCTGGTGTTACAATGTTTACAGTTTACATGTCAAGAATGACTTAATGTTCACAACATCACGTCGAAGATTTGTAAATAAGGTGTTGTTTTACTCTAGTTAATTTGTCAAGATAATTGATAAATAAAATACTTGTTCTTATGTCAGTGTTCATGTTAAAACGAATCTTAACCAACTGACGCATGATGTTTTTGTTAGCATGAACAATAATATATTTGGTAATTAAAAGTTTATTGTAGTCTATTCCTAGCGAGCTGTAAACTAAAAGTTAGATTTAACATTTTAATGGATTTTCGATTTGAGTAGGATGCAACATAACAAATTTAAAAAAATCTGACAGTCCTTTTCACTGATACTGACGCATTATAGCTTTGGAAGACTCTCCTTTTGAATGAGGGTGAAACCTCAACTTTTACAAATGTGTTATCCTGCATATTTATACGCATTCTCCCCCCACAGAGGCAGATCAAGTCATGAAATGTTGATACAGCCTCTGTTATATTACGCCGAGTTTGTGGGATAGAATGGGAGATGCCTGATTGGAGGCAATCAAAGTTAGTTGTGCAATCAGCGACGCTGCTCTTTAATCATCATTTTAGCTACTAAATGATGACAAAGGCATTGTGATATCAACCACCCTTTCCATGCGAGAAGCGTTGTCATTTGTTATAGAAATTCTAATGGATTGTGGTGCAATTTCTTCCGATAGGGGAAACTGCCGAACCCAGAGATTTCGGCGTAATAGAACAGAGGCTGTATCAACATTTCATGACTTGATCTGCCTCTGTGGGGAGAGAATGATTCATACCTCATCTACAATAAACTCTATTCTCTACTTTCAATGTTCCATCACTTTTCTTTTGTCTTATATATGCAAACGTAAAACTTCATGGACAAGCTACCTTCGAGACAGGAAATACCTCGTTCACCTCCACAAAGATGTCTATTTAATGTTTGGTAAACAAGATGACGGTATCATGCTAACCTGACATAAAAACATCCAGTCCTAATCCATGCACTTGTGTCTTGCCTTACTCCTATTCAAGTGAAAGTTTTATTGTTTGGTCAGTAGGAAAAGGATTTTGCTGACAAAACATCCATAGTTTTTGTCTTGATGCCATTTTGGGAGCCGTAATATAAAATCAGTAACTTCAAAAGTGTTTTGCTTCATCAATCCTGAATCTACTGACTCAATTTAATCTTATTTACGTCGTAAATAGACTTACAAATATTGTTTATGTCCAATTTTATTAAGACCACACTCTTTCTTCTAAGTTTAAATCTTGTGAATTCGATTTGTTTTGTGTCAGCCGTCTCCAAATATTTTCAATTTTGCGGGAATCAACATTGTTTATCACAAAGAAACCTGAAACGCATTTATTGTGGAGACAATAATCTTCCTCACAAAAGTTTAAAAAGTTAGTTTCCAGACTTAATCATTTAAGCCTTAATTACTACCGCAACTTGACATTTCTTTGCTTGCTCTGTCTATCTGTTTAATGTTTGGTAAACAATATGATGATGTCATGCTAACCTGACATAAAAACGGGCCAACATCCCGTCCTAATTCATAGCCATTGTGTCTTGCCTAATTTCTATTCAAGTGAAAGTTTTATTGTTTCTTCATTAGGAAAAAAACTTTGAAATTGATTTTGCTGATTAAATATTCTGAGTTTAATGTTTGATGTGGGATTTTAGGAGCCGTGAAGCATTTATCATAAACTACGAAAGTGGATTTAATTCATTTGTTCCAGCGAGTTTACTGATTTAATTCAATTCTTTACCTCTTCCAAATATTGACTATTTTCAATTTTATAGAGAACACATCCATGATTTCTTCTGAAATTGACATCTTGTGAGTTCGATGCTTCTGTGTGTTAGTTATCCCCATATATTCATCAATTTTGTAGGGAAATGGATATGTTTATAACAAAGAAACCTGAAAAGTATAGAATTTTACAATTTACGACAAGGAGAACTGCTATAAATTGTCGGCAAAAAGGTATTCAGTAGAACATGCTTTGAATGAACATAAAACAGAAGAAGAACAGTGAAGAAATTGCAAACAAAAGAACTGGACGGTTAGCCCTGAAAATGGTCTCATTGGTGTCTGTCGATTTTATCCTTGAAGGAATGGATGAATGACAATTGAGCGCCTAATATCCAGGTAACCCTCCACCACTGGACTCATTACCTTATCGTGGTGTGGTGGTTTGTGTGCTTCTGCGACCCCGAGAGCTATGCCAGCTGGAGCTTACATGCTCTTGGTAGGGTCACCCAAGCTGGACAGGTCGACGGATAGAAGCCAGACCAAATGTGAGTCCTTCTAAAACCTGCTTTCTATCTCTTACTATGCCTTTCTTTCCGTCTTTTCCCTCATCCTGTCGATTCCTTTCTCTCTGATCTGTCTACTCTCTTTTGGATGGCAACATCCACGTGTTTAATAACTGAAATATTGTTCAAAACACGTTAAACACCAACTCACTCACTCACTCACTCACCCAGGTAACCCTGTTCAGTTGTGCTTTACAAGGAGAAATACAAACAAACATTTGCAGTGACATGTTGACATGGTCAAGGGATTTGCTTACCGTATTTCCTCGAATAGACGCCCCTTACCCCCTGCGTGTATTCGAGACCCGGCGTTTAATCGAGACCGGCATCTATTTATTTTTAGTAGGAAATTTCGTCCAGGTCACAATCTCAAAAAAGGAGTAATTATGACAAATTCTCTACGGGAGCATTAATTTATTAACTTGTTATCCCCCGCCGCGCGTTCAGCGCGAAGCGGGGGAAATAGTATTGAGCAGGTTCCGTACGTACGTACGTACGTCCCGACGGATGAAATTGAATAACTCAAAAACTATTGACCTGATTCTTTTCATTTTTTGTATATAGCTTCATCACCATGAGAGCAAGGTCCCTCTAGAGGTTCATGACCTTGACCTTCATTTCAAGGTCATTACGAGACTTTGACATTTACCCTTGTCAGCGGGATATCTCAAGAACCATTCACTGAATTCTCTTCATAACATACACAATGCATCTTATTGGGAAGGCGCCGGGCCCATTTGATTTTGGTGACCTTCAAATTATTTTCAAGGTCACAGCGAGACTGAAAATTTCAGCATTGAAACCTGCATTTTAGGCTTGTCAGCGGGATATCTCAAGAACCATTCACTGAATTCTCTTCATAACATACACAATGCATCTTATGGAAGGCGCCGGGCCCAGTCGATTTTGGTGACCTTCACATTATTTTCAAGGTCACAGTGAGGCTTATATATGGAAGACCCAGGGACCAGTTGATTTGTTGTGGTCTAAATGACATCTACTAGCATGACAAGTGTAGACAAGTGTTTCTATGTATACAGTATGCATTTTGTTCACATCAATTTGCGGCGGGGGATCTTGTCACCTTTGTGACAAATACTTGTTTTAGATAAGCAGGAGAGTGGAATCGTTCAACCAGTTAATGTTACTGAAGTCACTTTGTAAGCGACTTGTTGCTGCACTGGTAGCCAGTGTAACTCTCGTATAGGTGTTATTTCACAGTCCTTTCTTGAACTTGTGATGAGACGAGCAAAACTGCTCTGGAGATGTTGGAGAAGTTTGATGTTTGAGTTGGATGTTCCATAAACGTTAGATATTTATTTTGAAATGGTCAATATTGTTGAGTCAGAAAACACAGAACGGCAGACGGATCTAACTTTGGCTTTGAGAGATAGTGACTGGTCAAAAATAACAAGATTTCTCACTGTTGAGCTGAGACTATCGCCAAGTGATGTGAATGGTTCAACTTTGAATCGTTCTTGCTTGGAGCCTATAATCATAAAATCAGTTTTTTCATCATTCAATTTTAGAAAATTGAATTTAACCCAGGAACACACATATGAGATACATAACTCCAGCTGATGTTTTCAATTTGTTAAATTGGAGGCTTTTACACCGATATACATTTGGATGTCAACAGCATGTTTTGAAGAGAACAGCATGGCTTCTGATTATGTTTCCAAGGGGAGTATATTCACAGTGAATAACATTGGTCCAAGAACGGAACCTTGCGGAACTCCATGATTCATCTCTGAAACGGATGATCTATTGCTATCAACTTGAACTTGCAGGGAGCAATTTTGCAGGTATGAATGGAACCACTCCAGAGGTGTCTCCGTAATACCAAGTGTAAGCTTCATTCCCTCAAGAAGGATTTTATAGTCAACTGTGTCAAAGGCCGCGGGAATGTTGCCCAAGTAGCCCCAGCAATAGCAGTTCCTTGTCAAGGATCTAGCAATGTCATATTACACACATAGAAGGGCTGTCTCAGTACTATGCTTCTGTTAGAGGCAAATTGAAAAAAAAAACTCTAGCAGGTCATAGTCCTTAAATGTTTGTGTAGCCTTGATGCAATGACCCTTTCAAACACCTGAGACAGAAAGGGGCGATTTGAAATATGTATATATCTCTTCATTATAGAGCTGTCTAACACAGCTTACTAGGGCCAACTACTAGGCTGTTTTCTGTTACAACACCATGGCTGAGGGAGGAATTCAGAAGATAGATAACTGTGACACAGCAAGCCTTGAACAGTGATGTTGGCAATAAGTCGAGAGCACAAGACTTTGTGTTGATGTGAAAACATTCTGATATTGTTACAGGGTAGAAAGATGAAAGTTTGTTATCGGTGAATGGTCAGTCACAGCTCAATTCTCTGATATCAGGATCAGCAACTAAAAGATAATGCCTTAAGCTTGCACTTTGTCAAGAAAATAGGAAGCGAACTCCTGCCACCACTGGACTCATTACCTTATCGTGGTGTGGTGGTTTGTGTGTTTCTGTGACCCCGAGAGCTATGCCAGCTGGAGCTTCCATGCTCCTAGTAGGGTCATCCAAGCTGGACAGGTCGACGGGTAGAAGCCAGACCAAATGTGAGTCCTTCTAAAACCTGCTTTCTATCTCTTACTATGCCTTTCTTTCCTCATCCTGTCGATCCCTTTCTCTCTGATCTGTCTACTCTCTTTTGGATGGCAACATCCACGTGTTATATAACTGAAATATTGTTCAAAACACGTTAAACACCAACTCACTCACTCACTCACTCCCCCCTGCCTTCACTACACATTCATCAGCAGAAGGGAAGGATGTCTGGCAATGAGGCTGTAATAGCTTATTAGCTACTTTTAAAATTCTTTTGAATTATGTTGACCATCCAATATGTTTGAGTTGATATCTCTTGTTTTGGCTTTTCTGATTAGGTTTGTGAGTTAATTCTCTGTTTGGTGGCTGATCTCAAGTCTATAGTTCCTTTATTGATTTTTTGTTCTGGTACTCCTCGCACAAGGCTTGGGGGAGTCTGTGACTGTTCGTCCCACAAATGTTCAATAGGGTTAAAATCTTGCGATCTGGAAGGACAGTGAAGAACCATAATGTTTTTTCTGGGCTAGGAAACCTGTAGTCAGAAACAGATGTCTGTTTGTGGCCAGGCATAATCCTGTTGGAAAAAGACGTTTTGTCTGTTCAAGAAGAAAAATAATGTGCGGCCTGATAAACCTCATCACCATGGCGTTTAGCTATGAGATTACCACGGATTCGAACGGGATTTATCCTACTACTATAAGAAATTCCTGCCCAAACCACCAAAGCTAAATCAGTCGACTTCCTGTGCTGCTGAAAAACAGTCATTGTGTCATATGTTGCTTGATCTTCTGGACATCTCAGTGACTCACTCAAGTCAGTTCTCCCTCTCTGTGCAGGCCATTTTCAATGGTCGACACACCATTGTCGTCGCCGCTGAAAATTATTTTTCGCACTGGTCGTCTGGGTGGATACCGGCGTAGACGGTTCCTTACCTGGTCAGAGATTCTCCTGAGCCCAGGTAAGTAGCTGTTGTTGTGGAGGATGCATTTTGGAATCTGTCACGCAAGTGTCGTAAACGGATGAACCTGTCTTGGTGCTATCCAGTGTGGTGGCATTCTGTTGTAAACGATGCCACAGTCCCCCTATAGTGATCTCGGATAAATGTAGACGTCTTGCTACCGCAGATTGCGACTCCACAGCCTCCAAATGTCCAAGTACATTGGTCCACTGAGCCTAAGTAAGATGATTTTAATGCAAGCTGCATGTAGAGATAATGAAACTGTTTTCCAGAATCCAGGGTTTTTATTGGTTATCGTGCATGAAGTGCACGTGACTCATGCAAATTTGAAATTCTGTTAACCCTTGCTTTTTGTGACATCAAATAATAAAATTATATTTAGTTGAGTTTTGGCGATATTTTTAATGGCCAAGGGATTCAAACTCGAAAAAGTGCATTTGAATTTTGAATCCTAGTAGCAATGTTAGTTTTTGATGTCTCAATAATGTATATCTTTTCATCATCTCCTGTTACATTGACTCACAATAGAATCCCGTTAGGATAACACGTTCTCAGAAGCCCATGTAATGAGTAAAGGCCGGTTTGACAGGAATGTAAAGGGGCGCAATTGTGGTTGGCATATCTAAAATCCAAAATCCAAAATGTAGAATCAAAACTCTTTTTAAAAAATCAATCCAATATTTCGTAATATCTTTCATACCTATTTTCCTTACACCTAAGTCATTGATTTTAAAAGTAAAATAACACTTTCCACAATTATCAAATCTTTTGAATGTCTTAATGTAATAGTTTGAATTAGATCCTGTTCATCCTGTTGCATCGAAATTTATATTTTAATTTTTTCACTGATAATTGTTCTTTAATGCTAAATGTATCATCTTGACAGTGTCAAAAATCTCACTTCTTAAACCAATCATCCATATCAGATAAAGTCAATTAGCTGCCATGTTTATGTGAACACCTTTAATTCATTTTGTGTAAGAAAAGGGAATCGCATGGCAGAACTTTAAATTATATATTTGATTTATTACTGCTTCATTTAGTTTTAATACATTGTCTTTCAATTTGAACCATTTATTTTCATTTTCCTGACATCACCTTACATCCCCCCTAAAACGTGCTACTGTCCCTTTAACGTTGTTTTTAAGTTCAGTGTGAAAATAATTTTAAGTTTCATTAACTCCTTTAGAGAAGTTTAAAAAGGCTTGACATATGTCACAGGTCAAAAACTATGAGGAAGAAATGTATCATCGAAATTGGAATAATACTTCTACTCTGAGAGACAAACGTATTGATTAGTTTGTCTAATTACACCCCCTCTATTAAACTGGTTGTTTGCAATCATTAAGTGAACAAGCTCGTATTATCGAAGTGGCTGACATAAGCCTCTTATTCGATCCGTCTAGACAATTTACAGCAAGGGATTGCACCGTGCAAACCCTAACAGAACATGGTAAATGTTCTTATATACTTTATATGTTTTATATGTGTTTAAATCATTTAAATATATATATTAACGTACCTGAAATTTTAAAATATCATACCATAAACCGATAATGGTGAATCAACGGAACTATTTTGATATTTTTGTCGTCAAAGGGAACCTAAATATCAATTAAATTTGATATACCCTCGCAAAATGACATACATTTTAAATTCGTTTTACTATATAAATCCTAACTATTGAATATAGGCGCAGACGACCAAACACTATTCAACTACGACCTGTACACTACCTTTAACTTAGAATCGGCTCGTCATTGCCCTGGGTTAATATCATAATAGCGATGTTATACATTCATATTTTTGCTGTAAAATACCGATCATCAGCTTTAGTTGACATTACTCGATAAAATGACACCATTGATAAAATATGATACACGTGACTCTAATAACCAACCTCTTTAATTTCCCATCGCTTTGATAAATTGTTAAAACAAGGTCCAAGAGTTCATAGCTGAACGGAAATTAAAACGTCATTGGATTATACAATTCCATCTTCTTAAAGAAAGCGACAAAAGAACTTAACACCCCATTTTATGATACGGAACTGTTTGCATATGAGACTTCCTTCTTCCCAAACTGTAAAAAAGAATTAACAACTCCATTTTGCAAATTGTTCTGGAAATATATAAAATTGGTTAACCAGAATGTTTTTCATGACAAGAAACTTATAATTCGCAAAACATCCACTAATATCAATGCACAACACTTCTTCTACTTTTTAAAAGCACTTTTGCAGGATATTGCATATCTTTGCCCGCAAAGTACATTGCATCATTAAATGGTGAAGTTCATTGAACCCTTGTATGTTGAAACTTGACAATCCTAAAATTTAGACCAATGATGGTGGCACTTGGTCCTGTGAAATGCTCTATCGATCGGTACCCGTATAGTTCAGCAACAATGGGCGCGGCTCGCTGGATGAGTGGGTTACCAGCTCATTGCCCGAATAAGTAAAACTGAGACTTTAAAGGGTTGATTCCCTATCCCACACTGAGACACAAGTAGAGAGACTTGCGGTGTCATCTTTGGCAAGAGACTTTATTCAAATGTGCCTCTGTTCACCAAGCAGGAAATGGGTACCTGGTAAAGAGATGTGTTGATGGTGACCTTCTAGCGACAAATATGTCAGCTTGGGTTAATAATGTTGGTAGCGCCTTGAGCATGCTCTAGTGGATGGAAATGTGCGGCTTATAAAAAACCAATTATTCTCATAGTATTAATATGATGGCGTTCTCTATAACGTTGAACAACTGCAACGATTATGAAATTGTACTGATGGACAATACTTTTGATTCGCAGGCTTTTCGCATTGCAATGATGTTTCATTGGAGCGAATCTATTTATTGTACTTTGATACAAATGCAAACATTTAGGTGAACAACTTTTCATAATGTAACAGATAAACACACCTTTTCACATTTTCAAACTGTATTTAAAAATGCTTGTTTTAGTTCATGTCCTTTTTAGGTTGAGGAAATTTATGAAAACTGTACTCTAAATATTAGTTTTATCCATTTATATGAAGCTTAGCATCGAAAATTTGTTTCCAAAACGTCACTTGCTATGCATAATGTGATCATAGTATTGATATGTTATATTCGTATCATTAAATGCAAGCCGATACATATAGTTCATATCATTACTATTTCATTATTCGAATGAAATACTCATGCTTCGAAATTGATAAAGCTTCAGTGTGTATGTAAAATATCAAACATAACTAATTTATCAATACCACTTATCATTCATAACATTTAAAGGGACAGTCCTATCGTGGTACTTTTTATGGAAAAGAAATTCCCTTGTGTGTTTTTTCAATTTCAATTTCAATTGTGTGTTCTTCTTTATCAAGTTGTCAAATATAAATCAACAAAAATGTTACACCAATCGGGTACTCATGTCGCCTTGAATTTCGTTTCCACAATAAATACCTCGATAGGACTGTAACTTTAAGCAGTGTTTATGTTATTAGTCCGCTGCATATAAGTGTCATACTAAATCAACTCTGCCATACAGAATCAATTTTGAAGAGTTTGTTGACTTATTAAATATCAATTATCTTGATAATGACAGCAAACGAAAGTCTGGAGTTTTCCATTATGCAATTACCAAACTCCTTTAAAGGCTACCTAAGGCACACCTGTATCTGTTGATCTCTCAATCTTAATAGAAATCTGCAATATATCACATGGCCTATCTAATGACAGGCCCTCAAGTTGATAGTTTATCTAAAGTCTTGTTTGTAGGTGTCTTGTTGAGTGATCAGATGTACAATATATACTCTTATCGTAACAAATGCCACGAAAATACCACATCACAACAGTCTGGTTCAGGAGAATGTTTGTACAGAAATAAGATACTGGATAGAGTCGATTTTGAAAAACAATGATGAATACTTGAACACAATATAATTCTTCTGGAAAATGCTTTTGAAATTTGTCCATGTACACATTGGCTGGTTAAATCGCAATTTCGAAATGTCCTTTAGGACGAATGTTCAGCGTTTAGGTTTACACTTGATAAATTATGGGAGTTATGTTCGAAAATAATGTTGCCGATACTATGCACTTAAAGTTGCATTATCATACTTGCATGCGGTTCGGAATGAAATTTAGCTATTGAGAATATAGATAAATCACTCTGTAGAAAAATCTTTCGTCGAATTTTTGATATCACATTTACATTTTTTTATCAACAATAACATACTTATTTCGACGCCAAAAGCACAATACCCCCTGTAAAAAAGGCATAGCATTTAATGAACCGGCTTTCGGTGACCTAATCATTATGCGTGTAAGCTTTACAACGTGTCTCAACAATACCGTAATTGCGTTCGATGGGTATCAACTTTCGCAGCAACGAATACCTAATTCGGAGAAAAAGAAAATAAAATCTAGCCGTGTTCGACAAAGACAGTTTTAAGCGTATGTTTAGAACTCGGAAGTTGTGAGATGGTCACACTTAATTCGTTGGCTGCCGTTTCGGTAATTTTAGTAAAGTATCTCCTATTTAATGAATTTTGGTCCAATTTTCCCTAGGTTGGTCGCATAATTTTGCCAAAAAATACAAGGAAAACAGTAAAATTACTTTTTAAAATATTTAACTCTGATAATGGATCTTTAAGCTTCGTATCATAAATGTGGTCACTTACCTCTGTATCATAGTATAAACATCATGTCATTCAGCATATATATAAACAAAGACAAAACTCTTACTGTTTTCATAAATAATGAGTACCAGGAGGGTTTCCTAGCATGTATCCTTATTTCCTCGGCTTCGCCTCGGACATGGTATCTTCCCTCGAAATTTTAACATTCAGAATTTTCGAATAGGTTATATGAAGTAAAAAGGTACCGAAATCTATAGAAAATAGAAATATGCTATAAATTTATTATGCCGTAGAAGTTGACATCAAAGGTACTAAATATTGAAGCTAAGAATAGTGATCAACAAATGCAAACACTGAAATTACTCATTACTTTCCTTGCAATGATAATAAATAGTTAATAACAAGATGATAACAACTACGTGGTTATTGTTAGAAAGTATTAGTAATTCAGCACATAAAATGTTCTCTTTATAAGATGATAATAAAATGTATGCAATATATATCATATGGCTACTGAAAATTAAGGAGAAAGGAGATAAATTTGAACTTTCAAACGGCTATTAAATTCTGTCGAAATGGTTATAATAGTTTCAATGTTCTAAATCGAGTTTGAAGAGAAAGGTTACAAATATACCTATATAATAACAATAATGAATATAATCAAAATAGTATACATAAATCTATTCGTAAACTTATTATTTCATTTTGGGTTTCATTATAATTTTATTGAAATGTCTAAAATTTTCAATAGAACATCTATTAACTAATTTTTCATTGACGGAAAAAAATTCAATGTACGTTGGTTTTAGAATATTCCTCCTCTAATCTATATCTATCAGACACGATTTCTGCATTAATTTTTAGCTGTATATTCATGCGTTTTGTCTTAGCTTTTAATATCAATATGATACCAAATGCAAAATTAAGTTTAATTTACCAGTATTAGTGAGATTTTACTACAAGCGTAGTTAAAATGTATTGTATTTTCCACAAATGTATTCATATAGTTATTCTTTAAGAGTATTTTAGGAGAAGCATTCATGTAGGCTACTTTAGCATGTTTGCTATCTTAGGAAAAGCATTTATGTAGGCTACTTCAATTTGTTTGGTGATCCTTTTTCCTTAGAGTTTGTATTTGTCGAAATTCATTTTGGAATGCCTGTCTTGCTTTGGAAATAAAATACTGTTTAAATACGTTTGGTCACGTACCTTTAAATTCCTATGAGAACCCATGTTTTTTGGTTTTGGATAACAGTTGCAGTGTCCTGACATAGATAGAAATATTTAACAATTATATAGACAATTTCATGTATGATAAAAACTTCATTAGAAATATTTCATCACAAAATCTTTGCACGAGTATCAGGGGTAATTAACTACACTCACGTGCAAAAGAAACGATACCATATAGAATTAAAGATGGTATAAGCTGAATAAGATAATTACGACTGAAACTAACTCCACAAAGTAATGAATTCGTTTTACAAAACTTCACGTTGTTTTGAAAAACATGAAGGTGAGAAAATGTCTTTTGAGAATAGACGAGATAAGGTCATGGAAAATGATATTTTGCCCTGTTTTCTAGCTGCCTTAAATGGGCAGTAGCGCGTTTTTAGGGGGAATATAAGGTGATGTCAGGAAAATGAAAATTAATGGTTCTAATTGAAAGTCAATGTATTTATACTAAATGAAGCAGTAATAAATCAAATATATAACGTAAAGTTTTGCCATACGATTATTTTTTCTTACACAAAATGAATTAAAGGTGTTCACACAAAAATGGCCGCCAATGGATTTTATGTGAATCTTCATACTTTGTCCTCTGACTGAGGATGATTGGCTTGTGTTATGAGATTTTTGACACTGTCAAAATAATTCATTTTATCATTAACTTACAATAATCAGTGAAAAATTTAGAATATGAAATTATCAAAAAACGTGCTACTGCCCCTTTAAGGTTCAGGAGTGATTAGTTCACGGCCATCTGTATTATTGTTTATGTGGCTCATCTCCTAATTCCTTCTGCAAGTGAGCGGGCGATCGGAAATGAAAAAAGTGATGTAACCGTAGGATTTAGTCATTATCCTGTCTAATTATTTAAACAGAACTTAATTGATGTTTCTATCTGATATCTGAAATTTAATTTGATCAATAATAATTAAGAATTCAGCCAGAAGGTCGAATCCTCATTGTTATTGGCGTGTTTCTTTCTTTTTGTATTATTCCACGAATTTTGCGGTCAACTTTCAGCCCAAACGGCTGATGCTATCAAAGCCAAATGTCACAGGCTGGTAGAGGAATGGCGACAATTAAGCTTTTGAGCCAATTCGGCCCATAAATATATGGCCCAGCTAGGCTCAAAGTTAGAAAATTTAACATTGATTTTTTTTTCAAAATTCCCTTAGAGACCTGACATTTTTTTTTAAAGATGCGCAATAACAAATGCTGCAAAAAACGAAATCATGGTTTGGCCGCCATCTTGCTTTTAGTGCATTTTCGCAAACTTCAAGGGCTGATAACTCGAAAACCAGACCATAGAAGTTTATGATTTTTGCATGAGAGTTAGACATTGGCAGGGTCTTTAAGATAAAATAATTAAATCGCTCGCGAACAGTCAAATCCGGTCACGTCAGGAACAGAGGTCAAACTTTGCATTTTGGAAATGTGGTGTTTTGGTGGGTATGTTTAAAATATCGAAGCGAATCAACGACGTAAGATAACGCATTGTTCTATATATCATATGAAAGCCAAAAGTCTAAAGATTTTTTTTTAAATTAGCAATTAATTCAGATATTTTTTTTACATTTAGTTACGGACCTTTGAATATTGTCAACTCTGCTTTCGTTTTGAATGCATACGATATAGGTATGTTAAAAATATCGTTACTCATCAGTGACAAATCAGAGACAAATCATTGTTCCATATATCATTAGAATGCCAAAAGAATACAGAATCTTTTGAAAATTAACAATAAATTCAGTTGCTCCATTTACATTTTGTTACGGACCTTTGAATATTGTCAACCCTGCATGCGTTTTGAATGAATGCATTTGATAACTGTATGTTTGCCAAATGCGTTAATCATCAACAAAAGACTATTACCCAGAAGCTTTTGACTGAAATCATTACCTTTGTGAATTATATTTATATTACACCATACAGCGCTGAATCCGTTTGTCGTCGCTTGCGACTATATTTATATATTAAGCTTTATTTATGTTTGCAGAACAACTGTGTAGAAGTAAATCATTTCCCAGTCAATTTTTCCGTCCGTCCGTAGACATTCTGTTTCTTTAGCAGAACTCATCGTCAGTTCGTTTTTCTATTTAAACGTTAAGTGAATTATGAACCTCCTGATTGTGTTCCGTTTGATATTTTAACATTTTGACCATTTATTATCCATTGAAAACTATTGTGCTGGTACTCTGTACGGAGATGGGTGCGTTATTGGAGCAGAATCCACAAATAAATTCCGACATAAAATGCAAACAAGTTGGATTTTAAAAAATTGTTGATCTACATTTATGTAGATTGGTGGACAGGTCAACGTTCGTTTCGGGGTTTGAACTCAAGGGAATTAAATGTGCACGATAGCCTTGTGAGAATATTATATATATTGACACCCCTTAGGCGGTAATATCCCTTCTTATTTCAAGTTCTTAAATTTATGAACAACGAAAGTGGGAATCGAACCCGGGACTTCTATGTCATCAATCAGCGCCTTCATCAGATGAGCTACCGATGATTCATGCCACTTGATGTAAAAATTGTTGCGTCATGTTTGGATTTTTAATTTTTGCTATGAATATATAATAGTTTTTTATATAAGGAATTAAGGTTTCCCAATCAGGGGATATTGTCAGAAGTCTAAATGTTTATTCTTATCAAGATATGTTAAATCAGCAAACTTTGTCACTAAAACGTTTATGAATTAATTGTATATAATTAAGTTGAAACCATAGCTGGAGTGTTCCGCGGGAGTGTAAGTCAAATAATAACCCGACTACCTCGGGTTTTGGAAATAACCTCTGCTCGGGCTACGCCCTCGCCGCGTCGCGGGTTATTATTTTCTACATAATTGTTTTAAGATCGGCGGGATATTTCATCTTCTAAACACTATTGTTTTGCCTTAACATCCAACTAACAAAGGAGTAAGTATTTACTCCGAAACGTTGAGCTTTCTTACAAAAACAGAGTTCTTGTTTTTTCAGGCATCGACTTTCGAATTTCTTCCCAGCCGAATTCTCAGGGTCTCAGTGTAACTTAAATGTTCTTCTTTACTATCAATTGTTGGGAAGCATCTGTTAATCATCGTGTCTCCATGCAGATATGTTTAGTATATTCCGTGACATAAGCAACATCAATCAACTATATCATGGCCATTGAAGGACAAGATCAATCCGCAATGCGAGCCAAATAAGAATGTTAGTGTCACGGTAAGCGACTGCATGACGCCAAATATAAGTAATAGGATAATGTTCCTGACATGACCCATAACTCCTGGTGACGATCAAAGAAACCACCATGAAATATGAACATTTCTAAGTTTACATACACCGAGACGTGTGCGAAATATCAAAGTTCCATGGCAATAACAAAATCCAGCAAGTATTTTCTGATATCTTCATTCAAATTAAAGATGATCAAAAACACTCGAATAAAACAGGGACTATATAAGAAAGAGGGCCTCTGTCTTTTATGTCTTTCCCTGGATAAAAGGTATGGACCCAAACGCGGAGGGGAGGAGCCGGAGTGGATCGGGGGAGGGGGGTCTAGGGAGTCTCTTTATAACTTCGAACTTCGTAAGGATTGTGTGATGTGGCGTTCACTAAGGATTAATCAAACTAATCTCGCAAACGGTATTAAACGTGATTTAGGATCAATAGGTAATGGTAGTTTCTGTTGGTAATTACCATTCAAATGCTTATCGTTTCCGTCTGCTGGCTTTATACAGTTTCCATTCGGGATTTTTACCAACCGAACACAACAATAAAAAGAAGAAAACTTTAAAATATATATTTATATACTCTTCACAAAAAGAAACGCATAGTATATTTGGAAGTTTTCGGATTTCTTTATAAATGAATATATAACAATGAAACTGTCATTTATTTTCTGAACGTAATCCGTACATGATTATTTACCACTTCTGTTCAAAAACGGAGATATTTTAACGATTTCGTTCTTTAAAGAAGCAGTTGATAAAAGTTTTGTGAAACCTCTGCTTAGGAAAATCTGTAAAGCAAAAACAACATGTAAAAAGCATAAAAGCATGTGGAACTAATAACTAACAAACGGTAAATATGATTTCAATTTTGTTTTATTCTTTAAATATGAAAATTATGATAAAAGTAAGGAATGGCAAAGTGACGAAAATAGGAAATAAATAGGAACGTCAAATTAAAACTTCAGTTTCAAAATCTGCGTTTTAAATTAGATTGATCATAAGAGCACAATATTTCGTTATATTAAGTCGTTTCCTCCAGGCCCATTTTCGAAAAAAGCCAATATTTGTGAGACAAAGAGTGTTATCCAAGCCACAGTTATCTTCATCCGATTGGATTGGGTTTCATGCATGTTGGCGTTCAATCACGTACAGAACTCCGTTTGGTCCACGTCTATGTCGCGATAAAGGTCAAAGTCCTGCACTGACTCCCTCAAACACAAGATCAAAGCCCTTTTAGAACGTAAATGTTATGAACTTTATAAACGTGCACTTTAACGTCATTTACGTTTTAGACACTTCCCCATCGGGCCATCACAATACTGGAAGGGTGGAGAAGAACTTTGTAAAGGAGACTTTTTTACGTTTTGCTCTCATTACCAGAAATATGTCGATCAAGAATGTTAAATGTTAATATATTGTAAGAAAAATGATTCATGCGTTTCTTTTTTTGAAGAGTAAATATACATTACAAAATAAAAAATAAAGATTATTCCATCAATGAAACTCTATGCCAAACTGTATAAAAGGAATCATTCAAATAATTGCCAACACAAGAACTTAGCCAAGGGAAATATTACAAAGTAGAAAACAAGGTATGCGCAAGATCTAATCATTTACACTCGGAAAAAAAGAATGAAAGGACACCATTGTGAACAAAAAAAATCGATCTTTTATTCACTTTTTAAGATAAGTAATAAATCCATATCGTAGAGAAGTCAAAATGTCACCTGGCTAAAAAAAATATGTTAATTTCCTTTACACCTACTTGCATCTGGTCAACCCAGACAATGGAAGATTTATCTCAAACGAGTCATGAAACTTCAGATCAATGACCAACTCGCTTCGATGTTGTACCACTTCGTGATTTACGTCAGCCGTGCCTTCTAGTTCCTCCCTCGATCTCTCTGTAATCCAACAAAGACGTGGGGAAAATCAAGTGGTTGGGTTTTCTTGACGTATGGATACAAGCCACTGTTTTGAAATACAGACAGACAGATTTACAGATTGTTCATGAATCAACATAAATATGCAATACAAACCAATAGATAAAAATACAAACGTTGAGCCATCCCTTTAAGAGAATGTGAGAGACTATCATAATTTTATTACAGTATATATGAACAGAGCAAAATGATTGCTTAAAAGTATGATTATTGCATTCAAAAATTAAACATAGAGAATTAAAATTATGATTTATATGAATAAGATTTAGGTTTAAAAAGAATAAGATTCAGGTTTTGGTCGCAGTAAATCACACATTGGGTTGATAAAACAAATCGTAACTTCATTTGTATACCACTAATACTTTCAAAATTGTCTATACATTTTCTCAATAAAATCGACTTATCGCGCGCATACATTGGACAATTTATATTATATGAGGTGTTTATTAATGAAGTTTGAAGGCCACGGGCCCAATGAACATATCAATACAAAATAAACACAAATATACATAAAAAAACATTAAATACACCAAGTTTTTAGTGACGTTCTGTACTTTAAGGCAAAAATATGAACTTGGATAACTGACATATTGTGGATTTACTTTCAGTTGACATAAGGTAAATATATTTAAAGTATGAATTATTTATATTATAATAACTGTCTAAGTACTTGACCCTCAGTTGTGATAATGCATTGCAAATCATAATAAAGTGATACTCATTTTCTATAAACGTTAATCCTGATCTTGCACAGTAGAAACATGTTCTTTCATTTTCCTCTTCATTGTTATGACGTCCTGTTTCGATTCGGAGTTGGTGACAGCTACATCGGAATCGTGTGAGAGTTTGTTTAAAGGGTGTATCATTTATATTGTAAATATGGTTCCAATTGTAGATTCATTTTAAAGGTAGAGTAAGTTCTTAATTTGGCCTTTTCACTGCTGAGATCCAGAGTCCTGTAAACGCTGTTTAAAACTTGATAAAAATAATCCGGCGTCCCCCAAGTCTTGACTTATCCATGAATAACAAACCCATATTGAAATAAAATGTTTTTGATGTGAGTTGTCCACGATGTGCGTCCAGCTTCATCCAGTCCATACAACATCAGGTACGTTTGTTTAGGAATGCGATTGAGATCCATGATTAATAGTTTAATTCAATATTTTATACATTGTAATATGAGATGAATGTGAATTCTGTGACGACCAGCTTCCCCTAAGACTGCAACATTAGTGGTTTATTTTGGAAGGCCTAAAATTCTTTTAAGGAAAGAAGTCTGTACTTGTTGTATTCTGTCATAGATTTGGTACCCCCAGATTTCTGCTCCATATGTTAGAATAGGAAGAACCATAGTGTCAAACATCTTGATAGCAGTGTCTTTGGGTAAGCCGCCAGACAGGTAGTGAATTCTGTAGAAAAGAAGACAGGCCTTCTCTGCTTGCTGTGCTAGTCTTCGTCCATACTAATTTTGGCGTAAAAATATTTCCTAGATATTTGTAATATGAGACAGTTTCGATTTCTTTTCCTTCGTAGAACCACCTTTCGTAATTTCTCAATCTTCCACCGTTCCTGAAAACTAAAATTTTTAAAGACCCATTCCCCATTTTGAAAAAAAGGTACTTATATAGTTGATTTGCTGCTGTAATCTACCGGCACTGTCTGCTGCATGTGTCACTTCATCAGCATAAAGTAGGGAGCACAAATTTGGTTCCGTTTCCGAGATGAATATTCCTCGACAGTTTCCATGTTTAAGTTCCGTCACGAGTTCATTTATAAATAGTATAAATAATGTTGGACTTCGTCAGAATTTTACTTAGCACTGGTCAGGAGTAAAGACATCCCTCTGTAATTGTTGATATCATCTTTTGAACCTTTCTTGTGAAGCGGGCATATAATGGCTCGACACCAAGACTCAGGGTAAACTCGTGACGTATTGATTTGATTGAACAGTTTGACACAAATAGGAAGTATGATATCCATTGAGTGTTGACAAAATTCTGCTGGTATTCCGTCGCACCCTGATGCTTTTCTGTGCTTTAGATTAAGCATTGCCTTTTGTATCTCGTCATGTGATATAGGATCGCTGAGTTGATCAGGCCTTCACAATCTTCACATAACTCTCTGTCGTGTCTTGTGAGGAAATCATTAATTTCATCTGTTAATGTAGATGTACATTGAGATTCAGTTAAAAGATCTTTGAAATAGTTGAACCATTCATTTGGTTTAATGCTGTTTCTAATTTCAACCTGTTTATATTTATTTATTTCACTCCAAAGCACATCAATACTAGTCTTCAAAGTTTCAAATTTAGTCTTTATTTTGTTCTGGAAATGTGCAGAGAGAGGGAAGTCCTATATTAATTAATGTGTTACATTAAAATTATCCTCAAAAGAACAGAATAATATTGAAGCAGGTTAGGCTAGAATATAGTATTTTGGGCAAAATGTTTGGATTCCGAGGGTCAAACACACTCATTATGCAACCCGATTTACCATTGAAGACATGTTCATGTTTCAGGCAATATATAACTGCTGACGGCCATTTTTATGTGAACATCATTTCTTGATTTGTAGTATGGGAATGGATTCGCATAGCTAAACTGATCAAGGCACGTTCGTTTTTAAATCAATTTCATTTTCGTTTTCATTAGATTACTTGATATACCTTGAAGCAATGTTTGAAATAGTACCTACCAATATTGCCGGTTACTTTCAAATTTGGCTTAGGCTACCGGTATATAAGAAAAGGTCTTCAAGTCCGACTGGTTTGTTTGATTTCAGAAGTATTAACTGTCTTCTCATTCTAGGTCACATGTCAGATCAAAGATACATAATTATCAAGAACGCTTTCTTTTATTCTATTATTTTTAAATAGTAGTGTATAGACAAGCTTTCAGCATTTTAGAGCCTTATGCTTCTGGAGAAGGAGATGAGCTTTCTGGGCCTTGTGCTTCTGGGCCTTGTGCTTCTGGGCCTTTTACGCCAGATGAAGTAAACATTGAAACATTTAAAATAACCATTTTTAATGCAAAAGATTTTTCTTAGTTTTACTAACAAAAAGAGTCAAGCGGCGAGTAAAGTTATATTTTACGACTGCTTCCTTCAATATTGACAATACTTCCGGTATGTATGACACATATCACGTGACCCCAGAGCGCCATCTTTCAAATCCACGTTGTCAACATGCCCACTGGAAATTACTTCTCTTTCAGCGTGCAAATAAGTCAAGAAAGGTTAAAAGAACACGACGTAGACGGAAAACCTTACATTTCAGTTGACCTTGGTCAGAAACATACTTACGTGCTTGAAGAGTCAGAGCCAGGCGAGGAAAAGGTACTGGCAACATACGTGTTTTGAAACATTCTGCACTGTCTGCAGCCAAGGTTGAAAAGGCGATAGAATATATTTTCTAATTTCTACCTCGTCCTACTCCTAGTCAACGTCTAAGAATAGTGCGCAATGATCCTAGGGACACATGCTGTTGTAAAATTTTAAATATCAATGAAGAATCAGTTTCTAACATCTACTGTAACATTTTATTTTGCAAAATATTTAGGCCTATCAAGGAAAAGCAGGAGGGCAAATATCAAAATTTCAACTTCCAGCGGTATTCTATCTGGGACCTCAAAGTAAAGAAACTGTCTAGCAAAAGGCCAACGAGATATCCCGCTTACCAAAGTCAGGAGGGATGCTTTTAACCTCAAATCGTTCCTCAACTGTCACACAAATAAAATCTATCATTGAATCAAGTTCAACAATGTCCTTATTCTCAATGTATTACTCATCTGAGTACTGCCCATCAGGAATTATGTCAGTATTATTTGCAATCCAACTAATCAGCAACCATCTTCCTACGCAAAGCAGAAAAGGCCAGTTTCCGAACTGCAGTTTGTTGCCTTGCCACCGACCCTTGAGTTTTCGGTGCTGATATCAGCGTCCCTCGAGGCGATTGTTAGCAACCTCCATTTACTTTCTGATTGAACTATTGCTTTTTCTCATATTAACCTAGAGAACAAACACAGAAGACTCAAGGGTATGCAGCAAGGCATAAAACCGACAGTTCGGAAACTGGCCTTTTAGGCTTTGCGTAGGAAGATGATCAGCAACAAGCCAGAAAGATATTTTATCAGGCCTCTGTTTGAATTTATTGAAGATGATATTGAAATGTCATAGACAAAGCCTCCTGACCCTAAGCAGCAAAATTCATTTCAGAAATGTATCAATAGGTTCAATTAATTTTGACAGGACTCGAGGAGTGACCAAATTGTAATTGATTTTGTGTCACTAATGTTTAAACATATTACTCAATCTCTGTTGACAGTTATACCAGAAGTACCCCGTCGCCCCATTCAAGATCAACCTTGTCAAGTACTATGACCATCCCTGCTGGTTCACAATCTACATGGATGGAGAGAAAGTGTCGTCTTTTCCCATATCACAGGGAGGATTTCGATCACGGTGAGATCAGTATGTCAAGGCGTTGATTCTAATGAATAGTGAATAATATCAAGGTTTTACAAAGTTAATCAAAACTGAGAGTCCTGGGGACTCAAGAGCATGTATTTTAGGGAGTCCTTTGCCCATTTCAGGAGTCTCAAAAATGATTTATGTTGCATACTTGAACAAATGGTTGATAACGATTAGACTTTAATCTGGGATGGTTATTGGTTGATGTTTTTATACAATCTTGACATGAAAATACAAATGAAATGTGGTTTTCATTAAGAGATTTGATATTTGTATCAGAATAATATTGAGTAACAGAGGACCCACATGATTACTTTTTAGCTCATCTGGCCTGTAAGGCCCGATGGGCTTATGGCATGGCATGTTGTCCGGCGTCCGGCCGTCCGTCCGTCCGTAAACTTTGTGGAATTTCAACTTCTTCTCCAGAACCATAGGGCCTAGAAAGCTGAAACTTTGTGTACAAACTCCTTGGCTAGTGAGGATTATAAATTGTAGCTTTGGTGGCCCTGTGACCCCTAATAAGGGCCACAGGGGCCATGCCCTAAAAACCTATTTTCATCTTCTCCAAAACCATAAGGCCTAGAAAGCTAAAACTTTCTGTACAGACTCCTTGGCTAGTGTGGATTAAAAATTGTAGCTTTGGTGGCCCTGTGACCCCTAATAAGGACCACAGGGGCCACATCCAAAAAACCTATTTTCATCTTCTTCTCCAGAACCATGAGGCCTAGAAAGCTGAAACTTTGTGTACAGACTCCTTGACTAGTGAGGATTATAAATTGTAGCTTTGGTGGCACTGTGACCCCTAATAAGGGCCACAGGGGCCACACCCTACAAACCTATTTTCATCTTCTTCTCCAGAACCACGAGGCCTAAAAAGCTGAAACTTTGTGTACAGACTCCTTGAATAGTGAGGATTAAAATTTGTAGCTTTGGTGGCCCTGTGACCCCTAATAAGGACAACAGGAGCCACACCCTAAAAACCTATTTTCATCTTCTCCAGAACCATAAGGTCTAGAAAGCTAAAACTTTCTGTACAGACTCCTTGGCTAGTGAGGATTATAAATTGTAGCTTTGGTGGCACTGTGACCCCTAATAAGGGCCACAGAGGCCACACCCTATAAACCTATTTTCATCTTCTTCTCCAGAACCACGAGGCCTAAAAAGTTGAAACTTTGTGTACAGACTCCTTGAATAGTGAGGATTAAAATTTGTAGCTTTGGTGGCCCTGTGACCCCTAATAAGGACAACAGGAGCCACACCCTAAAAACCTATTTTCATCTTCTTCTCCAGAACCACGAGGCCTAAAAAGCTGAAACTTTGTGTACAGACTCCTTGAATAGTGAGGATTAAAATTTGTAGCTTTGGTGGCCCTGTGACCCCTAATAAGGACAACAGGAGCCACACCCTAAAAACCTATTTTCATCTTCTCCAGAACCATGAGGCCTAGAAAGCTGAAACTTTGTGTACAGACTCCTTGACTAGTGAGGATTATAAATTGTAGCTTTGGTGGCACTGTGACCCCTAATAAGGGCCACAGGGGCCACACCCTACAAACCTATTTTCATCTTCTTCTCCAGAACCACGAGGCCTAAAAAGCTGAAACTTTGTGTACAGACTCCTTGAATAGTGAGGATTAAAATTTGTAGCTTTGGTGGCCCTGTGACCCCTAATAAGGACAACAGGAGCCACACCCTAAAAACCTATTTTCATCTTCTCCAGAACCATAAGGTCTAGAAAGCTAAAACTTTCTGTACAGACTCCTTGGCTAGTGAGGATTATAAATTGTAGCTTTGGTGGCACTGTGACCCCTAATAAGGGCCACAGGGGCCACACCCTACAAACCTATTTTCATCTTCTTCTCCAGAACCACGAGGCCTAAAAAGCTGAAACTTTGTGTACAGACTCCTTGAATAGTGAGGATTAAAATTTGTAGCTTTGGTGGCCCTGTGACCCCTAATAAGGACAACAGGAGCCACACCCTAAAAACCTATTTTCATCTTCTCCAGAACCATAAGGTCTAGAAAGCTAAAACTTTCTGTACAGACTCCTTGGCTAGTGAGGATTATAAATTGTAGCTTTGGTGGCACTGTGACCCCTAATAAGGGCCACAGAGGCCACACCCTATAAACCTATTTTCATCTTCTTCTCCAGAACCATAGGGCCTAGAAAGCTGAAACTTTGTGTACAAACTCCTTGGCTAGTGAGGATTATAAATTGTAGCTTTGGTGGCCCTGTGACCCCTAATAAGGGCCACAGGGGCCATGCCCTAAAAACCTATTTTCATCTTCTCCAAAACCATAAGGCCTAGAAAGCTAAAACTTTCTGTACAGACTCCTTGGCTAGTGAGGATTAAAAATTGTAGCTTTGGTGACCCTGTGACCCCTAATAAGGACCACAGGGGCCACATCCAAAAAACCTATTTTCATCTTCTCCAGAACCATAAGGCCTAGAAAGCTGAAACTTTGTGTACAGACTCCTAGACTAGTGAGGATTATAAATTGTAGCTTTGGTGGTCCTGTGACCCCCAATAAGGGCCACAGGGGCCATGCCCTAAAAACCTATTTTCATCTTCTTCTCCAAAACCATGAGGCCTAGAAAGCTGAAACTTTGTGTACAGACTCTTTGACTAGTGAGGATTATGAATTGTAGCTTTGGTGACTTGTTGCCCCTAATAAAGGCAACAGGAACTTCCTTCAAATCTATTTTCATCTTCTTCTCCTGAAGTATAAGGCCTAGAAAACTGAAACATGTCGCCTATGTACTTAAATTTATGATTGGTGACCCTGTGGCCTCTACAAAGGGGGAATCACATTGGCTACACTCTACAGCATAATTGATGATGAAGCCTGATGAGCTACAGAGCCAATGGCTCTATTTTTTAGGGTTCTTCTGACATTTTCTTGGTCAAATACTCAAAAAAGATGAGTCCCGTAAAACCCTGCAATATTGTTTGAACAACGGTATAAGAAGTGTATATAGAGTCCATGGACAGGCATCAACAGATCAAGTTTTACCATTACGCCTTCATCACATCAACTTCTTTGTGAGCAGATGATAAAAATGTTTTCTTAATATATCAAACGTCTATATGCAATAATTCTTAAAAGGATTCATCCTAGTCAATGCTTGTACATGCAGTATCTTTCTTGCCTTTGAACAAAGTATTACATGGTATGATGACGATGTATATTTGAAACTTATCAAAGATCAAAGTGCCTGCTTCTGAACTTTTGTTGTTTTTGTTGCAGGATAGTTGAAGGCTATAAGACTGGAAACGAAATCAGGGAACTTGCTTTCTCCTTGCCAAGAATGACAGAATTAAAAGTAAACTTGCCCAATGTTACGGGACATTTTTTTATTTTAATACCATTCCTTTAAATTTACCTTAGGAACTCTACCGAACAGGCAATAAAATTCCTTTAATGACACTTTGTCTTTCATAACACTTGCGAATTTTAAATAAAAAGGATAATTCTGAAAGATATTAAAGATCTCACAAAGTCACAATAAGTAATGTCTTTCCAAGTTCTTTCTCCTTTGATCAGACTTTTTTAGGGTTCCCTTATACACTGAAAGTAAAACAATATTCTCGGATCTAATTAAGATCAGATATTTTTTGCTGGACACATGTATATATCTGTAAAGGGTTAAATTTTCCAAATTCTGTCCCCATTACCAGACAAGTAGTTCCCCTCAGCTTTGTTGCAATTGGTAGAAAAAAAGGACTTTTGTAGACATGTGACTAAACTTTTGATTGAGTGGAAAAATGGTTAATATTTCCAAAATTCTTGTCTCCCCAAACTTGACTCCTATCAGCTTTGATGTCATCCTGCTACATCAGTGTATACATATATGTCTCCGTGTTATGCTACAACCTAACCTCTGATATCCTTCTATGGTATTCTGCTGTATTGCTATAAATAGCAAGCAGCAAAAATCAAATGACGCCCTTTTCACAATGACTGGTTTCTTGATTTCGTTCCGCGTGCTCACCGCATGACTCAAATTAACCAATAGGAGTGCTATTGGATAATAAATCTGATTCTCATTGCAGGCTCCCGCTAAGCTCCAAATCGCGCTCTTTTAGATTTCAACGAGCTACATCATTAGACAACAGTGTGTGGAGTTTGAAATAGTTTGACTGAAAACAGACTGGCTATAGAGTAACCACCCGTCACCGATACGGCTGAATACCACAGAAGGATATCAGGGGATAGGTTGTAGCATAAGGCGGAGACATATATACTGATATATCAGGATGCTTTGATGTAAGCATTGATTTAAAAGTAAATGGCCGTATGTACACTTGTAAGTTGTGATCTTAACTTTTAAGGTATCATTTATTTTGGACTAGCAGATAAAGGGTTAATATTTGGAAACTCCTCTTCACAGATTACTACAAGCCAACACCCATCAGCTTTGAAGTAGTGTTCATTGTAAAGTAACTGGCTTTATGTACACTTAATAAACTTTACACATGAATTATATTTTAAGACTAGCAGATAATGGGTTTCATATTTCAAAAATTCTGACCTCAGACCACAACAAGCCGCCTCCCCTCAGTGGGTACCATCAGGGTGGTGTGCCAGGAAGCTATCCCCCAGGGGGGAGAGATGGTGAAGGTTCCCACGACCATCGACAAGAACTCCCTGCCCCAGCAGACCACCTACAGGCAACTCACCAAGAAAGATGTCTCTCATGTTCAGGGTATGTTGGTGTCTTTGAACAGGCCCAAAGCAGCAGGTTGGGGGAGTGGTAGAGGGATTTTTTCAAGACCAAATATTTTACTTGACTAGAGCTTAAATTAAGCATACAAAATCTGCTTGTAAATAAGGACCTACACAAAAGAAAATCTGTGTCCAATTCTGACACTGCAGGCATTACTCATCAGTGCTGATTTGACTTATTCTAACATAATATTCTTGGTAGTAGTGTGTTATAAATATACACTGTTGTCAGTTTTAAGTGATTATTATGAAGTATTGTCTAGGAAATATCTTATTGTTATCTTACTAAAACTGTAAGTGTAAGTGTGGGCCGTTATTTCAGACACTGCTTAAAATGTCTATTGACCCGATTCAAAAAGCTTAATTCATCCATAACTATTTGTTGTTAATTGTTTTATCGTGAAAGAAGTCTTTTGTTATGATGGAAACAGCAGTAAACCTAAGGTTTCTTTGAGGAAAGTTGTTAATTCACAGACATTCCCTGTTACAGGAGGCATTGGTGTTGTATGTCGAGAGGGTCGGACTATGAAGGAGCTACAGTACGACAAGTGTTCCTACAGGCGGCGCATCCGTCTCTCTCGCGGCTCCATCATGGAGGAGCTCACATTGAACTACCGCAGCAAGGAGGTGTTGGAGGAACAGGGAGTCCTGGAAACCAACAATGAATCCGATGTCATTGATAAGATGATGGAGGTGAGCATTAGCGAACCCTCCAAGAAGAGCCCTGTGAAATCTGACAGCTTAGTCGATAAGGAAATCAAGAAGGAA
This sequence comes from Steromphala cineraria, assembly GCA_916613615.1. Taxonomy (NCBI): domain Eukaryota; kingdom Metazoa; phylum Mollusca; class Gastropoda; order Trochida; family Trochidae; genus Steromphala; species Steromphala cineraria. Next base: position 50,595,896 of record OU744730.1, read on the forward strand.
CAAATAACAAACATAAACCAAACTCCTGTTAAGGAACATAACTTGACCAAGGAGGTTAAGCGTGAGCAGATTGGAAACTCCACCTCAACCCCTTGTGCAAAACCCCCGACAATCAAGTCCACAGATTCTCCCATATCCATCAAGCATGAACAGATGAGGCAGCAGACACAAGAAGCAAACCTGGTTGAGGTCAAGTCACAGGTGATCTTGAACAACGAGGATGATGATGATATTGTGTACATTGAGACCACATACATGAAGCGCGAACCAGGGGGGAGTCTTGATGATAGTGTTGTTTACATGGGAGATGACTCCTGCTATGAGTTTGATATCCCTGAGGAAGAGGTCTCTGTTGTAGATCTTTGTGATGATTAAGGGGAATTCTGCATTTCCTTAAACAACCCGTGCCTCAATTGCGATCACAATATTATAAGAGAAAATATGGTATATCTAACATTTGGTTGAAGTCACTTCAATTTCAAAGTGTGATTGTTGGTATGCTTGCCAACAACTGATTGAATCTTACACAGTGCCAATGAAATTATGCATTGATTATCATACGTCAGTCTTAACACTTTTGTCAACATAGCTATGGTTTTTCAAAGTAATTGAAATACTTTAAATCCCATATCACTTAGTCCAAAGTGATTGGCAGATAAGACTTTTTTTAAACCAATGATCTGGTTGAACACTGAAGTGACCATAAGTAGTTTCTACCCTTTGTCAAAAGTTTATGTTTGGCTGTTTCTAATCAAGATATGTCTTCCTACACAAAGCCTGAAACAGTTTCCAAACTGTTAGTTTGTTGCCTTGCTGCCCTTGAGTTCTCTGTGCTGGTATCAGCACCCCTACAGGCAATTGTTAGCAACCTCCAGTTACTTTCTGATTGGAGTATTGCTTTCTCTCATAGTAAACTAGAGAGCAAGTACAGAAAACGGGCAACAAGGCATAAAACTGACAGTTCAGAAACTGGCGTTTTAGGCTTTGCGTAGGAAGATGATCAAGATACATAGAATCATGATTGCTACTGTAGCAATCGGCAATTAAAGCTGCTTTACACCAAACAATTCGGCTGTTCTGGTGATGATTTTCTTTAAACAAGGTCAATACAAGTGGTTACAAGAAATTCTGTTGAATATATAAATAAGTACAAATTAAAGCAATATTTCAGTGTTAGTCGGAGAACTCATAAAGAACCTCGAAAATATGTCCACTTATAAACACATTTCGAGGGAAGAAATTACTCGAGTTGAAATACCAGAATATGGTGCCTGTTTATTCAATGATTTGAAATTGAAAAAATTAAGTGTACCTTTTATGTTTAGTGTTGTTCCTAAACGCGGTCATGAGGAAATGTGCCCCACTATTTCTGCTTGTTATCCCTTGATATATGGAGAAGTAAAATATTTTTTCCATTTCATCTGTTTAGAAAAGGCCATATTGACCCCATTACCTGACCTAGGAACAAAACTGCTTCATATTTTACACGATTTATAAATTAAATTAAATGTTAATCTTTATTTAATTTGACAATTTTGCCTTCTGATTTGATATTTTCATGTTTGTTTTGCTGAAGAGAAAGACAAGACATTATTCAAAACCAATGCAATCTGAGGTGATTTGACTGAATGGGAATGAATGTTAATGAAAGCATGCCATTGCTATCTTTGAACTCGGTGATGTTTACAAATAATAACTGATGGTACTGATCAAACAAAATATACCTTTTCTTTGAGTCTGATTACCTTTCCCTTCCTTTTTCTAAACAAATTTATGATTATGTTCATCTGAGGTGGTTACGGCTGCATAATTATTTGTTTTTGAACAATGAACACTGCATATATATAAGATGTTTTTGAGAGATTGTTTTGTTTTTTATGTGACAATATATAAGCTTGTTAGTCAGAATAATGTGTTCATAATTTATCACAATTAATTACTTGGTTTTATTATTAACAAATAACTTAAGTTTTGTTCCAGTATGTAAAATTTTCATAATCAAAATAATGTTGGTTATTGGTCATATTTTGTTCATTTCATTTTGTATATGCAATATTTACCGGTATTCAGTTTCATGTTCAATAATGTGTACCCATCTTGACGGAGAAAGTGTTCATCATATGAAAGAGTATAATACAATGAAGAATTGGTGATAAAGAATTATTTGTCCTTTTTTTCTTCCTTGCCTTTTTGAAATTATACAGATTTAAATCTGTAGTTGTGTCATCACATTGCATCCATTTATATTTCGAGAATTTTCTCATATCGCACTGACTCTTAGCTCATCAGGCCTGAAAAATATGATAGGCTTCTGGCATCACATTGCATCCATTTATATTTCGAGAATTTTCTCATATCGCACTGACTCTTAGCTCATCAGGCCTGAAAAATATGATAGGCTTCTGGCATCATATTGCATCCATTTATATTTCAAGAAATGTCTCATATCGCACTGACTCTTAGCTCATCAGGCCTGAAAAATGTGATAGGCTTCTCAGTTCTGGCATTGCATGGTGTCTAGAGTCTTTCTTCTTGTACTGTTAGGAAATTAGACTTTTAGCTCCACTAACTTTAGAAATCTCTTTTGTATAAATGTACAGACTCATTGACTAGTGAATATTTAATGATGGATTTGGTAACCCAAAATACGGGGCCATATGGGCATATGATCCTAAATACTTATCACAAATGGAAAGCTGAGACATACAGGTAATAATTTAGATTTGGTAACTTCACAGTCGAAGTAAACCTAGCTTCAATAAAACTCAATTCACTCCCACTAGCAAGTCTAGCAACTCCCACTAGTTTAGCAAGTGGCAGTAGCTGGTCGTGTCAGCCGACCTATGACCCTCCAATGTTATCTGTGCCAATGCATACTATTGTTGCTTGGTTGGTCAATTCAGCCTTTAAATTCATGTTCATCATCTTGACTCAATCAAAGAGGATCCTTCTATGGTGACCGACAGACTATATGATTATATCTTTCGAGTTCTAAAGATGGATATTCCTAGATCGATAAAGGTCACAATATCCTATTAATAGAAAAATTTTTACTTTTAACAAACTACAGTTGTTGATATATCAACTCTAATTATATCACAACCCATCCCGCCAGGGAGCTCGGCAACTATGTCTGCAGTAGAGAACTGTTCTTCACGCAGTCAGGTTTGGGTGCAATGATACACTGAATTTGGTTTAAACATATTTTTATTTCGTTATGAAACATGGATAGGCGAACAAGCCTTTAGGCTTATACTAACGCCGCTCCAATATATATTATTACAGGCTGGATAACAAATTATAGCAATATAAGTTATCGCATTGCATAGCGGGTTACATCGGTATTTATTATTCCCGCGAAAGGTTTTATGCAACGAGCGGAACGCGAGTTGCATAAAATCTTTCAAGGGAATAATAAATACCGATGTAACCCGCTATGCAATGTGATAACGAATTTATCTTACCGAATGTCTAAAACTATTGTTAAAAACACAATCAGAAGTGAACAAAACCTTTATTTCAAAACAACAACAAAGGTCCGAGTCAGGGCATACTGGTTGACCTATGACCTTATCACGTGACTTTGAATGATTGACGTGGAAGCACGCTTTACTCGCGGGGTATAAGGGATTTATTCTCCCTCGGTGAAGGTGTATATGGGAATTTGTTAAGGGTCACGTGAACCAATCAGAGATCGAGATTCTTACATGAGGTAGGATAAAAATCATTAGATTATATATATGATCAAAATTGAAGGAAAACAATAAATGTTAAGGGACAATCGTCAAATGTTGTTGTTGTTGTTGGGTATGCCTACTGATGAAATTAACTGCAGCTTAATTTCTAAAATATTTCATATAATCAAGAAAAACGGTTACTTTTGTTAATAAATTCATGTAATGAAATGAGGATATTACTATTTGTTAAGTTGCTCAGGTTACCATTGCCGTATAAAACTGTCATTAAGTCTGAATATAAAAATACATACTGATTCTTAAGTTTTGATGGTTGGGGCAGTTAAACAGATAGTGACTAACATCTTCCTTGTAATGTCAACATGAACTGAATTTCAGCACAGTACCACCGATGGTTCGCTAGTTCCAGTCTATGCTGGCAGGTTTCACCGCAATACATAGCCACAATAGTGTTGCGGGTTTTCTCCCTGCAAGAATACTAGCAGGCGCGATATAAGTGAAATACCCTTGAAAGCGGCAATAAACCCCATTTCACCTCACCTTTATCAACCATGTTATTGGTGGTAAACATGACATTTTGAAGAACCCCAAGGCATATAAGGATTCCACATCAATAATTCAAGCTCCCTAGATCTAGTATTTAGAAAACAATAGAGAACTTTACCTTTCAAGAGCTTTAACTGAGAAAAAAACCTCATAAATATCTTCTAAAATTGAAGCCCCTTTTGACCTTAATTGGGTGAAGATGATCAATAAAATTAATCAAAAAAACTTGATCACTGAAACATCTGCGTATTACATTACAACTACATACAAAAGGCAAAATATACTTTTTAAGGGGACGGGATAGCGCAGCATTTGGGACTTTGGCTTTGAATCAAAGAGGTTCGGGGTTGATATCCCAACGGGCTAAGCAAATTTGTTTGCACTAGAGAACTGTTTTACATGCAGTAAGGTTTTGGTGCAGTAAAATCCATGGTTGACTAGTTCCAAACAATGCTCGCAGGTTTCAGCACAATGCATAGCCACAATGGTGTTTTAGGCTTTATCCTTACAATAATACTAACAGCCATGATATAAGTGAATACTCTTGAAAGCAGTGCTAAAACCCAAATCACCTTACATTAGGGTAGTAGCATTTTGAGCTCATCAGGTCTGAAAGACCCGATGGGCTTATGGCATGGCAAGGCGTCCGGCGCCCGTCCATCCGTCCGTCCATCCGTCCGTCCATCCGTAAACTTTTCACATTTTCATCTTCTTCTCCGAAACCAATGACTCCAGAGAGCTGAAATTTGATGTGCAGACTCCTTGGCAAATGGGGATTCTAAATTGTAGATTTTGTGACCCCATGACCCCAAATGGGGTCACAGGGGTCAAAACCCTAAAAACCTATTTTCATCTTCTTCTCCAGTTCCAGAATGTCTAGAGAGCTGAAAAGTTGTGTGTAGACTCTTGGCCAATGGGGATTATAACTTGTAGATTTTGTGACCCCATGACCCGAAATGGGGTCACAGGGGTCAAAACCTTTAAAACCTACTTTCATCTTCTCCTCCAGTTCCAAAAGGTCTAGAGAGCTGAAAAGTTGTGTGTAGACTCTTTGGCCAATGGGGATTCTAAATTGTAGATTTTGTGACCCCATGACCCCAAATGGGGTCACAGGGGTCAAAACCCTAAAAACCTATTTTCATCATCTTCTCCACTTCCAGAATGTGACCCCATGACCCCATGACCCCAAATGGGGTCACAGGAGTCAAAACTTTAAAAACCTACTTTCATCTTCTCCTCCAGTTCCAAAAGGTCTAGAGAGCTGAAAAGTTGTGTGTAGACTCCTTGGCCAATGGGGATTCTGAATTGTAGATTTCATGAACCCATGACCCCAAATGGGGTCACAGGGGTCAAAACATATTTCAATCAAAAGTCTGATGAGCTACAGAGCCCATGGCTCTATTTTTTTTGATAATTTTATTTTCTAAATTTTTAGCTCATCTGGCCTGTAAGGCCCGATGGGCTTATGGCATGGCATGGTGTCCGGCGTCCGTCCGTCCGTCCGTCCGTCCGTCCGTCCGTCCGTCCGTCCGTCCGTCCGTCCATCCGTCCGTAAACTTTGTGGAATTTCGACTTCTTCTCCAGAACCATAAGGCCTAGAAAGCTGAAACTTTGTGTACAGACTCCTTAGCTAGTGAGGATTATAAATTGTAGCTTTGGTGGCCCTGTGACCCCTAATAAGGGCCACAGGGGCCACACCCTAAAACCTATTTTCATCTTCTTCTCCAGAACCATAAGGCCTAGAAAGCTAAAACCTTGTGTACAGACTCCTTGGCTAGTGAGGATTATAAATTGTAGCTTTGGTAGCCCTGTGACCCCTAATAAGGGCCACAGGGGCCACACCCTAAAAACCTATTTTCATCTTCTTCTCCAGAACCATAAGGCCTAGAAAGCTGAAACTTTGTGTACAGACTCCTTGGCTAGTGAGGATTATGAATTGTATCTTTGGTGGCCCTGTGACCCCTAATAAGGGCCACAGGGGCCACGCCCTAAAAACCTATTTTCATCTTCTTCTCCAGAACCATGAGGCCTAGAAAGCTGAAACTTTTTGTACAGACTCCTTGACTAGTGAAGATTATAAATTGTAGCTTTGGTAGCCCTGTGATCCCTAATAAGGGCCACAGGGGCCACGCCCTAAAAACCTATCAGACAGTGAAAGAAGTCCACACTAAAATATCCAAGGAGAAATAAATTTGCCATAGACTGTCATCTAATGCAGAAAAATAGGTTTTTAAGATTGTGACCCCTGTGACCCTATTTGGGGTCATGGGGTCACAAAACCTACAGTTTAGAATCCCAATTGGCCAAGGAGTCTACATGCAGTCTATCAGCTCAATAGACCTTTAGGAGCTAAAGATGATGATGAAAATAAGTTTTTAAGGTTGTGACCCCGGTGACCCTATTTGGGGTCATGGGGTCACGAAATCTACAATTTAGAATCCCCATTGGCCAAGGAGTCTGCACATATAATTTCAGCTCTCTAGACCTTTTGGAACTTGAGAAGAAGATGAAAATAGTTTTTTAAGGTTGTGACCACTGTGACCCTATTTGGGGTCACAGGGTCACCAAAGTTACAAATTAGAATCCCCATTGTCCAAGGAGTCTGCACATATCAATATTAACTCTCTAGACCTTTTGGAACTGGAGAAGAAGATATGAGAATGGGTTTTTAAGGTTGTGACCCCTGTGACCCTATTTGGGGTAATGGGGCCACGAAATCTACAATTAAGAATCCCAATTGGCCAAGGAGTCTGCACATATCATTTTCAACTCTATAGTCCTTTTAGTACTGGAGAAGAAGATGAAAATAGGTTTTTAAGGTTGTGACCCCTGTGACCCTATTTGGGGTCACAGGTTCACCAAAGTTACAAATTAGAATCCCCATTGTCCAAGGAGTCTGCACATATCACTTTCAACTCTCTAGTCCTTTTAGAACTGGAGAAGAAGATGAAAATAGGTTTTTAAGGTTGTGACCCCTGTGACCCTATTTGGGGTCACAGGTTCACCAAAGTTACAAATTAGAATCCCCAATGTCCAAGGAGTCTGCACATGTCACTTTCAACTCTCTAGTCCTTTTAGAACTGGAGAAGAAGATGAAAATAGGTTTTTAAGATTGTGACCCCTGTGACCCTATTTGGGGCCATGGGGTCACGAAACCTACAGTTTAGAATCCCAATTGGCCAAGGAGTCTACATGCAGTCTTTCAGCTCAATAGACCTTTTGGAGCTAAAGATGATGATGAAAATAAGTTTTTAAGGTTGTGACCCCTGTGACCCTATTTGGGGTCATGGGGTCACGAAATCTACAATTTAGAATCCCCATTGGCCAAGGAGTCTGCACATATAATTTCAACTCTCTAGACCTTTTGGAACTTGAGGAGAAGATCAAAATAGTTTTTTAAGGTTGTGACCCCTGTGACCCTATTTGGGGTCACAGGGTCACCAAAGTTACAAATTAGAATCCCCATTGTCAAAGGAGTCTGCACATATCATTTTTAACTCTCTAGTCCTTTTGGAACTGGAGAAGAAGATGAAAATAGGTTTTTTAGGTTGTGACCCCTGTGACTCTATTTGGGGTCACAGGGTCACCAAAGTTACAAATTAGAATCCCCATTGTCCAAGGAGTCTGCACATATCATTTTTAACTCTCTAGTCCTTTTAGAACTGGAGAAGAAGATGAGAGTTGTTTTTTAAGGTTGTGACCCCTGTGACCCTATTTGGGGTCATGGGGTCACGAAATCTACATTTTAGAATCCCCATTGGCCAAGGAGTCTGCACATATCATTTTTAACTCTCTAGTCCTTTTGAACTGGAGAAGAAGATGAAAATAGGTTATTAAGGTTGTGACCCCTGTGACCCTATTTGGGGTCACAGGGTCACCAAAGTTACAAATTAGAATCCCCATTGGCCAAGGAGTCTGCACATATCATTTTTAACTCTCTAGTCCTTCTGGAACTGGAGAAGAAGATGAAAATAGGTTTTTAAAGTTGTGACCCCTGTGACCCTATTTGAGGTCACAGGGTCATCAAAGTTACAAATTGGAATCTCCATATGCTAAGGTACCTGTACACAAAATTTCAGCTCTCTAATGTGTATGGTTCATGAGAAGAAGTCGAAAGTGTCAAAAGTTTACGGACGGACGGACGACGGACGGACGACGGACGACGGACGGACGCCGGACGACGGGCCATGCCATAAGCCCATCTGGACTTTCAGTCCTGATGAGCTAATAAAATTTATCATAAAACGAAGAACAAATTACACAATTATAAAACAATATGTTTCTAATCAAAAACCCTATACATATCTGATTTTGAAATAGTTTCCCTCTCTGAGACTCACACTGTTAATGAAAAAGAAACCTAAAGGCATGATTCTTTTGAAAGTCACTGAGCGACCGTTGAGTATTCCCGAAGTCGTGGACATCCAAAAGGTGTTATCATTGGCTGCAAATAAGGGAGATATCTCAAGTTACAACTTTTTGCCGCTAGCGCGATCTGCCGGAACCCCAGGATTTTGGCGTAATTGAACAGAGGCTAACTGGGGTATGACTGAGTTGCCTCTGTGGGGAGAGAATGGTGATAAATGTAAGTGAATGCTAAATGTATTATTTTATTTTTTTTATCACTTTATTTATTTTTTGGGGTACCTATTTCTTTTTTGGGGTACCTAAATGTATTATTTTGACAGTGTCAGAAATATCATTACACAAGCCATTCATCCATAGTCAGAGGACAAAGTAAGAAGATTCCCTTAAAATCCATTGGCGGCCATTTTTTGTGAACACCAGGAATCGCAAGGCTAAACTTTACGTTACATACTTGAATTTTTAATTCTCCATTTAGTTTAAATACATTGTCTTTAAATACATTGTTTTTCAATTGGAACCATTATTTTTCATTTCCTTGACATCACCTTATATTCCCCCTAAAAATGTGCTACTGCCCCTTTAAGAAAATGAATTTAAGAAACAGTTTTTAAAATAAGATAGAAGGATCATCTAGAAGTATATAGTTACAAAAACATCACTACAAATGTTTCACTTATTTAACTGCTTAGACTTATTTGTAACTGCTTCAACTTTAACTTGATATTTCAGTGTAAAAATCCAAATTACCTTATTATTGAAAATGAAAGTATGTTGCTGTAATCATTTTTATTCTTTAGACTGAAGTGGTTAAACTTTAGAAAGTAACTAATAAACAAAAATATGTCTCCTGTTTAATCACAAATTAAAAAATCTTTCAAATTAAGAAAAATGCCTAATGAACATATATGGTCACTACTGACTGCTATGACTTGTCCAAAGCAAGAGGAAGGGCTTGATAAACAATTTGGAGAAAAGAAAATCTCAAATGTATTCATAGATTTTAATCTAAAGATTTAAGAGATAAATGCCATTTGCAAATTGAACAAATTTAATATTTTTATATTTGGGTTAACACTATCCGCTAGAAATGTGACAATACAGGAGAGTCACGATACGGTACATATGTCAAAATCGGAGTAGCGATACAATACGTATCTCTTCACAAAATATCTGGGTCAATTAATTTTGTGCAAGAATTTAACTTTGATGTAATTCTAATATGATCCAACTTCCAAGTATGAGGGGAGGTTCTTGTGTGCATAAATTATCTTCTATATCTCTATCTCAGGTTTCAGCATCTATATTGAGAATTCATTAATATTTTATGTATCACGATACGCATCCTTGAAAACAATACAATTAATATATCGTGGACTGTGATTCAAAGCTGTATTGCCGTATCATAACAACTCTACTATCTGCAAATTGTTGTACTTTTTCATGTAAAAATCCCTTTACAAAGACTTCTCAATTTGAGTATGTAACCAAATGACTACATTAAATAAAATCATAAAAGGTATTAATAGATACATAAAAGCTATGAGACAACAGTCAACTCTGTGAATCAATCGGCTGATACCTGTCAGCCAAGCTGAAATCTGAATAACAACAAGACAAAGCTACATTTTAAAAAATGACATGAACAGTGAATTACATTGACTACATATATAGTCATGTACACAAAAGGTTTTTAAAAGATAAAAAAATCAGCCTTTGATGCATGAGATCGTTATTTATCTCTTTTACACAAATCTCAGAGTTATTTTTTTTAATACTTCTAATTGGCATGCACTTTGAGTCATACTTTTTCATATTAAATCGGAAACAAACATGTATATTTCATAAAAGAGAAAACCAAAGAAATACTGAAAGACAATATCGCTAAGAACAACACTGCAAAGAGCTCGGAACGGTTTGGAGTTTCACCAAGGGCAGATAACTCTCATATACGGAAGTCCGCTGTGAGAAAAGTGTTGAATTTTTCAACAGTTGTCAAAATGGAAATGTCAAGAAAGCTTGCCTATTTTATGCCATAGCAAGTAAACGTATTTCTTTAACTGAAAATTATCTCTATCAAAAGGTTAAACATGTTTACAAAAGCAACGTTTATTAAGCAATAATTAAACCAACAGCAAGCAGTGAAATTAATTGCAGTGATGCACAATTTATTATATCCTGTTGAGAATAAGACACTCACATGCATGAGCTAAAAGTGACTGTTCCATTTTTTTTCATTGTCGTAATTTTTGTTTTATTGTCAAACGGGATACCACACATAAAAAAATAATTTTAAGATATGTTTAAACTTCATTACTACTTAATTTCTTAAAAATTTAATATAATAATGGCCATAATAATTGTGCTAATGTTATTTTGGAGAGAAGAAAATGTATCTGTTTTTGGAATATTTCAATCATTTTGATGGTCAAGTCGTGATGAAATCCATATTGTCTCACTGATGTACAAAGATTGTCCCTGATTTTATTTTTGTTTTGTTTTATGAGGGAACACTAATTATGATATGTGTTCAGAAAGTAGAAAAGACCTTTGACTTGTTTGCAAATAATTATTTTCAATTTCGCTTGTTTGCAAATTATTATTTCATTTTTTAAATAAAATTTGTTTTAAATCCCGTCTGTTCAATGAAAATCATTGCTTATTTATGTTTGAAGAACATTGATAGGAGTTGTATACATATTCTCTGAATCTACCATGGACATATTCTATTAACAAGGGCTTTATGATAAGTATAACAATGTTTATTTCTGAAGAGCTAACCTCATCACATTTGTTGGGCTTTGATACAAATCTTAATGAGATATGTGGAAATGTAAGTTAAATATCTACCGGTATATAGTTCATCCCTCAATTACACCCAAAAATGAGTAAAATTTGTTTTCCATTTCAAACCAACAGCCTCATTTATTGCATTGAAACAGTTACATATAAAATTTACATGGATTTAGTTATGTACCAGTTATATACATATTGACCAGTATAAACCAGGTTTTTTTTAAGTGCATCTGGTTAAGCAAAAATAAACTTTTTTTATAATGGGGCATTTTTCATGGTTCAGTGAGGAAATTGTACAGATATCCTCTTATTATCAGTTTGTCAAGGTTTATCAATAAAGCTCAACCAATTATGACACTAATGCAGGAATGTCTATGTTATTTCACTGGGATTATCCCAAAGTCTTATATCATTAATGATCCCTTGTTTATAATCCTACCTTATGAGAGCATTATTGGACTTTTGATATAAAAGTTATGTGAAAAAAAACAGTTTTGGGGCACATGCCAACTTACCAAATGAATCTGATCTTCATATGATCTTAAATCTTATATAGGCCTTCAGACTACCAGTTTCCACAAGCCTACTTCTTTCTTTTAAACCATGATCTACTGGACTAGTGCAAATCTGAAAACTTTGTCTGTTGTCAATCAAAATTGATAAAAACTTCAGTGTACACTGTACAGTTCATCATAATCAATTGGCCCATTGTCTGATGTCTTTTCGGCATATTCCTACATTTTTCACGGTTAGACTTCTCTTCCAAAACTGTTGCACCCTCAAATTTGAGTTTTGTTTGTTTGTAGAAGCCATCATGGCGTACAATATCAATGACTCTAAGGATGGGGTCAACCCATTCAACCGTCCTCTTGACAAGGACACAGGACCAGAGAAGACTCATCCTCCTGATGTCCCGGAATGTAACTTGATGGAGGACAGAAAGTGTGAGGACGGCTCCTGTATCTCCAAAGTTGAACTCTGTCGTAAGTTAAAATTTTGTTAATCTTTGTGATGAGTAGAATCATTTACACCTTGTAGATAAAACTTTGTATGATACTTTGACAAGTCAAACTTTGTCCACTGCTTTGGTAAGTATACCTATGTCCACCTCTGTCATAATAAGAACTTTGTTCACACCTTTTTAGGTAGAACTTTGTCAACCGCTTTCATAGGTAGAAATTTGTCCAGCGCTTTGAAGAGCAGAACTCTGTCCACTGCTTTGTCCACAGCTGTCATTAAAAGAACTTTATAAACCTCTGGATAAGTAAATTTTTTCCCACCACTTTAATGTTTAGAACTTTATCCACCGCTTTGAAGAGAAGAAATTTGCCAACCTGTGTGATGAAAAGAGCTTTGTTAACCTGCGCGATAACACCGCTAATGTCGAAATATTGCCCAAGCGGCTTAAAACAATAACCCCCTCACTCACATGCGTGATAAGTAGAACTTTGTCCATCATTGTAACAAGTCAAACTTTGTTCACCACTTTCATGAGTTAAACTATGTTAACCTCTGTCATGAGAACTGTCCACCTCTGTCAAATGAAGAACTTTGTCTATTACTATTATGAGAACTTTGTCCAGTGCTTTGATAAGTAGGGCTTTTTCCACCGCTGTGATTAGTAGTGCTTTGTCCATCTTATTGAAAGTAGAGCTTTGTCCACTCATTTGGTACATCGATCTTTTATTACCTCTTTGGTTAGTTTAACTTTACCACCCCTATTTGAGGACAGTAAGAATTTTGTCTACCTCTTTAATAATAAAAATAAAATAAATAAGATGTTCATTTATACAGGGCATTTATACAAGGTATTAACCCTTAAATATTAACAATTTCTTCAAATTAGCTTTTTGATATCCAATTTGTGATCTACAGCTGATGAGCAGGTTCTGAACCAGAACACCATCCTGATAATGATCGTAGTGGGCATGGCGGTCGTCATCTTCCTCATCATCCTCTACTGCTTCCAACAGAGACAACGGGGCAACGGCAGATCAGGTATAAATAATAATAACACTTTATTGTCCTCACTACAAGTCAGTGTATGAAATAATTTTTCAAGATCACTAGCAAACTGGGCTAGAAAGTTTTCAAAGTTACTAACCCAAAAGAAAAATTACTAGTCCAATAAAGTAAAGATAAAAAATGTTTTCTGATATTCATTGTTTGAAAAACTAAATACATATCTGCTCAAGAGGTCTTGGCATGTGATTGGGGTGATCAGAAACTAACACAAAATAGTAACTGAATGAATTACAAAGTTGAACGAAAAGAAGTCAAAATATTTTTGATATACCAATCCACACTAGCCAAACGGGCTATCATTACTTTTTTTCTTCTAGCCCAGGCAAATTTCAACTAGCATCGGGCTACCGGGTTACACTGCTACAAGTACATGTTGGAAATTCAAATTGTTCTTAATCCCCATTTACAGTGTTGTTTTGTCAACCAGGGAAGCAACGAATCCTATCTTTTAACGTATTTTAGTTTAGGAATCCAACCTGACCAATCGCAAGGACTCCTATCAGTGGTATCAGTTTGGGGGGCGGGGGGCGGGGGGCTGGGGTGTAATCGTTTCACATGATCACCGCTAAAAGTTATTTCAAAACAACGTTATTTGGGTTTTATCTGTGATAACTGGTTACAGCAATGTGGGACAAGGTGGGCTGCATTCAGACCTTTGTTTTACAGATAAACATCCAGAAAGGTTATTGTTTTAAAGTCACTTTTGCAAATCTGACGGCTATAAAGAGATTTTGTGCAAACAAAAATATTATATTAATCAATAAAAGAAGTTTAAATCATCTTATCAAGTTTGATTAGGTTTTGCTTTCTCTTGCATGAAACGTTCCCAGCAAAATGGCCACATAAGGTTTTCTTGTTACATGACACTTTTCTTCAACTACAGATGTGTTGGTTGATTATACCCCCCTGTTAAATAGTTTTTGTCTGTCAGTTTAAATTTAATGTGGGTATTTTGATAAAAAAAACCCCATCTAAATGATATGCTTCATCAGCTTAGGTAAGAATTTGCATGTGATGAAAGGAAATATGATAAACTATTTTTTCACTTCAGGTCGGAATGACAATTTTGAGTCCATGAATGGTGACGGTTTAAGCGGGGATGGTGACAACGCCTCCCTCTTTCTCCCCCCACCCACGTACGAAGAGGTTGTGACCACGAATCTATATCCTGCCACACCACAGATGACACGAAATGTAAGTTTATGCCTGTATGTCGACTGCACTTGAATACTAAACATTCAGAGTTTGAAAATTACCATCAACTTATTGTGATACCCACTGGAGAGTTTCGAAAAACAGAATTTTGTAGTAGCTTGGTAGGGAGTTTCTGTCCCCTTCATTGATTCATTTATCAATCATCTCAACTTCTGTTTGCCTATATATGCATCATACGTGAATCTCCTTTCTGCTTTCCCTCCAAAACCTTTCATCCAGATTAACAGAACATCAAGTACCTGATTATGCAAAATATTATAAGTTATCACATTGCATAGCGGGTTACATAGGTATTTATTATTCCCGTGAAAGGTTTTATGCAACGAGCGGAACGCGAGTTGCATAAAACCTTTCAAGGGAATAATAAATACCTATGTAACCCGCTATGCAATGTGATAACGAATTTATCTTACCGAATGTCTAAAACTATTGTTAAAAACACAATCAGGGTGAACAAAGCTTTTATTTTACGGCATACTGGTTGACCTATGACCTTATCACGTGACTTTGAATGATTGACGTGGAAGCACGCTTTACTCGCGGGGTATAAGGGATTTATTCTCCCTCGGTGAAGGTGTATATGGGAATTTGTTAAGGGTCACGTTAACCAATCAGAGATCGAGATTCTTACATGAGGTAGGATAAAATAATTTAACCTTCCAGTGTCTTTGTCTTATTAAACGTCATGTCATTTTCTCGTGCTATTAGACAAAATATAAGCATTTATGGAGTTAAAATTATATTTTTCATTCCTTTTTAGACCAGAATGTCCTCTTCAGACGAACCACCGATGACACCACCTCCAAACTATGAAGTTGCTTTGAATATCTTAGCACAGAGCCATGAATCTGTTTTGATAAATAAGAACAAAAGCAAGCGGTCATCTCCAGTTGTTCGACGTAGTGTATCTATAGACCATTTGGGAGCGGGACAATATATTCAGCTTCGTGAAGGAAATGGCTCACCAAACAGAACAATAGGTGAATCGGACAGTTAGTATTCAAGTTTTCACAATGGATGTTGTTGACATGTATTGGTGGAAAAGATGGTGATGGAAATCAAGGAGATCCTAACAAGATAAAAATCAAAAAGACCATTTATTGATTATCAAGCTCATGCAACAGACTGCCAATTGAAAAGTTCCAATAGACAAGATGGAAATAGAAACAATTCTTATCCTTGACACATGATCAGAAATGAAATTTATTCATCGAAGAATATGTAAAATGTGAAAGTTTCATCAAAAGGATTTAAAAAATGGAAGATATGGATCATTGACAAAAAATTGTTGAAGAGGATAAATGGAGTAAATGTTTTACCTATCCAAGAAGAAAAAAATGGAAATGAATTAAAGAGAAGGAGAAATTATTTTTAATAATGATATAAGTTACAAATATATTGAAAAGACTTAGATTAATAGCAAGATATCAAAATGACTGAAACATCCTGCTACATCATCGGATTGGTTTCTGCTCGATATACACTGATATTGATCTGCCCACTGAAGGAATGTATGGATCTTTATACGAGCAGCAAATGATATGCCTGGCAACCAGATGCAGTCCAAGGATGAAAGAAAGTTTAGACATTTGTTACCATATATGTGTAATGTTGCAAATATCAAGAATATATATTCTCATCAAAGTTTCATGCTTTGGGTTATATGCAAATACATAAAGGACAGAGGTGAGAGAGGAATGGTCAAATGGTATGTAACCTAAAATGATCTTATGCTTTTTTCTGATGAAAACAATACTCAAAATTTAATCAAATTTTCCAATGCAATTCAGATTTGTTTTCCAATATGAAATAATGAAAATCTATATGATTTCTATGGGGTTACTTTTATAAAATTCTTTGAATATTCTTTCAAGTAAATTTTGAATGTTTTTTTGTAAATTCTGCTATCATTATTTCGTTTTTTGGGGGATAGAAAAACCTCATAGAAATTAACTCCCTCAAATTGTACTTTTCATATTCCACTGTCAAATTCCAGGGTAGATAACTCATTAACAAAAGCCTGTCCGAGAACAACGGCTAGATTGAAAATTGAAAGTTTTATGGATCTGCCCTGGTCAAATGCCGTCCAAAATTTCTCAAAAGATTAATAGAGAAATATTGATAGATCTTGAAAGAAACAAATTATAAAACCATTTTTTCTTCCACATAAACATTAAAATCAATTTGTAATTAAAATTTGAAATTAAAGGAACAACAAATCGACTAATATTAACTTGTTTTTTATCAATATTTTGCCACTGGCTAACAATTAAAGATGTATTTGAAAAATATTTGATTTGTAACATAGGTATATTTCTATTAATCTTTGAGAAATATTGTTTTCACTACATTCTCACCGTTAATTTGTATGTCAGCTTATTGGTGTGATTTATGAAATGCCTTCTCTTTGTATGCATATTTTTTATAAACTTTCTATTTGATAAGTATTTTTCCCGTTGCAGTTTTGATATTGATGCTATCGTTGATATAATTTTTACTGTAACTGTACATTCCCAGAAACTGGCTTTATTTCACTGTTTGTATTTCATTTTCTATAAATGGTTTATATGTGTAGTAGCAGGGATTTGGAAAGACATCTTTAAAGGGTCATTTTCAGGCATTTTAATTATCTGAATTTCATAGGGGCTGTTTGCCCTTTCACCAGTAAATGTCACAATTCTAATTGGCCATTTTTCATCCAATTTGCAAAATTGCCCTTGGCCACCCCTTTCCCATCCCCTGGTAAAAGTTCTTATAATATATGGATAAAAGAGTTTTTGAATTCAATGAGGAATGTTGAATTAATGGTTGTTAAATATTCCCAAGACTTACCCAAATTGATCAGTGTATTTCCTTATCTTATTAAATCTAAACTTTTCCCCATTTGTATAACTTATATTCTCATCTGATTTATCCATTTTCTATTATATCCTTCAGATTCCTTCTCTCATTTATATTCCTATTCGTGTTCTCATACCCACATCACTTTTAGCATTAAGTCTTCCTAGAAATAGATCTTGATAAGATTCCTTAATTTCATGGTATACATTTGAATAGCATATATAGCTTTTTATTGTTGCGACTTCCCCAGAATTGAAATCTTTGATATTCATTAATGGCAGGTTATAAAAATTGTCTTCCTATTGTTAAAGAATTTATATTGTTGTTTTTTTCTTTCTAAAACAATTGTTGAAACATATCATTACTTGTTATACCTGTAGAAAAATTAGTAATCCCTTTAAGATTTCTAGATATTACTAACTTACGATAATTTTAGCTTCTGTATATTTATTGATACTGTAAATAGTCACCAATTATGACTTCAAATAATTGATATAATCTAATGGATTTAAATCATAATTATTGTTTCCTTGACCACAGGCCCATATTAAAAATAAATATGATTACATACATATATATATACAAGTGCATACATTGGTAATGGAAATTTACAAACATTTCCTGGAATAGTTTATATGAATCACTGTTTAAATTTGTCCAAAAGTGAATTTTTTTCTTTCGGATTTCCGAACCCACAACACCCTGAAACCGCCTTTCCTCCATCCAAAAAATACAAAAACCTGACCCCTAGACCTTCACTATTACAAGTATATTACTTTAATTCCCAGATACATGTTAATTCTGTATATTTCAGGTCAGTTTCCTATGTTTGTGCTATGTTTAGCAATGGCATAATTCTTCTTTTTCAATTCTTGGAAAGAGTTGATACTGATCCACTATGTAGTAAGCTTATTATGAGAATAGGGTTTGAAAATGTTATTAATTTGATGTTACCCTTTGTTAGGTTTTTGAAAATAAATATTTTTAAATTAAAGGGACAGGAGCACAGGTCTTTTGACACTTGTGTTAAATCAAATTTTCCTAAATAAATAATAATCAATCTTGATTACCTGTTCTCATTCAAGTCAATTCAAGTATCAAGCAAAAAACTGTTGTTGGCAATTGTTTTGTATACCTATTTATTTATTTGAGGTAGGGATAAGGATTCATGTGACTTAGCCAAACATGCTTTTGATTTAAAAACATTTCCTTGAAATTTTAAACAATACTGTTTAGTTTTCTTAGAACTACTTATCGAAAAAAATGTAACTCAGTCCACGATTATAATCCAATGAGTAATATTTGAGATCACACTTTTTTCAATAGTACAAATTCTTGTCGGTTCGTGACTCTGCACTAAAAGTAGAAGATTCGATACTATTGAAAATAGTGTGATCCCTAATTGTTCACTACCTGATTTGCATTTATCTCTTATAACCTATTGGGTAGTTGCAATCAACAATAGAAATGTTGCTTGTTTGTGACATTCTCTCCCTTCAGAGGCAGATCAAATCATGAAATGTTGATACAGCCTCTGTTGTATTACGCCGACTTTGTGGGATAGAATGGGAGACGCCTGATTGGAGGCAATCAAAGTTAGTAGTGCAATCAGCAACTCTGTTCTTAAATGATGGCAAAGGGGTTGTGATATGAACCAGCCTTTCCATGCGAGAAGCGTTGTCATTTGATAAGGAATTCAAATGGATTGTGGTGCAATTTTTTTCCGCAAGGGGAATCTCCCGGAACCCACGGAATTTGACGTAATAGAACAGAGGCTGTATCAACATTTTATGACTTGATCTGCCTCTGTTGGGAGAGAATGTATAAGTGAATGCTTCTAGTGCTTTTCTACATACCATTATATCTTACATCATAATTCTTTTATGTCTATATGTATTGATGATTCAAGAAGGCAGTTTCATTGTTGGATAATGTGTAAAAGATTTATGTACCGGTACTCATGAAGTGGTTTGTTAAAAAATCATATTGTTATTTTTCTAATGTTATTTTTTCACTTGTGAATGTTGAATGGATGTTATTATACCCCCGCTACGACGTAGTCGGGGGTATATAGCGCTCCGCGTGTCCGTCCGTGCGTCCGTGCGTCCGTCCGTCCGTGCGTCCGTCCGAAATCGTTTCCGGAGCATTACTCAAAAACTATACCACTTAGAAACTTCAAATTTGGTATGGAAGTAGCCTATATGGTGCTGTGGTGCCTTTTAGGGGTTTCAACTCAATGGTCCCAATAATTTTTGAAATTTTGACCAAAAACGGTCCGATTTTTGGACTTTGTCTCGTTTCCGGAGCATAACTGAAAAACTATACCACTTAGAAACTTCAAATTTGGTATGGAGGTAGCCTATATGGTGCTGTGGTGCCTTTTAGGGGTATCAGCTCAATGGTCCAAATAAATTTTGAATTTTTGACCAAAAACGGTCCGATTTTTGGACTTTGTCTCGTTTCCGGAGCATAACTGAAAAACTATACCACTTAGAAACTTCAAATTTGGTATGGAGGTAGCCTATATGGTGCTGTGGTGCCTTTTAGGGGTTTCAGCTCAATGGTCCAAATAATTTTTGAAATCTTGACCAAAAAGGGTGAAACATTTTACTTTGTCTTGTTTCCGGAGCATATATAAATACCAAATGACTTGCACACTTCAAATTTGGTATGGAAGTATACAGTCGAACCTCGGATACCCAGACTCCGTATATCCATAAATCTCACCTTACGGACAAAGATTTTTCAAACATTGTGTCTATATTTCTTAAGAAAAATGACCCAGTTAACCGGACGATTTGCTATCCGGACGATTTTCACCTGTAACCAAAACAAGGTTCGACTGTATAGTGCTGTTGTGCCTTTTAGGGGTAATTCCAGGGTTCCCAGAATTTTATTCAAAAACTACATAGCCGGGGATGTTTTGAAGTGAAATAGTTTTTAGGGTTGCAAGATCATTGTGTTCTTAGTCATAATCATAAATTTTCAAATTAATGTTACGTGAAGGCGGTCAAACTACAGGCGGGGGTATGTGAGCCGCGCTCACTTTTGCCTTGTTTGCAATTTTGTGCATATTTCAATATGTGGTGACTTAAATTGTGAAATTTATGAGATTTGAGATTGATTCTTCTGAAGTATATGTTTAGCATAAACTAATATTTCATTAGAAGTTGTTATCAAATAAAACTAAAACTATTCTACAGTGCTTTTAATGTACTTAAATTAACTGAAATCACTTTTATAGGTTCACTTTACATTCCCTTTGGAAACGATTGTTATCAACAATAGGCACTTTATTACTAACTCCAAAAAATTGGATTTTCTTAAGACTGCAACGAACCATTGTAAATGTCACAAATTGGCTCAGAAAACATACATTATTATTGTATTCATTATTTCTCTTGGTGTGTTATATCTAAATGGCAATATTTAACTAGTGTAATACCACTCACAGGAACCTGATATCGTAAATAAAATGTAGGTAAAACGTAGATAATAAAGACCTACCCCCTCTATATGATAGAGTAAAGGAGTAAATTAAGGCAGCCATTTTATCTTAATTTGCCAAATTTTACTAGTGTAATACCACTGCAGGTAGATGTCACAATTGTGTGTAGTTGTGACATTATACTCTTACCACAGCCTTCAAAATGTTTTGTGATGTGTGTTTCAAGTGCACTTTCATCAATTATGATTTATCAGGGGAAGTAATTAACAGAATACCAAACTTCCTATCATTTATAAAATTGCATTTTTAGCTCATCAGGCCTGAAAGGCCAGATGGGCTTATGGCATGGCCTGTCGTCCGGCGTCCGGCGTTCGTAAACTTTTGACACTTTCGACTTCTCCTCATAAACCATATACACTACATAGGCGTAGGAACCGGGGGGGCAGGGGGGGCAGCTGCCCCCCCAGAGAAAAATCTGAGGGGGCACTGCCCCCCCAAGATTTTTCAAACCTAATTTTTTTTACAGCCCTAAATTCCAATTGTAAAGGAAACTTTATAATATTTAATACAAAACGTGCAAAAAATATGAATTTAATTGTGATTTCAAGGTAAAAATTTAACTTACTCCTCGGTTTCCTTGATAAATATAACAGTAAAAAGGCAAAAGTACGAAAATAACGCCATGACAGCACGTAAGCAGAGCTATTATGCTGTAATTAATGCCCCCTTACGCCCCTATATTCGGAACACCACCATCACCTATATAATCTACATAATGACAGGACACCCCCCCCCCCTCCCCCCCCCCCCCGCTCACAAAAAAAAATCTTGCCCCCCCCCCCCCCCAACTTTCGGACTGTTCCTACGCCTATGCACTAGAGAGCTGAAATTTTGTGTGCAGGTACCTTGGCATGTGGGGATTCTAATTTGTAACTTTTGTGACCTTGTGACCCCAATTAAGGGCCACAGGGGACACGGCCTTAAAACTTATTTTCATCTTCTTCTCCAGAACCAGAAGCCCAAGAGAGCTGAAATGTTTATTTTTTTCTCCAGAAGCATAAGGCCTAGAAAGCTAAAACTTTGTGTACAGACTCCTTGACTAGTGAGGATTATAGATTGTAGCTTTGGTGGCTCTGTGGCCCCTAATAAGGGCCTAAGGGACCATGCCCTAAAAACCTGTTTTCATCTTCTTCTCCAGAAGCAGAAGGCCTAGAAAACTGAAGCTTTGTGTACAAACTCCTTATCTAGTGAGGATTATAAATTGTAGCTTTGGTTGCCCCATGGCCCCTACTAAGGGGGCACCACATTGGCCACACCCTATAGCGAAATCAAATGTAAAGCCTGATGAGCTACAGAGCCCATGGCTCTATTTTTCATCAAAACAGTAAATGATTTGGTAGAAAACAAACTTGGTTCATTTGTACTTAATCATTAACTTGTTTTATAAATTGATGTGTCAAATTGAAGGTTGATTATTACCTGTCAAATTAGTTAATATCTCAGAATTTTGCCTTTCAACTTTGATGTTATGTTGTCGCTCAAGATACTTTTATATTATGATTCCTTTATATTTTCCTTCTTTTTCACATCGGAGACGTTACCCCAGGATCTCATTTTCACAGTTGAAATTTTTACTATATTTGATGGCAAATTCAATCTTTTTAATTGTTAAGTTTTGCAGACTTAGTTTAGATCTGATTTAGTTCTGATTGCTTAAGGCAATAACGTTAGAATCCATGCTGCTGGTAAATGCACAATATATTCATGTGTATTTTAACCCACCTCAAGACTTCTCAATTCAAAACTTACCTGATGTTTTATTGCCTTTTATTTTGTCCGCTCAATGTTGAATCTCATACATGGCGTAAATATTTTGTGTATTTTCATCTGTTTATTGGATAGATATATAGTTCTTGTAAGAAAAAAGTTTGCTTTTATTTTCGAAACAGAAAGGCATCCTGCTACATCATCTTATATGTAGTTCACTACATTAAAGATATTTAACATCCTCTTTATCACTATGGAATATTTCTGCTTGTCATGTGAAGGCTTTGTCAGAAGAAATTACACTGATGTGAGGGCTTTATCACCCTGCTACATCAGCGTATATGTCTCCACGTTATGCTACAACCTCTCCCCTGATATCCTTCTACCCTTTTCTGCCGTATCGTTGACAGGTAGTTACTCAGTGCTATTTATAGCCTTTCTGTTTTCCGTCAAACTATATCGAACTCCATACACTGTTATCTAGCGATGCCATTTGTTGAAATCTAAAAGAACGCGGTTTTGAGCTTAGCAGGAGCCTGCAGTGGGATTTGGATTTATTATCTAATAGCACTCCCATTGGTTACTTTGAATCACGCAATGAGCACGCAAAACGAAGCCCAGAAAGCATAATTTGATTGGCTTGCTATATATAGCGATACGGCAGAATAGGGTAGAAGGTTATCATGGGATAGGTTGTAGCATAACGCGGAGACATATACGCTGATATAGCAGGATGGGGCTTTATTTGATTGAACAAAATTACATCCTTGTATTTACAATAGTCTCAAAATATTTTTCCTCTTTGAATAATCCTAGTGAATATTGAAATGTTACATTTAGGTTCACAAGAGTGCTTGTTATGACTAATTCACATGAAAAGGTTACCGAATTAAAGAACCAATTTGTGAATGTTTTGGTTAAAAACCCATCTTTATTACCACTAGACTAGAGCTGGTTGAAAGTTGGTATCAAAAGTCTTTTGATAATGTTAGACCTAGATGATTGTTTGGGAGATTTTAAGGGCGCCTCTTATGCTCAAGTTGTGTAAATGATTGAGTGAGTGAGCAGTACTTGATATAACTTTAGAAGAAGGGGAGACTAACAGTCTAGCAAAATGAATTCCTTCAATGCTTTCTGTAAAAGAAAGAAATGGTTCTCCCTCAGGCTTTCTGTAGAAAGAAAACTCCGATCCTCTCTTATTTTTAGGGTATAAAGGAAATAGAAAGTTCTCTACCCACAGGGTTTACTTTGAAAGAACCCTGGCCCTCTGTATCAGAGGCAGAAAGCCCTTTCTACAAAAGCCCTTTTAATCAGTGTTTGAAATAAGCATCCAAAAACTGCTCGTCAATAAGGACCCACAGATAGGAAAAACTGTGGCCCCAACTCCGAAACTGTCGGCATTCATTATCAGTACTGTACTGATTTGACTTATTCTAAATAATAATATTCATTGTATCAGTATGTTATAAATACACAACACTGTTATCAGTTTAGAGAGATAGTTATGAGGGTTTGGCAGGGAAATATTTCTTACAGCAAGTATTGTTACAAAGGAACAGTATCATATAAAAAGACTGAGCCTGTAAGGACCTGCAGATATTGAAAAGTGTGGGCTGTGGTGAATAACTGTTGGTGTCGGTCCTACGGGCCTACGCTTATTTCAAACACTGCTTGTAATCCGTCTTTTCTCTTTACATATGCTGATGAAGAAGGATGCCAGGAATGTCTGTTTTCTCCAAACATATCTTAAATAATTTTTTTTAATAAAATTGTTAAAAAGAGAACTGCTGATTTTGGTAGAAAATCATTATATTTGAAAACAACAAAACATTTTGAGATAAAGAAATTGACTGTTACTGGCTTAGTGTATATTATACTGTTTTGTTTAAGGTCTCAATTTAAAAGCAATGCAAATTTTTGTCACCTGAGATGTAACTTAAACATGAGTCTAGTCAATGTTTTTGTATGTGTTGCTTATAGATGTATTGTCAATGTAAAAAATGTTGCTTAGTCGGATTATAAAGATTTCTTAAAGGGGCAGTAGCACATTTTTTGATAATTATATCTTTCAAAATTTTCACTGATAATTGCAAGTTAATGCTAAATGTATTAATTTTACCGTGTCAAAAATCTCATTACACAAGCCAATCAACCACAGTCAGAGGACAAAGTATGAAGATTCACCTAAAATTCATTGGCGGCCATTTTATGTGAACACCTTTAATTCATTTTATGAAAGAAAAGGGAATTGCATGGCTAAACTTTACATTATATATTTGAATTATTACTGCTCCATTTAGTTTAAATACATTGTCTTTCAATTGGAACCATTCATTTTAATTTTCCTGACATCACCTTATATTCCCCCGAAAAACGTGCTACTGCCCCTTTAAATATAAACTTTCATATCTCAACACACATACCGGTCTGTATATCTATTCGGTGATATAAAAGAATAGTAACTAAATTTTCAAGTTTTGAAGTGGCATTAAGAGGTTGCTAGGAAATAACAAAGTTGATATCCTTTAATTGTTAATGTGCAAGGAAGTATAGCATTATATATATGATCTCAAATATACTATATATATAGACTTTGTTATGTTGTACACAGTTGTCAAAACATTTGTTTGATATTCATATTTTTCAATACTTATGACACTAGTATTTGTATTTGTGTTTTGCAGAATATTTGGATTGAAAAAATTGACAAAAGATTTAGGTGTCTGTTTTCAACCGATAATCTCATGTACTTATTTTGTATATTTTGCAATTGAATCATCAAGATAACTATTCATTCTGCTCTTTGTGGATCAAAACCTTAACACAAAACTATAGTACGATTTTAGTTGAAACATAAAGATCAATCAGATTTGTCCAAGATACTTTTAACAAATGAGAGATCTGCTATAAGTTTTGATAAAATCCATGAAATATTATCTCAAACAGACAATGCTTTTGGGAGCATTAACACCTTTATATGGTTTAAATGTCTTATGTATATTGCATGAAGTGAATATATAGCTTAAATCTCAAAGGAGCAGTAGCACTTTTTTGAAAATTTTATATTTTCAATTTTTCACTGAAAATTGCACGTTAATGCTAAATGTATTATATTGATAGCGTCAAAAATCTCAATACACAAACCAATCATCCATAGTCAGAACTCAAATTGAGGTTATACAGAGATTCCATTGGCTGCCATTTTTGTGTGAACACCTTTAATTCTTTTTGTGTAAGAAAAAGGAATGGCATGGCTGAAATTTACATTATATATTTGATTTATTACTGCTTCATTAAGTTTGAATACATTGTCTTTCAATTTGAACCATTTATTTCCATTTTCTCGACATCTTATATTCCCCCTAAAACGTGCTACTGACCCTTTAATGAATTTTGATATATTCACATTTCATTATTATCTGCTCTCGTATCTGCCTAGGTTAATGTTCTGCTTAATCCTATAGTGCGTGCAATTCTGATCAAGGTATCTCTATATCTAAATCAATATATCTTTGTCATAATTATATTGCATCACCAGCTTGTTTCTTCCATTGCTTATATATCAAGCAGATATCAGAAAATGCTTTTACGTTACAAAGTTCATGACGAAACAAAGATATTATGTCATGAACTTGATATTGTCATGATATTTACATCACAGAGATAAGGGCTCATGACTGAAATTATCAGTTTCAGACATTGACTCATTCTTTAACTGAAAATTAGTGAAGGAGGAGGGAAATGAATGAAATTATCTGTCTGTTAAATATATTTTTTTTTAAATGACTCATAATTTCATTAATTGAAACTTGTCACTGTGACAAGTCCCTAGAAAGTGAGTAGTACAAATTTGAATGCAGAATTGAACTTTTTTGACAAGAGAAGTTGATTTGATCATGGTTATTGATATTCTTATGGTTTTTTCAACTTGAATTCTGATGTCTTCATCATGTTTGCAGATATATAAGTATTTGTCATATCTGGTACCATATTTTTTCAAAAATATTGTTATTTGATATATTGATTATTCAAATGGAATGTTTTCATGTCCTGTGTCAATTTCTCTCCTATGGATGCAATTTAAGAATTGTTGAATTATGTATGTTTGTGCAATTGTGTAAATTATGAATTTTCACTTGCAGTCAAGGTCTCCAACTTGTGAACTTGTTTCATTGTTTTATATATATATTCAAGACAAATAAATACTCTTTTCTACCAAGTGAAAGTTGTCTGAGCCTATTTTTATGCCCCCGAATCGGAGATTCCGGGGGTATATTGTTTTTCACCTGTCCGTCTGTCTGTCCGTTTGTCCAAAAAATCTTTAACCTTGGTCATAACTTTTGATTGGTCAGAGCTAGGTCTTTGATACTTGACATATGGATCCCTTGTGATGAGACCTTTCAGATGACACCATGACATTTGACCTTGTGACCTTGACCTTGACACAGCGAGCAGGATACATACGGGGGCATTCGTGTTTCACAAACACATCTTGTTCATGAATGCTTTTCGGTTGTCAAAATATACCCATGGTCCCATCACATACATTCTCTTCAAAGGTAGCTTAAACCATAAAATTAAAAATAGAGCCATTGGCTCTGTAGCTCATCAGACTTAACATTTGATTTTGCTTTAGGGTGTGGCCAATGTGGTTCTCCCCTTAGCAGGGGCCACAGGGTCACAAAATCTACAATTATTAATTCCCCTTGTGGAATTTCGACTTTTTCTCCAGAACCATAAGGCCTAGAAAGCTGTAACTTGGTGTACAGACTCATTGGCTAGTGAGGATTATAAACTGTAGCTTTGGTGGCCCGGTGGCCCTGTGGCCCCTAATAAGGGTCACAGGGGCCACACCCTAAAAACCTATTTTCATCTTTATCTCCAGAAGCATAAGACCTAGAAAGCTGAAACTTTATGTACAGACTCCTTGACTAATGAGGATTATAAATATAGATTTTGTGACCCTGTGGCCCCTTCTAAGGGGAGAACACCCATTGGCCACACCCTTAGCAAAATCAAATGTACAGCCTGATGAGCAACAGAGCGAGTGGCTCTATTTTTAACAGAAATGAAATAAAAAAGAATTATTGGCAACTTATGGCAATATTCAAACAGTTTTAAGTATACAAATATACAAAGCATTACAAAGCATTAGATTTTATTTACAAACAATCCAGTCATTCATCACATTATTATTCTATGATTACGGAAAATGAAACATAAGAAAAACAAATAACAAAATTAAAATTAATGGTTAATATATCATTTTCATTGTACTTAAGGAACAAATGCCTAATGAAGCATCCCCAAAATATTTTTGATGTTACAATAAAGATAATTAAGAAAAAATCTGTGAGAATAAAAAAGGTAAATCATGAAGGAATGACAAACATACATTTTGTTTAATGTTATAATATTACCCGTTAGACAAGAGACACACCAAATAAGGAATCTGATAAATACTTATTTTGTACTATGTCAATGGCACACAAAAAAGAACAATGTCTGTAATAAACACGAAGCTGTTGTACATGATAACTGATGGTCTTCAGGAAACCTATTAAAGGGGCAGTAGGGGGGATACAAGGTGATGTCAGGAAAATGAAAATTAATGGTTCTAATTGAAAGACAATGTATTTAAATTAAATGGAGCAGTAATAATTAAAATATATAACGTAAAGTTTAGTCATACGATTCCTTTTTCTTGCCCAAAATAAATTAAAGGTGTTCACCCAAAAATGGCCGCCAATGGATTTTAGGTTAATCTTCATACTTTCTCCTCTGACTATGGATGATTTGTTTGTGTAATGAGATTTTTGACACTGTCAAAATAATACATTTAGTATTAGCTTACAATTATCAGTGAAAAATTTGAAATATAAAAGTATCAAAAAACGTGCTACTGCCCCTTTAATGTGTCTGAAAATATGCAATTACTTCTTTCAAACTTATATGTGAAACTAGAATTGAAAAATATTAGGTTATTCTAGGCAACCTATGATAATTGCCATGACACACCTGTTACAAAACATTCCATTTTATTTATTATTTCAAAACTAGTTGCCAGGTTGTAAATAATTATGTCTTTTCCAATTTTGTGTAGACAAATCAAATAATATGACAATATACAGAAAAAGGGTAAATCTTCAGTAAAGGAGGGGCTAAAAGACTTAGATAATTACAGGTAGATGCTAAACTACTTGTATTTTCTGTAAAACAATTTTGAAGAGATTACTCAATTGCACAGTTACACTTATTTGATCATACGCGACACAAAAATGACATTCTTGATTACTGATGTGGCATTAAAAGATATCCACAACCTTATTATTAATGTAATTCCTCAAGTATGGTTTACAGAAAGCTGAACTGATTCTTTAACTTGCTGAATGAATAACTGACATTGATTACCAGTAACTACAGGTATATAGCTTCTTTTAATACATATAATATTAAAATTCACAGGAAATGAGATCAAAGTTCTTACAGTTCAAGGCTTTAGATGCTAGCTATCCTCATTATGGACATCACACAAAAGTATTGAATTCAGTTTGCAGAGTCAACACTCAGCTGGACCAATCAAAACAACCACCCAAGTAGCTAATTTACAGGTATCACAACTTATTAATAGATTATATGGGCCAATGACACAAGGTCAATCACAGAATATCCCAGAACCTACAGGTAAACATTAGGGGTGAAACGGTACGCTTGAGGTTCGGTTCGATACGTATTGCGGTACAGAACCCTCGGTTCGGTACAAAACCAAGAATGTTCATCGCCATTTTGATTACCTTTGAACGAGATCTCATGATATCAAGTCATTCAAACACTTTCGTTTATATTAGGCAATCACGAAGTCATTCACACACTATCGTTTGTAGATAATAAAAGGTCCTATTTGATTGTTTGAATGAAGTATGCATTCGGTATATGTACCGAAAATTCAAGTTAATGTACTGTGTACCGAACCGAAAGCAAAATACTGCGGTTCAACTACAGTAGTTGTGAACCGTTTCACCCTAAGTAAACATCACATATCACATTCAAATTAGTTGGTCTTCTTCCTCAGATACAAGGATGAGTAAACTGTCTATATGATGGGAAAATAGTGTTTTTGATCTAACATCATCCTCTCATCAATCCTTCTTGTATTTTTCTGCGAACTCTTTCACCTTTTCCCAAATGTCTTGTGGGTTATCTACCCTTGGAAGCTGTAAAACAATAAATGTGAATAATCAAGATTTCTTGAATTGATTATTAACATACATTAAGACATTTAAATTCTACTGTGGATCCAGGGTATAGCCTAATAGGAGATAATTATTAGAATATTTAATCTGGAACATAAAAGAAAGTATAAAGTTGTATATGAAACGTTAAATTATCAGGATTCATTTTTGAAAAAAAGAGAAGAGGATTGCTCATTATCTTTATTCTAAAAACAGATATTGATAAGGATGAAATTTGGTTATTTTCAATATGAATACAATGCCTACAAGTATACAAACAGAGCATATCCTTTCATTCTTTATATTCTTTCAAAATTCTTTTAATAATTCTGAAACAATTAACAGTACCTTTTTTTTATTAAGAAATATTTCTTAATCCTTCACCTGATAATGCTGATCAGCAAAGACACCTGCATAAACTCCAACCAGAAACACAGCCTGTAAACGGGTTAAATTATTGAAATATGGTTACAACGGGTGTATATTTAAAGAAAACAATGTTTTTGGTTTATTCTTTGCAGAATATTTAATAATTATTGTTTTACATGCAACCTTGATCTTGATGTGGAAAGATTATTGTCAAAATGAAAGGATACAGAAACAAATTTACTTTGTTACTGATTTTTCCAGTTCTTTAGAAGAGACTGATCAATTGAATTTTTTAAAAGATTTAAAAATCAAAACATCTTACAAGTTTCCCGAGCATTATGACAATGTGCGTCTCTGACAGTCACTCTAGGTAGATAAGCAACTGAAAAAAAGAATGATCAGGTTTTTTAATTGAACAGGATGTGACAGTTAAAACAGGCAGGCAAAGATAACCACAGATTGCTTATTTGATTTTCTGAACCAAGTGAAGAAGACTCCCATGTACAACAATGATATTGTTCACTGTGAATTACAATACAAGTTTCCTTCTCAAGTAGGCATAATCAGTCATTTTTTAATAACCAACCAAAATTAACCAAACTTGGTGTGTGGGCAGAACAAAGTTTCAATAATAACATGCAATTTTAATTTTTAAAATAAAAATTTTCGTTAAAAAGATATTTGATTTCAAAGAGACCCACCCTCGAAAAAAATAAAATAAAATTATTTTTCATCGATTTGTTTTGGTTAGGGTCTTATAAAAATATTTCTACTCATCCTAAAAATACTGTTGAGTGTTCAATGTCTTCGTTGTTCTCTTGTCTATCAATTATGACTATTCAAAAAAATTTAGTGCCACATTTGGTACAACATTTTGACCCTCCAAGGGGAGTACCCTCATCCCGTTATTTTAACATGTTTTATTTTTTTCTTGAATATTGTTAATCATTATTTAAATGTTCCACAAACTATGTTGTCATGGTCACTGTCATTGTCATCCGAGTCTGTCTAGCCCAAAAATGTGAAATTAAAGTTAACACAGAAATTTTACAACCGATTTAAGATGAGACTCAACTTTGCAGTTTCAAGGTCTCAAGATAAATGTACATATCGAGCGATACCTCAAATTTGATAAGCTTAAACAAAACAGAAGTATCATGTTTTGCCAAATTTAAGTATAAGTTATCGAAATACCTTTTTAAAACTTTAATACTTTTATGAGACAAATATTTTGGTTGACCGATAAAAATGAATTTCCTTCAAAAAAATTTCAAACAGTATTTTACATCAAGGTCATGTTTTCCATTTTCCTAAACAGCTGATATATTTAAGATAAGATAAGATAAGATAATCTTTATTGTCCCAGAAGGGAAATTTGTTTTGTATAATTACAATTCTCCAGAAATGTGATGACAACTAATTACATAATATTCAAAACAATTCATATAAAAAATAATTCACATAGACTAGAATACATGTAAAACGTGATGCAGCATTAGACAGAATTTATTTCTCTAATGCTGCACGGAATGAACGATTGGCGGAACCTGTTTGTTTGAAAAGTCGGCATACGAGGCCTACGTCCGGAAGGTAATGTTGAAAATTCCAAAGAAAAGTGGATGGGTAGAATCACCCAAAATTTTGGTTCCTTTTTTTGATAACTGCTTCTTATAAAAACTGCCGATCGTTTCAATGGGAAGCCCCATAATCTTTGATGCAGTATTCAAGATTTTGGACAATTTGTTTCTATTTTGAACAGACAGGTTCCCAAACCAACTTAAAAAGTTAAATGTAAGGACACTTTGAATGAAGGTTCTGTAAAACAACATCATGATGGTTTGATCAATTTTAAAGTGTTTCAGTTTCCACTAGAAATGTAAACGTTGTTGTCCTTTCTTATATATCTTCTCAGTATTCTCATTCCAAGAGAGTTTAGAATCAATAATAGTACCTAAGTATTTATATTCATTTACTCTTTCTATAACATTTCCATCAATACACACAGATTCTAATGTTGACTTTGTTCTCCTAAAATCAATTATCATTTCTTTAGTTTTTTGAACGTTCAAATATAAAAAATTAGCATTACACCAATCAACAAATCTTGATATCTCGGATCTATAGGCAAGTTCTGACTCTCTTATTAGGCCTACAACTGCAGCGTCGTCAGCAAATTTAATGGTAAAACACGAATCAGATATTTGAAACACTGACATTTTCAAACACGATATTTGAAAGGGTTATCCCGCTGTTCTATTTTAATTGGAATTCTTTATATATTTTTGCAGAAAAGGTATAAAGGTTAATCGTCTCTTGAACGAGCAATAAAATATATATGAAATTGCCATTAACTGTGATTCTTACCTGAATAAAACACCGAGAACCTGAAAATTTCCGGGGAAATCAAATCTTCGCTTTGTAGGGGACGTAACTCTAAATTCGAACCTCAGACTATAAACGCTGGACCGCTAAAAAACATTCGCGTCTTTGTTTTGTATCTGAAAAGTAACTATAACAATCCTGACTATTTAGTTAAGTGGTAATAATAATTACTTTCAGTAGCTTTTATAAACAAAAATTATGAAATATTTCATCAGAGAACGATGTTAGATATATGATGAAAGGGGTTATATCATTTCGTCATTATCTCGATATAATCTTATCAGTCGAGCCCTTAACTATAGTTACATATACGGTAAACAGAAGGTCCAAAGTATACCAACAGATAAAGGAAAATAAACTAGCAAAATAACCCCGCTGCAAACTGTTAATTGTCAATTACAGAGAATAAATAGAACTCGTAGTTTAAAGCAAATCATATTAGGTCAACAGAAATATACCCAGTTAAAATTTATCTTGATTTGTTACATGAAACATCAAATAGTGAACTGGGAAACAATGCATTGAAAAGCTTCAAGATATTATATATTCCATATGTTAATATGTTAATTATTTCATTGAACTGAACTGAAAATCATCTTTTGATTTGCTAATAATACTGATTCAGGAAAGTGAAAATATAGATTTATATATAAATATGTCTTACTTTTAATAACAAAACGAACAATATATCGCGTCTGACTTGCGGCAGTTTTTTTTTATTTATTTTTTTATTAGTTCCCAATGTATACATAGTTACATATAGAATAACATACATAGGCAATGGCATATGGCGGCAGTTAATCAAGGTAACATAATGTGTACAAACTTATCAAAGCCTACAGGAAGAACGATTGAAACTTTATAGAATATATCATTCAAAAGTTTATAACTGGTATAAACACATTTGATTTGAGAAAACGGCTGTAGAACACTCCATTATTAGTGGTAAGAAAACTTTATTGTAGATTGTTGAAATCATATCACACTGTTTTAAAAGTGGCCTCATGAGGGTATTCAGACAGAAAACAAGACTGGATTTGACCACTCAAAGTTTAAGTGTAGAAAGCGTCTGATTATGTTGGGAATCTACTCTCACTCAATATGCAATTTAGTGGAGATTCAGAGGTCTTCTTCTTTAGGGATATAAGTGGAGGTTTTGCATTATAAGCTTTTTAACTGAAGCTTGTAAAGTTTGTTTCGACTCTACGTACATACATCTTTTTTTTTTTTGGTGATAGGTTGTCAATCCTCATTCTCATTCATTATCAGTCTGTAGCGACCTTAATGCTTGAACGCATCTTTTTAATTTTGCTGCAAAATCAAATTGCACTATTTTGAAAGTTCATGATTACGGTTATATGATTGCTTCCAAAACTATATCATAGCTCTGAATAGTGTTAACCAGCCTTCTTAGGGTCTCCTAAGCTAAATTGACATCCCTCAATGACATCATTTTTGGTTGAAGAACAATAAACCTGACAATTTTTGGATTTGAAAGCTATAGCATAAGTGGTTTCTTGTGAAAAAAGTAGATTTAAAACTTAAAAGGGGCAGTAGCACGTTTTTTGATAATTTTATATTTTAAAATTTTCAATGATAATTGTAAGTTAATGTTAAATGTATTATTTTGACAGTGTCAAAAATGTCATTACACAAGTCAATCGTCCATAGTCGGAGGACAAAGTATGAAGATTCACATAAAATACATAGGCCGCACCTTTAATTCATTTTCTGTAAGAAAAAGGAATCGCATGGCTAAACTTTATGTTAAATATTTGAATTATTACTGCTCCGTTTAGTTTAAATACATTGCCTTTCAATTGGAACCATTAATTTTCATTTTCCTGACATCACCTCATATTCCCCCTAAAAACGTGCTACTGCCCCTTTAAAGTACCGGTAGATAACATGGGAACAACACATTCGAGGGAAGGTAATGAACAAATCTTCTAACATTAGTCATCAACTAACAAATATGTTATTCTGCAAATATGAGCAACCTATGCTGGTTTTTTTTTGTAAGAGACCACAATGTTGCACCCTTGCCATGCTCTTATATTTGGTAGTAGGACAATGAAATAAACACATCTTAAAGGTCGTGTTCAAATATGTATGTGAATACATTTACTTATTTATAAGAGTAAATTGCTCTGATGAGTAAATTGAGCATGTGAACGCGTTTACCTATATAGCTAAGTTTGCTTCCGTAGTAAATTTACTTCACCTCCAGTAGTAGGTAAGCAAAAGCAAATTTGCTTATAAGCACATACATTAATTAGCATCTGTGTCACGTGAACGCAATATGTCTTTGCTCATATGAGAAAAATGGTATCATCATGGTCATGGTATGACGTGTTCAACAAGAAGCTGTGGTTTGGTGATTTTAGTGACGGAAGGTCATGTGGTGATTGGTGAACGATATATGGAGCGAAAAGAAGCTATTTGACTCGACAGAATGCAACAGATATTAAGGAAACACCTGAACTGATACGAGGAAACTGAGAAATTATGTTTAAAAGCAAATGGTTGTCTTCTGCGATAATTTGTCGCACATCATGAGTGGAGTTCGTCCAGCCATCAATAAAACAGTAAAAGTTTGTCACAAATGTAGACCAAAGAGTGAAATTATTTTCGATTTTGATAGTCAGTTTTGGCAAGGACAAAGCGATGATTGGAATATGCTACCAGCTGAGATAGGCCTTGCAAACCCCATGTATGAGGTTTGTTTTGTCAGAATGTTTCCCCAGACTAACCTGATGTGGACTTGGCACTGGTATCTATGTTACACTACATATAAACATAAGAGTAACACATTGAATCAACCATTTTACATAACTAAAGGAACTTTGCTCTGTAGGTTGATCATCAAACCATGACTTGACTTCCAAAACCAGTGTCTCAGCCTCGAGAAAACATGTTTCTCTCCCAAATGACTCCGTGATTTAAACGAGTTTGAAGTCAGATGATACAAGGTCAGCAGTTCTCTAGGAGGGTGTGAAAGATTGTTTGGTCATTAGTTGCACGGGACTTAAGGATAGCGTTGTCTTATAGGATGCAGACAATATTGAACATCATACCAAGCCGCTTAAGCTTGATAGCGTCTCTAACTTTCTGAAACTGTGAAGCATTTTAAAACCCTGAATTCGAGGTAAACGTTTTTAGGAAATCTGTGAGCAAAACTCAATGCTGATCCAAAAAATTTCTACTAGGCCTTTCTAGTATAGGAGTGAAACGGATGATATTGAGGCTAGGTTTACTTAGACTGGAACAACCTTGTAATCGATCATGAAGACATATGAGGTCTACCAAGGATTTAAGCAGTTTCCATGGATTTCTTACTTAAACTGACAGTCGGGCTCCTTACTCCCACTATCAACAGTCAAAGACAAAGTCATTGTTTAAGACGGATACGGATATTGGATACTGCAAATTAAACTTTACCCTCCATCCTCCACATTGACCAAATACTTTAATAAGACAACAAATTCAAAGTACTTATTATAAGTAAATTTGTTTTGCACCTGACACTCCTTCTTCGTGTGAAACCAACGTATATTTACTTTTACTTATATGTGAATTTTCTTATGTGAGCAAATATACTCTGTAGACGCAGCATAGCATAAAGACGGTACTTTCAATATTTGAGATTCCTCGCGATATGACCATTTGTCTTTTCAAGCTTGATGAGCAAAACTTCACTTAGATATTTTTTTACAAATCAGTTGTACAACCTATTATTCAAACATTAGGAACCCATAACTGCCCTCCCGGACTGCTTTATGCAAGTTTACAACCTACTCTTGACTGATTGACGTGTATCATTGCCCAATTTAGATGATTCCTTTCAACAACATACGGTACATCAAATGACACTTTATAAAGTCTGGCATGTGTGACCTTCAACAACTCACACAGGGGCTTTTTATGGGCATTGCACCTTGGGCCCTTATAATGGGATAAATCAAAATCTTTATCAGCCATCAGTCTTCATCAGTCTCACATAGTTTGTCCACAAGGTTACTATTCTACTAGAGAAAAGTGCCATTTAGATAGTGACCAAATGTAACAATGTTTTATTTGGGGTCACACTATCTTCAATTGTACAGATTCTTTCGAGCCAAGTCCCATGCAGGATTTAAACTCACACCCCCAGATTCCGGCAACACAGCAAGCAATGACCAACCCAGCAGCTTACCAACTTGCCCTATCAATTGTCACAGCTCCCAATGCTGAGTGTATTAGAGATAAATGCCATTTAGATAGTGAACAAATGTAACAATGTTATATTTGTTGTCGCACTATCTTCAATCATACAGATTCTTGTACTTTTAAGTGTTGGGAAACTGTGCCAATTAACATCTATCAGAAGGGTAATGAATGTAACAAAGGCTTAACTCCCGCTTGTTTAACCTCAATTTTTGTGGATGGTGAACTGGTGAGTTGGTTTGCTGCTGGTTTTTAGAGCATGGCTCGTGGCCCGTTGCCCGTGGCCCCTTTTCATCAAAACTAAAAATTAGAGTCCCCATCAGCTAAGAAGTCTGTGCACAAGGTTTCAGCTTTCTTCGCCTTTTGACACTAAAAGAAGAATCAAAACACAAATGATTTTATGAACAGAGATACCAGATACAATGCCATGCCAGTAGCCCATTGAGCCTTTCAGGCCTGATAAACTAAAAAGAAGACCAAGGACTTTCCAGTATAAAAATAATTTAATATATCTTATAGTTCAACAGCTTACAAATACTATATACAATTACTAATAAAACATAGATTGACATTTTCCAGAAATTGTTTGTATCATAAATAAACAACACATGTGACCATTAACCATGATTTTGATAACCAAAACAAAAAGCACTGGGGATGGAAGTGAATTGTGCAAGAAATTTTGTATTGTGGAAATAAAGATAACTTCTCCGCAATCAAACACAAGAAAACGCAGATTACACATCTTATTAAAAAGTAATAATATCAATGGTACAAAGTTTTGACTAAAGATATTCTTTCAATGTCTACCGTTTTCATTTTCCTCTGACAAAATAAGAATCTTTTATAAAAGCCTCAAATCTTTGTGGACGGATAATCATAACACATGGGCACATTGATGGAATAATAAAAACATTAAGGCTCATTTTGAGATTCAATGATAATCCTGACAGTTACAAGTCATGTCTGGTTAAGGCATTGTCTACTCACAGATTAGTTCAAATGAACTACAGGGTTAAATTTTGGTTTATATGCGATGACTATGCAGTGAAGAAAGAGGTCTGGCATGCCATGCTTGACAACCCAGTATTACCAGGTAACAGAGGTTTTTCAAGTCAACAGTTTACAGTAATATAGGACTTACTGGATAGAAATGTGTTATTCAAGTCTCATCTTTCATGAACACAATATCCTTTGTTAAAGGGATGTCAACATTTTTATAGTTTATTTTGATTCGAAAAAAAAAAAGAATTAGACAGCTCATGGTTGAAGAATTTCTAGAGTTACTTCTGTGTGGAGAGAATGTCTTATATATGTGAAATAAAATGTGTTTTTTTAATCCCCTGAAAAAGTGTTATATTGAAATGAAAAATAAATCAACTGTTATCAAATTATCTTATCAGTTCTAAGATCATAATTTTATATTTCTTATCAATAGAGATGAATACACTACGAAGTAATCTATATTTAATCAAACATAATATGGACGGATATATAACAATTCTGCATAAAGAACATGTACAATGTCTAAAAAGTTTAAATCTAATCATAGTTTAAAATTATGACAGACATTATGGACGGTTTAAGTTCTTGGACAGTTCATTTGGATAACTGCAATGTGCTGCTTCATACTAATATAAATGTTCATTAACAAAAACGTTATACAGATGTTTTACAACATATGAGTTATTTACATTATTATGAATATTAAATACAAAGAACACTAATTCATGTTGGAATGACTTACATGGACAAAATGAACATACCTCAATCATAGAATCTGCTCTGTAGAGTGTAGATCATTCTACTTTTATTTAGAAATAAAAACAATCCCAAGCTAAAAGTGGAAGTAGCATTACAGAAATCTGATAATGTTGTTTGTAACCATTATCTATGGAATGCTATCAGTCGTTGATGAATTATTTGAAATTCACGATTTAAAATATAAAAAAATATTAAAACTTTAAAATTGATGTTCACACAATTATTTTAACAGACCATTATCTGTGAACATTATAACCATACTGTGATGTCAAAATATTACTTTGATTTGTTTTACCATAATAATGATTCTGCTGAACCTTTAAGAACATTCTGTGCAATTGTAACCTTTGAGAAAGACAATTAAAAGATATTTTCTGATTCCAATCCTCAGCTTATGATTTCTTTTGATTATGTCTCTGAGATGGTAACCTTTGAGTAGTACATTTCCAAAATCATCCTATCATCATGATAGATCCCCATCGAACTTTAGGATCACTCTGCAAGATTCTAAGCTTTGAGTAAAACAAGGATCATATCTGAATCATATGATAATTTTATGATATCCAATGAACATTCAAACTGTTGAGTGAGATTATAGCCATTGAGTAGCAAGTTTGAAGATTCCTTCTCATATTAAGAACCGCTCATCCACCAGAGTCTTCCTGGCAAGATTCTTTCTTCCTCCGCTGTCTCGCACCATGATGATCAACTGAAAGATATGTCACAAGTAATCATCAAATATAAATAAATGATGAGCAAATTTCTTTCCTTGAAAATGGCGAAGAATCTAAACCGAAATGACTAATGTGAAAAGAAAGAAGATGTTTGTCCATAAAGTAGGTTTGTCTTCCTTATACTACCAACTTCTAGAATGCCACTGAAACAGTTTAGCAAATTTACATTTACAAATTTACAAATTTACATAAGGTGGATTTCAAGACTCAATCTTCAAAAATTGAAATAACTTACACTGAAACTAGAACAATGTCAGCGCTTTGAGCATGATTAATTGCGTGGAGTTCAGCAAGTTGTCTTATTATTATTATCATCATCATTAAAAGTTACATTTATTTACAAGGAAATCCTACCTGACTTGTATCTAAAGGTCTTAAAGTACGAAGCATTTACAAGTCTGTAAGTCACCAAAATTGCCTAAGTACAATAATGCACTAAGATTGATAAGCATAAGGTTCAAGTACCCCTATATATACAATGACAGTCACTTGTTGATTGTATATAACTTTGAATACAGGGTTGATTATTGGAAACTACTGCTGTAGTTCTTTCAAACCAAAAGAGTTGTAAGTGAGTGAGTTGAAGTTTAACATTACTGAGCCATTACTTCAGCTACTAGAGGCACCAAGAGTTGTGCGTACCTCTGTGACAATGTATGTGATGACTCCAGCTAGGATGAAGCTGGTAGCGATGTGATCCACGATGCAGAAGAGAAGACAGTCAAATATGATCAGTGTCATCTCGTTACCAAAAAACAGTATCTGGTCAAATGAGTGTCCGTTATCTAAAACAGAAAACATAAGATGTATTGGAAATTGTGTAAAGAGGGGTGTCCTCTCTCAGTTTTATTTTTACTGTTCATTGCAATAGGCATTATATTTGCAGTCAAAGCAATTTTGGTCGTGTTTATGATAAAAATTTACGATCAGGACAGTACTGCACTGGCAGTTGGAATGACTCCATTGTGATATTTAGTTTGAGAAACATTGGTTATTGAAAGATCTGCTCAAAAGAGTTGACAATTTCCCATGGCTTAAGAAATTACACATAGGTTCGGCTCTGAAAGGTGTTGTTAGTAATAGAACCATAACTTCAAAATCAAAAGTTTTAGGCACAAATTCACAAAAAGAAAAACTAATATCAAAAAGTCTTAGTGTCCACTAGCAAGAACATTTTACACTATCAGTCAAAAACTAGGGACGTAACTCAGTGAGTAGGTAGAGTGTTTTTATGCATCTGGAAGACTGGGGTTTGATTCCTTGTCATATCAAACCAAGATATATTAATAGACAAGAGTTGTTGCTTCCTTGCATTCACTCAGCATGATTAGGACAGAACACTCTTACTGCTTTGGGACAAAAATATTCAAAAAGATCATGTACTGAGAATACGGTGATATTATTACCAAATGGGAAAATCAGTTAGATAAGATGGTTGACATTAAGGGTGCAACGATACACCGATACACCGAGATTATATGGCCGACGATAAGATACACTATACGTTTTGCCTCTGAATCGATACACTACGATACGACCTACAGTGGCATTAAATTTCTTAATTTTAATTTTTTACCCTGTCAGTGTCAACAGTGTTTAATTGATGTCACAATTTCTCTTGGTTATGGTTCTTTTAATACTTCACTATCCTGTGTAATACGTATCGAGATACGTATCGTATCGTATCCCAAATATCTAGATACGTATCGTATCGCGACCCTCCTGTGTGGTTGCACCCCTAGTTGACATACCGTTGTAGAAGATGCCCTTGTCCTGTATGTCGAAGAACTCTGTGTCCATGATGCTCTCCAGCAGTGTCTTGTCCTTCACTACGTAGTCAAGGTCTCGCAGAGACTGAAACATATGGGCAAAAATTACCATATCAGGGTTCGTCAAGGCTTGTAATATACCATGTTTATTCCTAATGCAGGAAATTCAATAACCCAAAACATGCATGCATGATCATAGATTAATCACTCATTAGAGACAGATATTGAATAGCTGTAACACATTGGTATTTTGAAAAAATAAATTTATCACTCAATAGGGGCAGAAATTGCATAGCTGTTACACAATAGTGTTTTTAGAAGAAGACAATCACAAAATGCTTATTGATTCTGATATAAATATTGTATCAGATCTAGGACATTTTTTTTTTTTTCCAGCCAAAAATTTTGTTTAACAAGAGCTACAATACTCTTCATGTATAATTGTGAACACGTTTGTATTCTTGGCATTTGGCCTTATCATTGAAGAAGATGTGTCTTTCTGTAAGTCTGGAAAAACCTTGCCATGAATTAAGGTCCTGATGTATGTTACAAATAGTATTTTCCTGGTCTTAATAAAAATAAATGTTAAGCTTCAGCTCATCATGCTACTAATGGGTTGCGTGGTGGTTTAGAATTTGATATATATAACTTATGTTATATTACATAATATATATATCCATTTGATTGGCTACTCACATGGTCTACAAAGGCCCCGAGGAACTTGTTGATCATAGTGTATGCCTCAACACTCTGGTTCGTCACGTTTGTCTTCCCTCCGTCTCGGTTCTTAGCCTGTGCAGCCTGAAATATAAATGAATGGTAAGTGACTGAGTGAGTGAGTAGGGATTTAAAATGTTTTCAGCAATATGTTTTGGATGTATGAAAAAGATGTTGTGGAACTGCAATGTATTAAAGGTAATATTGATTATTTACATGTCTTTTATATATATATCTATGAATTTGATGTAAAGTTCCTTGCTCATTTCTCAATTTTGTCTACTCACATCAATGGCAGCTGGAATGTAAACTTGATCATATTTCTCTCGTAGTCGGTTGGGTAGAGACATCTGGAATGTTTGTTGTTCTGTGTTGGGCATCAATCCACGCTTTCCACACATGTCTCCCTGCATGCAATAAGTTTTTTATTGAAATGAAGAAAATCAAAATCATATACTTTAAACCTAATTTAAACAATGGTCTACTACTTACATGACCCAATTAAAAGGGTGAAATTTTTTATAACAATTTTTGAATAAATCAAACTTTTGCTTTTTTGCAGGTTTCTTGTCTCCTGCCTTCAGAAATTTATTGACAAAATCTACATATAAACTTATTCATTTTTCCTCATTATCAAATCTCCTGTCTGGCTTTGGTCATTGAATATTGAAGACATAAATTTATAATTACTGGTAACATCAGATTTGTTACTCTAATTTCATCAAACTACAAATCTGCATTGCTGTTCAGCTTAATCTGATATTTATTTAATTGATAAACAAATATCATACTTCCTCTATGGTTTTATTTTGTTCCCTCAACGTGTTGCATGTGCAGTCGAATTCTATATGTGAATACTCAGGTCATGTTAACTTTTGCACTGTTGCATGCAGTGTATAAAATAGATCGAAAACCTAGCCTGTCCTGAAAACTAGTTGGACAATTTCTTAGGGGAAAATAATGGAAATGTATTAAAAGTTACTAGTCCTGACCAAAAAGTAACCAGTCCTGGCAAAAAGTAGCCAGTTTAAGGACTGACGGAGGGGCTATATTTTAAACACTGTTATGACCCCCAAGTTGGTATTTAAGGTCTGGGTTATTTACCAAAACAGAATTGTGTATCATATTTGCAAGAGAATTTATC
Source organism: Steromphala cineraria (assembly GCA_916613615.1). Lineage (NCBI taxonomy): Eukaryota > Metazoa > Mollusca > Gastropoda > Trochida > Trochidae > Steromphala > Steromphala cineraria. The sequence goes on from OU744730.1 coordinate 50,638,911, forward strand.
AATCACATAATATTTCAAGTTCTAAAACCACCTCACAACCCCTGCTACCTCACCTCCTCTCTGGCCATCATCTGCTGCATCTCCTTCATGTCAGTATCAGCCTTGCCGTGCACCGACCGTCCGTGGATGTAGTAGCCGAACGCTGAGTTGGCCATGATGAAGACACTCACGTTGCTCATTGAACACAGGTCTACAAACTGACGCACTCTGTCCTCGATGAATCGCTCATAGACGAACACATAGAACAGCCACTGGGTAAATGCTGAAAAGGACAAATGATATATACTTGCTAATAAAAATTTCAAGTATAAAAGGCTTTTTATTGCAATATTTCTTTGGTAAACTTGCACGCTATTCAAGGAAGGAATTCCATTTGTTATGAATCATTTTTTTTACGGGACTCAACTTTCTTGAGTATTTGAAGCAGAAAATGTCAGGAGGACCCCCAAAAACTAATCATGTGGGTCCTCTGTGACTCAGTAGTATTCTGATACAAATATCTAATCTTTCAAATGAAAACCCATTTCAGTATGATGTTCATGTCAGGATGGAATTAAAACATCAACCAATAACCATCACATTCTATGCAATTCTTTATCAACCTCTTTATCAAGTATGAAATTTCTATATCTTTTAAGGACTCTTGAAATAGGAAAAGGACTACTGTAAATATATACTCTGAGTCCCCAGGACTCTCAGTTTTCATTGACTACCGTATATTTCAATGTATAAGGCAAGTTTTTTATGCCAGAAATTAGGGGGTCAAAGAAGGGGGTCGCCCAATACACAAGGTCAAAAACTAGAGGCCAAGTGAGGGCTATCTGCCAACCTAACAAGTCAAGCGAGTCGATGTTTATACCGGATGTCCATTACACAATCATCGATGTCATCTCAAATTTAATCTTGTAAAATTAAATACCTTTGTCTTATTGTTATTTTTAAATGAAAATATAGAGAGAAATATGAATGAAAATTCATAATAACTTATCAATCAAAATTATCCATGTACCAGACCAAAGGAAATATTCAACACTTGTTTGCTTGCCGATAACATATTATGTTAGTGTTGGTGTCATACGAGATAGAACCTCTTGATGAAATAACTTGACATAATTAAAGATAAAAATAAATTTATAATGATTAATTGATTAATTAGCATTGTTTTGATGAATGATATTGTGACATTATTTTTCTATATGGATATATTTAACAAAAATTATGCTGCCCAAATTATTTTATCAATTATGAAGGCGATGTATAACTCAGTTTTTACTAGGCAGCAATTATTCTTTACACCGGTTAGGCCTTTTCAATATGCAATTTGTGTTAGATTTTCTGATTGGTGCACTATTACAACTTCCGTTCTTTTAACCAGTGAAAAAGCTTGATACAAATATAGCATTACCAGTACGTTGACTGAACGTTTGTTTAGATTTCTGAATGAGAATGATGAAAACGAAACATGACACAGTAATGGGAGTTTGTTGACTGTAGCCTTGCTTGTTATCAGAAGCAAATGATAAATCATTGAATTAAATAACAAACACCGTAAGTAATTTATTTATTTTTTAATTACACATGACATTTCACTTAAAAATCTTGTCAACGAGTTGTCTATCATGTCGACTGTTTCAGCGACCTGCTAGAAGGGGGGTCGCCTTATTAATGAGATATATGATTTTGGCAGCAATTTGGGGGGCTGAGAAAGGGGGTCGCCCTATGTACATTGTAATATACGGTATGTAAAACCATGAAGTAATCATGACTATATAACTAGATAGGTTTTACTACCTACATTAGCATAATGATTGCAAAGATATGTTGATTACAGATATCATCAGGTACTTACCAACCAGGAGATACACAAGAACAGCTATAGCGTATCTGTAGATGTAACTGTGAGCACTCTGGTACCCGCCACTCTTCACAACCTCCCCATCAGGATCCATCGTCGCTACATTCTCAAACCCAACCACAGACAGGAAGAACACTGACGCAAATATCTGGAAGATGTGGTTGGTCTTTCTAATGGCCTGTATTTCATTCCACTCATTCGCAACAAAGTACGTCCTCCATATTGACACAGGAGTTCCGCCTGTCTTCCGTCCTTCTTTCGTGGTCTCCTGTGGACCTTTAGGCCTTTCCCAGTCAATGAGGAACATATCCACAGTGCACTGCAGCACCATCATGTGGACGACGCTGAGGGCCTTCAGGGCGAAGGCGGACCCGAACAGGGCGAGCCAGTCCTCCAGGGCCTGACCTGATGGGTGCACCAAGTACACGGCACTCTGTCTCTGTTGGAGAGAGTTGAGTTTTGTGTTAGTCATAAGGATGTCTCAACCCTTTACTACTTGAAACTAGGGGACATAGTCATCAATATCTCCCACCTTATTGGTTTATAACAGAACAAGAACAATAACTCGGCTTCTGTGGGGAGATGACAGTTGTCAGTGATATAGAATTATTATCTGTTCTATTCTGATACATCAGCATGTATGGATCTGCAAACCTTCAATATTACCCTGATATATTTAAAGGCAGATGCCTCATATTGCTGTATAAAAACCCAAATGACTTAAACCAATACAGAAATTAAAACCATAAATAGTCAGCAATACAAGGCTTTTAGCATGATAGATGTCAGAGAGCTTCCCGGCTAAAAAAAACTAACATCCTAGGATTGTCTCTTTTTAAACTGAATTTATTTCATTCTGAATTTGTCAGACGTTCTGTAGATCTTGTTGACCAAGTTTCTGCAAAATAGTTGAAAGATCATCTATCCCTTTTGAGTAGCTAAATTTAAAAAATAATAACTTTTGAAAAAAAACCATCATGGTGATACTCTTCCTACTGAAAGAAGCTAGAAAGATAATAACCATAGAATTAGCATAATAATCTGTCCTCAACCTTGTCAATGATGAATAAGATCACTAAAGATCACACATAAAAACACACCTTGTAGAAGATAAGCCAGTAGAAAGCGATCCCGAATGTGATGACAAAGAATGTATTGGCGAGAGAGCCTGCGAGGTAGAAGATGAAGTTGAGGATGGTTGGGAAGTCTATAGCAGCACGCCTCCCTCTCTTGGACCACACCCAGGTACGATACCCTGCGTAGAGAACAGCTAGGGTACCAAGGGTACCGGTGGCTATCTGGAAGTCCCTGGTGTACTTGGTCTGGTCCATAGAGTAGCTCACACTGAAGCTCACCTGTAACAGTTGAATATAGGGATCACTGAAGGATCAAGTCCTGTATGTCAATACCATGACTTCAGGTAGATCCCTTTTTGATAACATTTCAACAAATGTTTTAGTATCTTTATGAATAGGAAAAGAAACAACCAACATTAATATTATGTAAACTCTGTGACAACTTCACAGGTGCAGAAGCACTTTTTTTAGGTATTCAAACATTGTTAATAAGTATAAATATATGCCAAATTTATAGTCTTCATATTGTTTTCATGATATCCCTTCCTTTAATTAAAAAGATGTGCTGCTGCTGATTAATAAAGACAAAACAGTTGATAAAGTAAACTTGATTTCCTTTCTGTTTTCATACAAAAGAAAGAAGTTGCCTCTCAGTACCTGCCTCTAATGAAAAGGACAAGCACCATAAGTGTAACTGCACTGTGGCAACAGATGTACTTGACTCACGGAACATGGACGTTTGATAAGATTAACGTACCGAGACTTTCCCTCCCTTCAGAGCATCCTCTCTGCTCACTTCACCGTACGTGATCTGGAAATACGGGACGTAAATCTTCCCCTCAGTGGTTCCAGATTGCAACTGAAGCTTCAGTTCTACAGACTGGGTGTAGCGGACATACTCCGCAACTGTCCCTCCTAAAACACAAGTTATTTAAATCTTGTTAATGACTACTGGTATCTTATTCATTATCAAACATAACAAACTATCATCTGTTCCTATACAGTTCATTAACCTATGAGATGTGTACATTTTAAGAACAAAGGGGAGCCCCCAGAGATGTGGCAAACTTGATGTTTGCCTGGAAATCAAATGTATCAAATGTTTACCTAACAGAACTGACTTGTATCAGATTTTTGTCTTAAAGAGATACTTGCGTAACTGTAACGGGGAGTGAAAGAAGTGTCAGCTATTGATTCTAATATATTGAATTGCCAAATGAAACAATAGGTTTCAACATATGACAGATAAGTGAATGAGTTGAGTTGTGGGCAATACTTCAGCCATGTATATAAATAATAAATAAATAATGTAAATAAATAATAAATACAATAATCTCAAGACACAATAATTCAAGAAGATATTTATGCATAATACGTGTATTTTAGCAATTTAGAGGCATATATTATGTGAATTGATCATAAGGTAAATCAAATCATATGTTATTTGCAAAATATAGGACAAAGCAAAATGAATATCATTTGTAGAAAAGAACCCAATGACACATTAAGGTGATCCTGACTCAATATTAAAGCTAAGGATTCAAGGCAGACTGAGCAATCAGGTGTTTTGTATAAGGTTGTGGACATTACCTGTGGGCGTGACGGTGGCCTCGTTGTCTACAAGGAAGAACCTCCTCACCAGCTGCCAGTCTTTGATAGTCCCTGTGTTGGGACTGGACGAGCCTCGCTTGTAGTTGGTGATCAGCAGAGGAATCTTGTAGAGTTTCTTGCCTTCAGAGTCATCGTACTCCATGTCTGGTTGCAAGTTAAGTTTGATAAAGACTCAAAACAGGTGAAACTGACCGCCTGAGGTGAGTGAGCGAGTTATTGTTTAGCGCCATTCGGGCAGCCGTTAGCGGCAAGGACGAGGAGGTAATAAGCTAATAACTACGGTTTCTATCCGATAGCTTTTTCCTTCAAAGTTAGTCAATTCATGGTGATGATCACTGCGGGAAGTGCGTCATTTGACTTGAAACTATTGTGCAGTTTTGCATTTTCCGAGCAAGAGTAAAGGTTATACATAACTCTGAACAAGCTTTTTAAAGTCATAAGACACACCTCTGTAACCAATTTTGTCCAATTTGAAACAGATTGAAAAACTTGATAATGGCCTGCTACCCTTTGCTACGACCCACTACAATGACGTCACAGACAAAAAAATATAGTAAGTTAGTAACTTGTGCTGAGATAATTGTCGCTAAATGAAAGTTGTATGTGCACATGTTCTCATGGAAGAATAAGGTGTGTTGAGCTGATTTTACAATGACTTCAGTAATACTTCATAAATCAGCAGCAACTAGTATATGAATAATGAAGAGGAATATGTGGATGACAACCTCTTTCTTCATGGTATATGATGTTTCTTGTGTCATTCTCACATTGCACTCTAAATTAATTTTGAACAGATATCTACTGCAGACAAAGTAGTTGAGACCTGACCTCATGATTATAAATTTAATTCTTAAAATGCTGCCGGACCCCATTTAAACATGTTGAACTAGTGGCTCTGTAGCTCATCAGGCTTCATATCAATTTTGCTTAAGGGTGTGGCAAATGTGAAATTAGGTTATAGGGGCCACAGGGCCACAAGATCTATCAATCATAATCCTCACTAGTCAAAGAGTATATTCACAAGGTTCAGCTTGGCTTTTTGCCCCTGGAGAAGATGAAAATAGGTTTTAAGGGCGTGGCCCCTCTGGACCTTGATAGGGGTCAATTGACCACCAAAGCTACAATTTATAATCCTCACTAGTCAAGGAGTCTGTACACAAAGTGTCAGCTTTCTAGGCCTTATGCTTCTAGAGAAGAAGTCAAAATTCGACAAAGTTTACGGATGGACTGACACCGTTTATGGACGGACGGACACCATGCCATGCCATAAGGCCATCGGGCCATCGGGCCTTACAGGCCAGATGAGCTAAAAAAATAAGAGTGACTAGACTAGTTACCGTATATGAAGTTTGATATCATAAAGTAGTAATTATGTTATTTCCACTGTGGCAAGTTATGATAAACATGATGGAATACATCAGTTCACTTGTAATGGTCTATCATAAAAGGATACATATGTCAAAGAACTCCAGAGGGTATTTCCGCTGGTTCCAAAAACTGAGTGGACTGATTTGGCACTGCAATAAAAATAAACATCTCAAGTTAAAATGATTAACTATGAATTCATAAATATCAAACCATTTTTTTCTTCAATTCTTGCCATTAAGCTGACCAAATTCAAAAGGAAACCTCAAAATGTTTAATTAATTTGTTATTCAAAATCATACAGATTAACTGGCATTCAAACATTAAACCTCATTTTCATTTCAATTGAAGATACATATCTACTTTTTTCCTCCATTAAAATTTTCCCCTAAAAGTCCAGTTTGACATGCGTTTGTTTTGTTATTAAAATATAGCGCATTTTCATAAGTAAATGCATCAGTTAGACTCAAAGGTTGGGGAAAAACTGCTCTGAAAACCCTCTGCTTAGACTTTTTGACTATTTGATGCAAGATTTGGGGTAGATTTTTCACTGAATGACATCAGTTATACTCACAGATTGGGAGTAGACAGTTCCGAAGACGAAAGCCGCATCAGTGCGAGCCTCCTGGTCCTCACACAGCTGTATGAGTCCACCAGTGATGTCCGACCAGTCAACAAACACGCCGTCAAGACCATAGCGGGCGACCTTGAACTTCATCACCATGACGGGACTGAAGGTGAATCCAGTTGGAAGAGCGTTGGATAAGATGATATCATCTGCATCATCATTGACCATGTTGTAAAGGACGGTAGGAACTGCTTCATGTGCCTGTGTAGGACTGAAACAAGAAAACATTTTCTCTGATAGTTGCCTCCTTTGAAAATGAAGCTTGTGCAAAGTAGCTCGAAGGGTGATGCTGAACAATGTGAGTTCAGGTTGACCAAAGTAAGGTTGTTTTATGAAAGGAGTTCAAGAGAAAATGTGTATGATTTAAGATCAAGATATCTGATAATGATTATTAGAATCATGGCCTCCCTTGACAATGCACAGGAGAGGATAAAGGATTTTTGTTTTGGCTGGGGTGTCACAAGTGCAATTATTGATTTGATTACTTTTGGACCAAAGAATATCAAGGTAAAAGTTTGCTGAAATCAAGTTCCCTTGCCCTACATGGAATGAGAAATACAAATCAACATTTATTATGACTATAGAACTTTGAGGGAAGGTACTCAACACTGCACCCAACCTCTGGCTCCTCCAATGATGCAGTTGCTTGTGATAAGTTGCTCAGATTACCAAAGGGTAGTCCTAAACAAATGAGTTAATTTGACGAGAGGGTGAAGTTTGCTTTGTGAGAGAAGGCCGAAACTAGATGGGTGTGCTTCAAGAGATCACGGCAAGTATGTCAAATGGGTTTCCTTGAATAGGGAATACAACTGGTTTGATATGCCATTAACTTATATAGTTGGGGTTTAACAGGACTATATTTCAGTTATTAGGGGTGTAAACTGTTCAAAGGCCATATACTTACAACAGCAGTTCTGATAGCCACTTGCAGGCGTCTTCTTCGATGTTGTAAATCAGTAAGGTACACATGTTGGCCAGTTGTTGACATGCTGTCATGTTCTTGTAGACCTACAAAACATAATACAGTTGAACACGGATATAGCCAACTCGGATATATAGGGAACAATGGATATAGTGAACAAATTTTGAAGTCCCTTCAAAAGTCCTATGCATGGAGGCAAAACGTGAGTAGCAAAGACTGGATATAGCGAACTAAATTCTTTGGTCCCTTGGAGTTTGTTTTATCCGAGTTCTACTGTACCTTCATAAGAATGATGATAATGATGATGAGGATGTTGATTTTTCCCCCAATTATTCGGTATGCGCTAGTAATTAGTAACAATTCATTGTTTGCCATCATACTATGAGATCTGAACAAAATATACTCACTCGACACAGCACCTCAACAGCTCTTAGATTGTCCTTAAAGTATTTTGATTCTACTGAACCACTGGCCTGAAAAGAGAAATTTTATATTTTAAAATAAAGAAGATATCAATGGAATAAATATAACTATCACCATTGACAGACTTTCTTTAACTCCACAACTACACTGTAACAGTAAACACAAAAACTCTGTTTTTAATGTTATCAATGCCCATGCAAAGCTTTACAAAGTGCAACCAGGAATTACACGTTTTGTGAACCTGGCAGCACTAAAAATGCCATTTGGCTGTATCATGGTGAGTACAGTCAACTCCTTATAAAATTTAAGGCCTTTTTAGGGCCTTTTTAAGGCTTCAAAACTAAAATATAAGACTTAATTGAAAATGCCTCTTCGTATTTGACTTGTGGCACTGTTCGAGAGATGGGATTTCGAGACATACAAAAGCAACTAAAGAAAATGAATGGTAAAATTGTTAATGTTCACGGAAATAGATACAAGAAAATCTAAAGATGCAAGTGAACTTATTTCACAATTTGATAAACACTTCTGCTAAATTTAAGGCCTTTTCAAGGCTTTGTGTCAAATTTTAAGGACTTTTTAAGGCAGTGCTAGATTTAAGACCTTTTTAAGGCAGAACTACAAATTCAAGGCCTTTTTCAGGCCCGTGCGCACCATGTGTATTTCTACGAGAGGCATTTATATAGGCTGTTAGCCTGTTTGCTGATCCTTTTACCTATGTTTCTGTCGTATATGTATGATGAAATCTTGTTTTGTTATGGAAATAAAATATAGTTTAAAACATGGCGAAGCAAGGCCTGAAGGGCATTCTTAGATTTAAAATATCAAAAAAGCTCCAAACTACGAGAGATTGAGATTAACTACCTGTAGGGGGATAGTATAAACTGAAGAAGTTTCTGGTTTTAGATCATCTGCAGCATTGAAGCAGTAGCCATTTGTCTGAAAAAATAATACCTTGTAAAAGAGGTGATGCAAAGCAAAGAAACATGTCAAGTAATAGCATAATCATGTAATCTGCAAAAACAATTTATAAAATACACTTGTAAGCAATTTTTTAAGGGTATCAAAAGGCTGAAAAGACAGTAACAATTGAAGTTGATTGAATACAAACCTCATCTGCACATGTACAATCTGTCAAGGCTGGGTTGACTGCCAGGATTTTGTTGCAACGAACACATCTGAAAAGCATGTTTGAAAAATTGTTGAAAATTTGCTCAAAGAATTTTTCTAAAATGAACAAGTCTGCTATTCTAAAAAGAAGTCTTGCAAACTGAGATGATGTATTTTAACCCTTTCATGCTTAAGGAACCTGTCACAAATAGGTGTTTCAGTCGGATGTGAAAGGGTAAAGATTACAATGTGTACTTTCCACTTGTACTAGTTTCTTTCAAACAGTACCATCAAAGTAAAAGAAAGTTTTCAAAGAATAAAGATTAATCCTTATCATAATCATAGCATGTGTCAAATCTTACTTGCATTTTGTTATCACATAAACTAATGAACAGTGTCTTTCTCAGAGGGGTCCTGGAGGAAGTTGCACTCCTAGACTTGGTGATGTGATCCTTACAATTTTGAAAAGTACCGTAAGATATTTTTTACAGAGATTACCAATGCAAAGAGCCCAATCTGCTTGGAAATAAGCCATAATGAGCCTTTCAGCTAATCACAAAGGAACATTACAACACTGATGTACATTGCATTTTACAGTTGTTTAATTCTAAAAAGCTGAAAAGGGACAGTCCTTTCAAGGTTTTTATTGTGGAAACGAAAAAGAGCTTGTATGCACTTCTTTTTCAAGTTTTCATATATAACTCAACCAAAATAGAGCCATTGGCTCTGTAGCTCATCAGGCATCATATCAATTTTGCTTTAGGGTGTGGTAAATGTGGTTCCCCCCTGACTTGGGACCACAGGGTCACCAAATGTACAATTTGGAATCCTCCTCATATAACTTAGGAGTCTGCACACAAAGTTTCAGCTTTCTAGGCCATATGCTTCTTGAGAAAAGATGAAAATAGGTTATAAGGGTGTGGCGCCTGGCGGCCTGAGGCCCTTATCAGGGGTCACGGGGCCACCTAAGCTACAATTTATAATCCTCACTAGTCAAGGAGTCTATGTACACAAAGTTTCAGCTTTCTAGGCCTTATGGTTCTGGAGAAGAAGTCGAAATTCCACAAAGTTTACAGACGGATGGATGGATGGATGGACGCACGCTGGATACCATGCCATGCCATAAGCCCATCGGGCCTTACAGGCCAGATGAACTAAAAATGTTACCCCAAGTAAAATGTTTAAACTTGGTTGTGTTGTAATCATTTACTAATAGCATTATATGCATAAACTCAAATGTCCCCTTGAATTTAGTTTCCACAATAAATACCCCAATAGGACTATCCCTTTAACAGGCTCTGTTAAACATGGACCTCTTATTGGCATAATTTTACCTGTCTTGTGCAAAGTTGAGACGAGTGTTGTTTCCACAAACTCTGCATACTTTAGTGTCTTTGACCAGCCAGTTACCATCCACTCCTCTACCCACTGAAACAACAACAATTATCAATAAAATTCTTCAAAAGGTGAGGTGAGGTGTTATGGGGTTTATCACCACTTTCAAGAGTATTTCACCTATATTGTGACTGTTAGTTTTATTGCAGGGAGAAAGCCTGCAACACTATTGTGGTCGTGTATTGCGGTGAAACCTGCAAGCATCGGCTGGAACTAGTGAACCATTGGTCATGATTTTCAAAAGGCGTAGATACACTGATATCCTGGTTCTACCATTTAATCACTGATCCATTATTGCAAACAAGTAAATGTCATATGTCATTTGTAGAATTACGATGCAAGGTAGCAAGATGATTTGAACTTATATGGCATTATATGCTGTTTTGACATTTTACAAATTTAAAGGTCGATGAAAATAAGTTGTATGTTAAGAATAATTTACATTACAGATCTACCTTGAACCTCTTTTGTTTGACAAGCAGTGCATGCTCCTTCGACAGTGACACCTTTATCACACTTGACACACTCCCAGCCATCTGATGATACAGCCTGAAAATATTATTTCATATCCTTATACTCTGTAAAATGACAGTCCAGAGATTTTTATGATTGATATTTTATCAGTCTCAGTGAATAACAAGATCATTACAAATTCTAAAATAATATTTCAAAAATATATTTTTCCAACACTTTGTGTTGTGTTTGCTTACCACTGGTAGTTGTGTACAAAGTAAGGCTGGAACGGGTCTTAGTTTCAAACCCAAGTTCCAAATCACCTATTACCCTATCCTACCCTGATAGGCCTCATAACACTACTGCGAGCTATCCATCAGGCAAGAACAAAATATGAAAGGTACCAAGGTCTTCTCATTGTCCACCCGAATCAGTCCTTATACAAAGACATGTGACTAATTAGACTGAGTTTTCTGACGGATGACTTTCATAATCCATGAAAAGCATGACATAACTCGATCTGTACATAATGCTACACGAGGTTATTGATTCATGCCACAGTAACAAATAAAATCAATTTATAAATGTTGTCCATAACAGTGACACTGCAATAATACTTTGACCTAAGTGTTAAAAATACATTCTAGAAAAAATAGAAATATAAACTTAAATTTCACTCTTCAAAAAATTCTACAGTATCGTCAAGTCATCTGTTTTCAGTCATCATGTGTTTTCGGTAAGTCATTTTGACTCCCTTTTGTGAACATACCCAAAGGAATATTAAAGTATCTTGTGGATTATTTGCAACAGAGGGTTCATAGGTGCATCTAGGAATAGTCATTTAAAATATAATTTGCTTAATAAGAAAAATTATTATGGCAAAAACATAAAAAACATCACATTTTAAAGCAAATTTTCTAATACCAATTTTCAAACCTTGATCTCATAACTGTCCACCTAATTTCCTTGTAATTCTTTACATAATGAGATGTCTTGATGTGATAATATTTATTGTCACTTGCCATTTTAAGAAAAAATATATTCATCGTTTTCAGTGTTATTTCTTATCAAATATATTTTCAAAACTTTAAAGTTATCTCAGTGGTTTTGAATGATTTTCCAATAGTGCACAATGCATTTTAAAAAAAATATGGACAAACTCCAAGAGAAGCTTTTATCAAAGCATCTTAAACTATCAGAACTGATATTCCTGTCGGAGAAATAGTTAGGTCACCCTCTAAACCCAGTGTTTCATGTTTTTCGATTTTTCATTATGAAATATGATGAATCAAAGTTTTTTTATTTAGAATAATATTTACTTAAAAAATATCAATTAAATAGTTTTAGTCAGACTTTTGTCAACTTTCTGTGTCATTATAAAACATAAACTTAGAAAAACTGTTCTGCATATTCTAAATAACAGAGGTTCAAGAAAGTGACTGAAAACACATGACACTACTTCCAAAGTCAGGATTTTTTCGAAGTTATGTTAAAAGCATTATTTTTTGTACAAATGCTAAGTATAATTGGTTTTCATAAATTTTCTATTAGATAACATGGCAATGAATGATTAAGAGTAATTTCTCATCAATACATGTGGTAATTTTTCAAATACAGGTCTTTATTCCTTATCTGACTGAAAACCCATTACACAAGGATATGTTTCTTTCCAATAGTTTTAACTTAAGAACTTAAAATGCTTAAAAGTTACCTCATTGTTAGCACAGCGAACACATCTCACTTCCTTTCCACCAAAATTTCTGCTGTATCTGTATCGTGGACGACATATACAGGTTAACTCTGAAAAGAAAAAAACAATTAAAAGTATTTTGTTGATATCCTTTCACTCAAGCATTGGGGCACACCATACAATAATTTAGCTTTTTCCTTTAAAATATTGCATATTTTAAATGAAGCATTATCAGAAATTATTTTTCTTTCAGTTACACAAAATTATATATTTAGTGTAAACATTGAAACTTATTTTTCAGTTATTTATATACCAAAACAATACTAAACAAACTTGTCCATACAAGTTACTCACTATCAGTGCTTGAAGTCTGAACTGTGTTATTCTCATGACACGGTTGACATGTCATAGATGAAGCGTCATAATATTCATGAAAAATATCTGCTGTTCCATTTTTACAATCCGCCGGGACAGAATATGTTGAAAAGTAATCCTGAGCAGATATAGACACTATTATTACGAGTAAGTACAGGAATTCCGTTCGAATCCCCGCCATCTTGGTTGTCTGAAAACATTCGAAATGCTGTTTCCCTTCAACTACTTTAAAAAGCGGAGAGCATCGCGGTCGCCGTGGTAACGGGAAACTGGCACCTGTTTATATTTTGTCAAGAAAATAATCTTCATCCAATTAGCTTAATCTTTTATATCAACTGCCATTAATTCATAATTTTTAATAATTAATTTATTTATTAATAATTTAAACTTTAGACTTTAAAGTAAAAAATAATGCTTTTGCAATCGAATGGAATATACGATGTGCATAAATTTGTGTAAGTAGCAATACTAGCATAATTACCCAATCTATCCAACATAGTTTCCGTTAGTATATCAACAAATGTGTGAACAAGACTAACTTTTAAGAGTAATGTACCAAAAAAGTAATTTAAAAAACCATTACAAACGCTCATTTATGAAATCTATCAAAAAAAATGAAGAGAAAAACTTCAAATTTAAAACAACTTAATCTTCTTAAATTATTAAAAGGCGTTCACATTAAAACGTTTTGCCTGATACTTTATCATTCCTTCGACGACTGAGGATAAGTGGTTTTAGTAACGATTTTTCGCTTAAAACTTGTCAAATTGTTCGCGACTACGGATAAGTAAGTTGAGTATGAGATGACTAATTTAGCAAAAACGTATATTCATTGAAGGCATTTTGAAAAAAAAAGAATTTCAAATACTTGAACGTTCAGACGCCAACGTTTAGAAACTTGCTATCAATTCGTTAATCAGAAATGTTTAACTGACCATCTGCCTGACAACTTTTATTCTCTCATTAATATAAATCTAGCACTTTGTCTCATCTATCTAAACTTACAAAAATCACATGTTTTAACCTGTAGATTTGCCGTTCGAGGACAATCACTGTAAAAATACTAAGTATAAAAATTATGTACTATTTTGAAAAATTGAAGAACCACATGCAATGTGGCACTTTCCTTTCTTAAAAGATTTTTAGAGAATCGGAACAAAATAAATTTTTTAACGAAAAACACAGACGCATTTGTATAACTAATTATCCCAGACGGTTGTTCGGGGATGTAAAAACTTGATGCAAGCTTTATGAATATTAATGTTTAAAAATATTACCATCATGACCATTCCTTGGTGTTTACATTAAAGGGGCAGTAGCACGTTTTTAGGAGGAATATATATATATATTATAAGGTGATGTAAGGAAAATGAAAATTAATGGTTCTAATTGAAAGACAATATATTTAAACTAAATTGAGCAGTAATAATTCAAATATATAACGTAAAGTTTAGCCATGCGATTCCTTTTTCTTACACAAAATGAATTAAAGGTGTTCACACAAAATGGCCGCCAATGGATTAAATGTGAATCTTCATACTTTGTCCTCTGACTATGGATGACTGGCTAGTGTAATGAGACGTTTGACACTGTCAAAATAATACATTTAGCATTAACTTACATTTATCAGGGAATATTTAAAAAATAAAATTGTCAAAAAACGTGCTACTGCCCCTTTAAGGATAAAGATTTTGAAAGAACTTTCTAGGAAATAAGAATTGTCGATCATTGATTATACATTTTTTTAAATATCAGAATTAAAAACTGTGATTATGAACTGAACATGACTGATTTTTATTCATTTTCAGACATAAACTTGATTAAGTTCGTGAGTTTTTTCATAGACTTGCTAAGTCTTCTAATTTATTTTAGGGTCTTGTTGACAGACTTAGGAAAGGAATATCGGGCTATCCTCGGCTCAAGCTGACTGTCCCCTCTTGGAGGTTAGAATAATTTTAGATATGTCTAGTGTGTGTTGGTCAGTTTGTGACAGGAATCACTTGTAAGAAGGGGACAGTTATTCCAAACCCCTGATAAGCTTGGGGTATAGAATTACAAGATTTTCTCTGATTATGTACGTTTGTCCTAGGACTGTTTAATAAGACCGACTTGCAACGAACATAAGGATCCAATTAAGGCTCTGCTCGTCCAGATAAAGCAAACATTGTACCAGAAATGATTCAACTTGAGAGGAAAGATTGACTCCAACCAACAACTGTATAAGTGGGGCAAAATGTGTTAACACTCTTCCAAAACACACTGTTTACCCCGTTGATATATAACTAGTTAACTCAATAAATTCAAAGTATGTTGGAGTCATGAAAATAAAAAAAAGTCAAACGTTAACTTCTGATCTTTTACCTAACATTGTCGGACTAAATTTGGTCAACTTATGCCATAACGAATTTTAATTTTTTGAGCGAGTATTGAAAAATCATTAGGATGTAATCCGACATTATAAAAAGGTAGGCCTATGTTGACTTATCTGAAAGAGAAAAATATGACTCTAATTTCAAATGTTAACTTAATGCCTTTTTATGATTGTTTCAACTTGACCTTTACTATTATTATCCGATGAGCTACAAAAGCCAATATATCCGGTTAGATCGGTTGAACAGAAAATCTCATTACAATATATAGTGGTAAGAAAGTAGTATTTATGCAATAAAATAAACACTAAAATCAAAATTCAAAAGGTAGGTTCATTGATTGACAAATATTGTTATCTCTAAATATTGAGATTGGCATGACGATGAATACATAATACATTTATTAACAATCATTCTGGAATATTATTCAACAATAGTCCCGCAGAGAGCTCATTTGCATAGCCGCCAGAAAAGCCACTCTTTAGAAATATTTTGATAAGGGAAAGAAGATGACGCTGTTGGAGGCAATATTTAACATTTGAGGTAGATAGTTATGGTTTATGCTTGCCTTTTCAAAGGAGGACTATTTGGCAATTATGTTGATAATAGTTAAATCCTGTAATTTTCACAAGTTGTCACCGAAATTTCCGCCGCAACAAAGCGAGAGGAATACAAAATGGCGTCTGGTCTGGACCTCGTGCGATGAAAAATGTGCCTGCTCCTAAGGATTCGAGAATAACGATGGATTTTCTGTGTCTTCAAGATTCGAGCGAGATTTGTAATGTATTAATTTAAAGTAATAGGACCGATTAAGGTTTTTAATGACCATACGAAACGCCTCTTTTATTTCAATCACGTGACCTAACGCTTGCATCTGATTCTCTCGTCTCTGCTCCCAGAAAAGAAAAGGTCTCGTTATTCACGTATGATACGCAAGTTAACCCAGCATAAAAAAACGTTATCCCGCAATTATTAAAAAAATAAATTCTAAAGACTTAGCATTTAATTTGGAAAAAAAACTATGCAATTGATACATTCAATCTCAATGAAAATTCACATATCTTTTTAGACAAAAAATTAACTGACTAAATGTTAATGTATAGATTAAAAAATAAATTAATGGCATTGTATTATTTAATTATTGCACCTTGACATAAAAGAACAGACGAAACTAGTACCAACTACCAAGTAGAAATGGAATACACATTTTCACATACTTCAAAGTTTATTCAATGTATTAAAATGCAGCGATTTAATTTGGTTACCTTTTGAGTAACTGACCACGCTTTGTGGATGATGGAGTCTAACATTGTAATGTTTTATGTTGAAATTATTGATTTCGAAAATCGTTAACAAGTTGCAATTTGCTTTTAACTTTCATTCCTCATATTGTGCTTCTTCATATTGAGGTTTCCACATTGCCATCTAAACAAATTCTAACACCAGAATAAGTATTATCCTTAGGCACACCCATCAATTATGGTCTTTGTGTGATGTTGGATATATTATATACAATGAACCGCAATTTGCAGCAAGAACAGATGCATAATTTCTGATAACAAATTTTCCTGTAACAAGTTTAGCTAAAGTTAATAGCAGAATTAATAACTTGCACCATTAATGCAGCTAAGAATCCTGTATTTCAATTAATCGAATATGTTTTTATTACTTATGTCTCATAATATCTTGAAGACTTGTACAATATCTTTTAAAAAAAGGATTGAACAAAAACATGACTTTGCTATCATCCAATCAAATTTAAGCTTTCATTATGACAACATTAATCCAAAGAAAACAACACAAATTAATTAATGTGGTTAATCTGTTTATTGTATCTTAACTTATCTTGACTACTCAAGAATAAGTCATTGATTTCGATGACGCATAATGTAAAAAAACTACCAGTCCGCCAAGTTTTTAATAAAAATAAATATGTTAGCCCCTGCGATTTTTTACTCTCCTCAGGCCAGTGTCGACCCTGAAACCATCCACCAGGGTGGTAAACAATAACTCACTTACTCAAACCATCTTTCAAGACAAACAGCATTGAATCTAGACTATTATAAATGGTGCAACAGAACCATTTTACACATGAAAACACATGATTTCTTGTGATGTCACAGTATTGTATGTCTGTAAGGAAAACTTGCTTGTGGAGTCAGATTTTCTTGACTTTTTTTTATTGGCTTGGAAATTTGAAATTCATCAAATGACGTATACATAGTGAAATTAATTTGAAATATCTAAATTATTCATCCCAAGTGCCAATAAATGATAAATTCGGATTCTTAAAATGCAAGTTTTAAAAATGCTCAGGAGCTATAATCACAAGCTCAAATTAAATGGATATGTAAATTGTATTTAACCTATAACAAGGGCACCTGATTGTCGTTACGACTTTGATAAGTTTCAAAATAATGTTTGACCGAGATGCATATCCCTTGCTGGTGTTGATTATGACTCTGTACCTTTATCTTGTCAATTTGCCGAATGCAAATGGTAATTAGCAGCCCCGACTTAGTCGGGGCTGCTATCAGTATTTGTGCAGTTTCCGCCGCCGCCGCCGCGTCCGCCGCGCTCATACTAATGGCTATAACTTTTTTCTACTAAGCTTTCCAGAACTTGTATTTATAACTTACTGCTTATACCTCGGGGGAACGATTTTGACATGTTCACCTTCAAGGTCAAAGGTCAAGGTCACGAGCTATAAAATCACTAAAAAATTCCTTGTAAACGCGATAACTTGAAAAGTTTTTGTGCTATGAAGCTCTAACTTGATATATAACATCCTTGGAAGAGTAAAAAAATTTGAAAAGGTTTTCGCTACAATCTGTCCAAGGTCAAGGTCACAGCGAGGTCATTACTTTAGCATGGTTTTGCGAAAATGCTTTATTTTAACTATGAACACTTGTAATCAATAGATGATTGTTATACTCAATGAAAAGTGTTCATTGATTGTGTAACCTTGAAGGTCAAAGGTCAAGGTCATGAGATTTGTGTTATTGCAATGTGCAACTAATTTGGATATAACTTGATCTCATTAAGCTTTTCAGAACTCATAAACATGTATAAGTGTCCATACCTCTGGGGACTTAGAATGACATGTTCTCTTTCAAGGTCAAAGGTCAAGGTCACGAGCAATAAAATCACTAAAAGAATTCCTTGTAAACGCGATAACTTGAAAAGTTTTTGTGCTATGAAGCTCTAACTTGATATATAACATCCTTGGAAGAGTAAAAAAATTTGAAAAGGTTTTCGCTACAATCTGTCCAAGGTCAAGGTCACAGCAAGGTCATGACTTTAGCATGGTTTTGCGAAAATGCTTTATTTTAACTATGAACACTTTTTAGCAATAGATGATTGTTATACTCATTGAAAAGTGTTCATTGATTGTGTAACCATGAAGGTCAAAGGTCAAGGTCATGAGATTTGTGTTATTACAATGTGAAACTAATATGGATATAACTTAATCCAATTCAGTTTTTCAGAACTTATAAAGATGTATAATTGTTTACACCTCTGGGGACTTACAATGACATGGTCACATTCAAGATCAAAGGTCAAGGTCACGAGCTATAAAATCACTTAAAAATTATTTGTAAACGCGATAACTTGAAAAGTTTTTGTGCTATGAAGTTTAAATTTTGTATGTATTATCTCTTGAGAAGTACAAAATTTTGGAAAGGTTTTGGGTATGAAGTGTCAAAGGTCAAGGTCACAGCAAGGTCAACAAATATTGAGAAAATGGATTATTTTTACTTTTACCTCTTTAATTTGTTACATTAATGTTATATTCAATGAAATGTTATCATTGATTGCATGACCTTGAGTGTCAAAGGTCAAGGTCACAAGAAAATGCCCAATATGCTGAGGCTTGTAGAAGGCGGAACAGGGTAAGGCGAAACCCCAAGTTTCGGGGCTGCTCTGTTTTTGCGGTGTCCCGCAAACACTAATCTAGTTGTCGTCAATATTCATTATTCTCACTGAAAAGACATCTGTCGGCACAGTTATGGATTTGTGGCTTGAATCATGCAGCTGCTTACAATTGCGTATCACTCTGACTCAATACAGTTAATTGTTAGTACAAATTGTTGTGCAAAGTTGACGATTTTTTGCCTGCCTTTAAGATAATACTATACATGAGTATTCATCAGTTATGAAAGCATGAAAACATTCAAGTCAAAATTTCAACAATATATTCTTACGAATCTTGATCTTAAAGATAGTTTTGTAACGTCCTTATTCTCCTAGCCTAGAGGATCATTTTGTGACCAATTCTAGGAATATAAATTCGATTTTAAAATATCTTGATTCAACCAAATATTTCTGACAAGGAGTCAAAATATAACCTTCAAGGAACAATACTGATGTCAAACCAACTATCAATAATTGCTCTTTTCTCTCAAATGTTAATGTTTGCCAACATTCATCACCGTTATTGTAATAATCTCAAGAACTGAAATCATGCACATTTAAAAATTGAGTATTAACCCTTACGATGCGGCTATATATTTTTGCTCTACAAGTCCACGTGGCGGAATTGTTTTGTCCGGTGCCAGCCACCGTTATATCCTGATTAACCGCTTCTTTATTTTTGTGCGCGGATATACATATGATACATGGAAATAAAGACAATTCTCTCTTCTATACGATGATGTAAAAACTATAAAATTATCTCTAATGGTTCGTGAGATATAAATGCCGCAAGGTGGGTACCCTCAATCATTTTGAGGTCAACAAATTTTTTGCGGCACTTGTCGCAACGCTTTGCCGCTTCTTTATTTTTGTGCGCGGATATACATATGATACATGGAAATGAAGACAATTCTCTCTTCTACACGATGATGTAAAAATTATAGAATTATCTCTATTGGTTTGTGAGATATGAATGCCGCAAGGTGGGTACCCTCAATCATTTTTGAGAAAAGGTTTGATATTTATATCCGGGAGCAGCCAAGACTGCTTGCAGTCAATATATAGCCTTATCCTGAAAGTTACGGATTTCGCCAAGAGGGCTTACGTGCCATTTTATATTTGGCCCGTAAATATCACGCGCCCCGCATCGTAAGGGTTAAAATTGTCAAAAAGAATCTGCCGCACACCAATTCTGCAAATGAAAATACAGGCAAAGAAAAGTTGACCACACAAATGAGAAATGACACAATACCTGCATCTATCAAAAAAGAAAAGAACTGCTTGTTTCCAAGTGCTTTAACAATGGCTTAAAGTCATTTTACGTTCTGATTTAAGATATTCATTTGCATTCTGCAATTAGAGACTAGTATCTGCATGAAAATTATAGCAAGTTTTTTTAAATCTTTAACTTTCAAAATTTGACAGTATTGAATAATGTTTTTCAAGCATTTCTTAACTTTAATGTTAATTTATTATGGTTGTGAGTATGCAGACATGTCACAACGATAGGATACTATGTCACTACCGGTATATACTATTAACAGGGTATTGTTGTTTTTTTGGTTAAAAAAAATAATAAATAACTTGATTTAGAGTTTAAAAGGGCAGTAGCACGTTTTTAGGGGGAAAATAAGGTGATGTCAGGAAATCAAAAATGAATGGTTCAAATTGAAAGACAATGTATTCAAACTAAATGAAGCAGTAATAATTCAATTATTTGATGTAAAGTTTAGCCATGCGACTCCTTTTTCTTACACAAAATGAATTAAAGGTGTTCACATAAAATGGCCGCCCATATATTTTAGGTGAATCTTCATACTTTGTCCTCTATGGATAATTGGTTTGTGTTATGAGAATTTTGACACTATCAAAATAATAGCATTAACGTACAATTATCAGTGAAAAAAAATAAATATAAAATTATTAAAAAAAAACGTGCTACTGCCCCTTTAATAAGCAATTTACAGTCAACAATATATATATATGATAGATGTTATATCATGATACACATTTGAATTTTTGTTCACATTTGTTACCAAATGGAAAAAAGTCACAACATATCAAATAATCAGCGACTATCACTGATTTAAACATGTTCTAAAACAAAAACATCCAGACACATGCTTGTTTTCACATTACCGGTATTACCGGTTCTCTCAACAAATATACACGACAGACTTGCTGAGACCATCTTTAGCCGTTTTCCAGATCCAATCAATAAATCATTCTGAGAAACACGCGCGTGAATGACAATTATGTTTTAAGATATTTGATTGAAATAATTTTCATTTAAAGTGCAAAGTTTATATATTTATTATTGACCCTTGCTTTCACATATTAAGGTGTGAACACTTTAGCCTTTAGATAATATTTGGCGATTCTGATATTTTCACACATTGACATAACAGGTCACAGATACAGTTCAATTCATGCCTGAATATATGTCAATAGTTAAAAACTTTTGTATATATATTTAAACATTCATGTTGGTGTATGACTGGTGAAATCAAACCTTTATACACCAATATGACTAACACAACTGAAATGTCTATTCAGTTTGTCAAATATCATATGTATTAACTATTATACTATTAGTCTTTCAACTTATATTGCTACCTTGACATTGCTAACTTAAAGTGTATGTGTAGTAACAGTTCAGTCTGTAATTTTGTACTACAAATTGTTAACTTTGAAACCCTGATGACGTTTTACTCTTGTTTTACAAAGCTAGGTGAATACTAAATACTGTAAATAGTCGTGAAAATTCATTTGTACAACCTTACATCTAATGAAATTTAATTCCTGTTTCATTCATATAGGACATGCTGTTATAGTTTTTTATGTTTTATTGAATTATTATCAGAATCTGTTAATTTATTTATGTGTTACATTTTAAAGCTCTTGTGAAAATCAACAAAAATATGAAGCTTCTACATTTATCTACTGACAAATATTAACCAAACTGAATTGTATTGCTTATTGTCTGCAGATCCCTATTACTAGAATTTTAAGTCGTTAACAAGAAGTTATTCATGATATTCATGTTTTTTTTTCTGTTTATCATATAGAAAATATGTCGTGAAGATGAATGATGTACTGCATTCGATGAGTAAGTCAAGGTTCTAATTTTGACAATTACAAGTTTGATGTGATTTTTTTTTTTTTTATGGGGATGCCATAAATGTTTGTTTGGCTTCTGTCATAAACACAAAGTTTTCATACATTTGGCGTGAACTTGGCACCATGTCATTCTAATCATTCTTCTCCCGAAGATCATGACTATCCATATTTTGAATGTATCATTCTGTTGGAAGAAATTAGCTTAGCCTTGATGTTCTTTGCATGTAGAGTCTGAGAGTTCAAGCCTGGTTTGATTTGATTTCAAAACTTGCGCACCCAGCGCCCCCTCTCTGGATCTGCCAATGGATACTCAATTTAAAAACTCTACGGATGCAAACTGTCCTAACACAAGTCATTTTGCTGTAATGGGGATTAATCACGTGGAATCCTGCTCCAGCCAAGAAATAAGGATAGTATCAACGCAGGAAGTGTTGTAACTGCGATAAAGATTATTCATGATACTGTACATATTATGGCTGTAGCGATTCATCGATACCTACGATACAATCATACCTTGGGAAATCGTGATTATTGTAAGGTGAGCTTCCTGTATCGTGATACACTAAAAATAGATTTCACTTCCTTAAAAATGAAAAGAAAAACTAAGTGAACACTATAAAACCTAAAAAGCTAGTGTTGTGCAGTAACTAAACTACAGTAAGCATGAAGAAATCTGATTCATAAATAACTTGTTTTTGAAGAAAGAAAAAAAGTTTTAATCTTCGATTTTTGATCATCTCATAACACAAAATTTCTACCATCTTGAATATTTCACAACATGTGCGCGAAGTTATACTTTAAACAATGTATCGTGATACATTCTGTATTGCCTGTCTGTATCATGATTCGAATCGTGCGATTTCCCATGATACTCGGCTCTATTGTCATAGACATATTCTGATAGGGAGTACAATTGCGATTTCCCATGATACTCGGCCCTATTGTCATAGACATATTCTGATAGGGAGTACAACTGGACTTTCGTTTGAATGTGGAAATCCATTTGGGGTCTACCAGACACTGTCATCGATTGAGAAGTGAATAAAAGACTGTTTTGTTTCATCGTGACATATCACTGATAGCAGGGCTCTAGATAACTTTTTGAGTGAAGTTGTACATACACCTGGAATTTTATTTGGAGGTGTACTCCAGAGTTTGAAGGTGTACTGACATAGTTTTATCAAGTTGTTGCATATTAATAAATTAAGAGTTTGTCGCATGAGGCGTTTCCACTTGTGATCTTCAATGTATCAAATTATATCATACCAGATAAACTCTAATGAAAGTCCATGAACATGATATGCACCAAAATAAAGTAGCAGACGTACACAGGTATTTATGTGCGTACATGATAAAAAAAATTATTTTCGGTCGTACTTGGTTGATTTTTAGGCGTACATTACGTGTGTTTGCCCCTTATCTGTAGCCATGTGATAGGAACGCTAAAAATTCTTAATCTAAATGTAAAAACACTGAAAACTTAAAATATCCTAAGTCCATTATAACCTTTCTAAGATGTGCAGCATTTCTAGACCAGCTTTATAGCTTCCCCATTGTAAAGATAAGGGTTAATTTCCTGCACAAAGTGAGAATTACTGCTTGTTATGGATAATTAATATTCATAAGTTTGATGACTTTTAATGTGTAAACATATTTCGCTCAGGACTCTTATCCTTAGCATATCTGCATCAGTATCCTTTTAACCCACATTTATATTATCAAGACTAACACAACAAGAAACCCAAGATTTTGATACCCTGAAGACACACACCAAATTTGGTTATCCAATCTTAAATAGTTTGAGAAAAGTTGTCCCGTTTGACTCAGATGATCGCACAGACGGAGCCCAGACCTACCTGTATATCCCCCTCCCACTTTGTGGCCGGGGTTAATATGATGTACTATAGAACAAAATACTGCTGACAATTGTCAATTTCACTCGGTGAATCGGAAAGGCACATTGAATAAAAAGATGGCCAATTATAATTTTGAAGTTCACAATTAATATAATTAAGAATTGACTTCAAAATTTCTGAAAACGGCCCGGTGTCAAATATGTCTTTCACAATACTTGTTTTTCTTTGTTAATATAATATATGCAATTCCTATGCACAATTTTGTATATGAATTAGTTTAATGATATAAAATTACTTGTAACATCATGACACAAATTTATGTGATTTAGTTTTCCTCAGCATGTTAATTCATGAATTCAAAGAGAACAAATATTTGATAATCCCCTCAGGGAAATAAAAATAAGAGCAATAAAGAGAAATAAGACTTCAGACTCTGAGCAGATCCACTTAATTGTCTATATTGCCATATTTTTTTACTAAACTCTTTAAATTGAAAAATAATAGTAATTGCTTTTGTTTGAATTAAATATATATCTAGACTCTTTGGAATTTGGACAAAATTAATGAATGTTTGAAGGACATATTCATTTGATGTTATTCACACACTTGAGACGCAACCACTTTATATACAATGTAACATTCTTAACAAATAAACATTAAAATATATGAACATGCATTAACAGTTTGAAACAAAAACATAAATAGGAATGCAGTTTTGAAGCACAAGGTTCCTGGTTGCTCTCATTTGAAAAGATCAAGTGTAAAAATCAACTTATCTGCATATTTTACACAACAAAATCCATAAAAACTGAATGAGTTTAAACACTTTGGAGTTCAGATACAGACATTTTCTTTAAAACCCCAAAGAATCTCGCACACAGCAATTCGTAGCATAGTACAACCTTAACTTGTCACAAACGGATATGAAAACTCTTCAAGATATTAATATTCAGTGCTTTTGAAAAAGTTCATTAGTATCATTACATTTTCAAGATAATGTTTTATTTGCAGAAATATGCCCATAATTGTTAAATCACGAGTGCAGTGTTGTTCCTAGGTGATCACCTGAGGGGGTCATTTTGTTATTTTCTGAGCAAATGGGACCGTTTGCAATGATAAAAGTATCCTACTTCACAATTTTTTAAGGGACATCAAGCCAAAATGGTGGGCAAATATCTCCAGGACCCCCCTCTAGGAACAACACTGAGTGTACAACCTTATTTTTCATATGAAATACCTAATTTTCCGAAATCAGGGGAGTACAATTTACAGGTAGTTGATAACTTTTTACCCAATGGCCAATAGCTCCAAACTTATCTGGAGAACTACTGATACTTAAAAATCTCCACAGTTTTAAATTATGATATTTCTCAATTTGTTGAAAGAAGAATGATTAAATGTTTTAAATTTAGACACATTATAATGATTGTTTATAAGTGCAAATTTGGAAGATTGAACATGTCAACTTAAAATGGAAACTAAACAAGAATTTTATTAACAATTTTTTCCTATTAAATGCTTAAACAGAATCTTTAAATCAAGATATGGGACAATGAAATGGAGGAAATATGACGAGTAGGTGTCCAGCCACTTCCTACAACCTGAATGATTATCTCCAGAGGATACAAAATCGGTCTTACCACAACCTCATTAAAATCTGATAGAACCTTTCACTTGTACCTTGCTGCTCTTTTGACTGAGGATCGCTTCATTTGGATCGCTACCGGCACTTCATTTGTATTGGCGTAAACAGAAGTCTTAAAAAAGACAGCTTACGTCGACAATCAAGCACCTATTACTTTATAAAAAGCATTTTTCATATTGTACTAGACTTGATTGTAGACTTTAGCTGTTTTAGACATTTGTTATCTAAAAGTCTGTGGTATCATATTGCCTCGTCTCTGACCTTTTTACGTTTCTAATGGCTGAAATATTGGCCAAGCGGTGTAAAAAAAACCAACTCATCACTTACCCTCTGACCTTTCACAATAAAACATACCTGTTGATGTAAAACAGAAATACCAAATTGTGCTAAAGTCATCTGACATTAACCTTCATGGAACAGTGCTCTGATCAGAAGGGGGCAAGGAACAAGTTATATCTTTGTCAGGTTTCATTGAGATTGAACCTCCCAAGGATACATCTATGGCTTGGTCCACTAAGTGTATTCACCACCCTTTGATCTCCATCACTTAATCAAGGACAAGCCCCTTTCAAAAGACATGTATTATAACCTGCTACTTTAGAAGGAGAATAAAATAACTGCATAGTCTACTATTTGGTAAAATGAATATTTATCTCTTCTAATGACTATCTTTATAACGAATAAAGACTTATTCTTTTGAGAAACAGCATTTTTTTTTCTTCATAGGGGCGTTATTTCTGCAGTTATTGGGAAAGATATGTTTGACCCATCTGCCATTTTCAGGCCTTTTATGAATACAAAACGAATGGGCCCTTTTTGCATCCATTGTGTAAAATGGCCCATGCTTCCTGGATTTCCCAATTCATGATCTCAACCATGACAATAGAATCTTTCAAAACACAATTTTTCTGTTTTCTTAAAACAGACTCTTTAAGTTCGCAAAGAGACACTATTCTTCATTCTTGACACAGAAAAGCGTAGTTGACACCACTGAAGACTTTTTGGAAAGCTGAAAGAAGGCTATGCCAGCCGTCGTAGGAAGTGATGATATTGTACCAAACCATTGATGAACATGGGGATCAAATGGAGATTGAAATGCTTCCTCTGGAGATACAGAACTGGATATTTTTTAAGTAACAAAACTTTAAATGAATAGTTTGTAATTACCATTTTATACGAAAGAAATCCCTTCAATATGTTTTTAAATATAATGAACTTGCAAAAAGGTCCATTTATGATCAGTGTACTGTGTCAACTCATAATCACATTCGACCTTTATTTAACTGGCATTCCAATATGATTTGTATGTTTTACGTAACAATCTTGCGAAATAAATTGTCTTTGAATAAAAATTGCCCTGCCAATATTGCCAATTGTGTTCACACAAACATAAAGACCAGTGGTTTTTGGTTTATTAAAGTGATGTAGGACCAATATTAACTACTAACAGCTGAGAACAATTTTAAAGAAATGTCATCATACTTCAATACAAGAAAAAGTTTGATTCCAAAGTTTTTCTAAATGAGAGAAACTTATAATGGACAATGTTATTGATAGTGGATAACTTCTTTAGAAACCAAGTTTGCATGCCAACATTTAAAGCTAGTATTTGAACTAAAAATGGGTGGCTCCCTCTCAACATGAATTAGTTCCAACCGATGCTCGCAGGTTTCACGGCAGTGCATTACCACAATGGTGTTGCGGGCTTTCTCCCTGCAATAAAAAAATCTACAACTTTAAAGATCTTTGAAGATTCAAGTTTGTTGGGTTTTTTTTCTTTTCACACGGATGATAACTAAACTTTGTCTAGTAAAGTATTGATGTCATAAGGGCATAAGTTCTGTCAATTTAACTTAAAACCATGTATTTACACTCTCAAAAGGCATATATAAGGACACATGCACACCATGTAGCTTTCTAAACTATGAAATACTTGTCCCTTGCATTAATCTTGAAATCACAAATGAATACATTACATGATACAGAGGAACAGGTGAACTAGTGTTTTGTTCAACTTTATGTTTTGATTCAAACATTGATTCAAAAGGACATATTTGGTACAAGTTTACCAATATAAAGAAACCTCTCCATTTATATTTTCTGCTGACAAATTGGAAACCCAATATATGTACAAGGAAACATGAATGTATATACAGAGAGAAAATATATAAATCCAACAGGTTATAGAGAATCTCTCCCAAGTGTCTTCCATTGCTAAATATCTCCCTCAAATCTTCTAATATCAAATATATAAACACAAGGTGACAATAGATTAAAATATCAAAGGCTTGTTGAGGATATCTTTATCTTTTATTTTGGATATCAAAATGGGGAACATTCTATCATCTAAAATAATTTTCATGATTAAAAATGTTTTCAACACTGCAATACCCTTCTTTATATTAAACTGCCATAGCATTGTGACAGTGATGTTTAGACACAAAGAAATTGTGATGTAACTTATTTAACAGTTTGACATCTTTTATCTCTTAGGATATGACTTTGGTGATAATACATACAGAAGTTTTGCAAATATGTTTTCCGTCTTAGAACAATGAAGGTAATGTATCTTTTACATTATACCGACCCTAACAGCTGACCTATTTGGTCAAAGGGAAATGCAACATTTTAAAATTGCTTATATCTTGGTTCATGTGGTTTTATATCAACCTTGCATAGATTGCTGAGTCTTAAAGGAGCAGTAAGTAGCACGTTTTTAGGGGGAATATAAGGTGATGTCAGGAAAATTAAAATTAATGGTTCCAATTGAAAGACAATGTATTTAAACTAAATGGAGCAGTAATAATTCAAATATATAATGTCAAGTTTCACCATGCGATTCCTTTTTCTTGCTCAAAATGAATTAAAGGTGTTCACACAAAATGGCCGCCCAAGGATTTTATGTGAATCTTCATACTTTGTCCTCTGACTATGGCCAATTGGCTTGTGTAATGAGATTTATGATACTATCAAAATAATACATTTAGCATTAACATACAATTATCCGTAAAAATATTAGAATATAAAATTATCAAAAAACGTGCTACTGCCCCTTTAACTTTAACTTGGTGACCAAAATACAAACTTTCTGTACAATTCAAATTATTCTGCTTGAGCTGAGGTAACGCTTTAAAATATATGTTTATATCATTTATATGTGTCTGCCACACATATATTGAGCATAATATAGCAATATTATGAGCAGTATTTTGGGAAGTTATTAACTTATACTACACAGTAATTCCTATACTAGACAACTAGCTACCTTGAAATATTTCAAGGATTGAGATAGAAAGTCATTATGTTCACCTGACTATAATTTGAAAATAAAGTGAAATATTGCACCACTTTTCCTTCAATTTAAAATGATTTAGAGAAAGCTCCATATACATAGTTAATTTTAAATCATCTTCTTTATGTATCAATGTACATTATAAAACGGTTCACATTTTACAATGATTTATTGCATGTTTCATCAAGATATTATACATAATCAATTTAATCAGTTTTGTAATTTGTGGACCATTAAATTTTCACTAATGACTGTTTTGCAATGTCCACGAACAAAATATACTCAGGTTTATAAAGAAAAACAACCCCCAAAATCTTAAAGATTCATCTGAACATAAATTTTGTAATGTACAAGATTTGCAAGATCAAAGTTATCACTCTGTAAACAAAGACAATTCTGAAAAATTGCATCTATCATTTTTATATGTCCGGGGACAATGTGAGTCGGATTGTAATTGGATACCATTGATACAGGTTATTGAATGTTTTCTAAATATTCATGTGGAACAAGCAAGCAGCTTTCTTAGTTTTAAGATCTTTAAGGAAGACAGTCTGCAAAACCAACCATTATTAGTGTAATTTTGTGGCAACATTGCACTGGGATTAATACGTCTTTGACACAGGAGAAACATCACTTTTATACAGCTCAGAACCAGAAGGGAACAAGTAGCTTTATGGAACTTGTCAACAAGTCAAGCGACTTTGTTTTATTTTGAATAATAACCTGTCTGAGGCCATAAAATAAGACTTATCTTTGAAATGGTTTTGAATTATTTCAAGTAACTTAAAATAAAACGACAATAAAATATCACTTTTGGTACCAAAATATATGTCTTCCATCTTGCATCAGATAACTCTGTTTTCCATGTATATTATGCACAAAGTGCAAATAGAAACACAATTAAAAAGCCTCACTTTATCTTTACAAGAGATTGCAAAATCCTCAAATATATGCAATATGACTTGTTACAGTGTGCCAAGATTATTGCTAACAATAAACATTAAGTTTGGAAACAACAAGACTTCTCTTTATGTGCCAGTAGCATGTTTTGGTGGAAATAAAGTGATCTCACCAAAGCAATAATAAATGTTACCAAATGGAAGAAAATGTAGCATGAAATGAATGTACCATATTTGAAAGGAAACACAATTTTATTATCCCATCACAAATTATTATTATGACAAATTAAGGGGTTGACACAAAAATGTCTACCAATAGTTTTAATTTAATGCTTGGTAATTTCTCTTACCACTGATAATCCAGTAGAAGTGTTGGATGAAATTATTCTACAACTATGGATGTGAATACTGATTTGGAAAATTAGAAGTAAGAAATTTGCAAAATCACACATTTTCTATGATTGAATGGTGTTCTGAACATTGAGTGCAATTGATTTCATAACCATCAAGTTACAGTTATATTGTGTCATGTGTTGAAGGCAAATATTTGTGCGTCTTGTAATTATTTTATCATTCAGAGCTGCACTCAGCACTTGTGCGGTTTCAACTGTCGTGGCCGACAAAAAGTTTTTGTCCAATAGTTATTATTTAATTATTTCATTGTAGGAAAAGTACAATATTTTGAAGGGTTAGCACAGGTGTTAAAGGTAGTCTTTAGATCACAAGGTCCAGGGTTGAATCCCGGCAGGGACTTGGCAACTTCTTCACGCAGTAAGGTTTAGGTGCAATGCTACACTGAATTTCAGTGCAGTGCAACCAATAATTCGCTAGTTCCAGCCAATGCATAGCAACACTAGTGTTGTACCCAACTTGTAGGCTTTCTTTAATCCATAAAACAGCCATATAGTTACAAGATAAACACTGGTACAGTTGAAAGTTGCCTTAAACCCAATATATCACCTCGCCTAACATTAAAGGTCACGAGTAAAAAAATCATTAAAGCAAAGTTTAACAAACATTCATTAGGCAAAAGGTGTCTGCTAATCTAGTTCATGATTTATTTTTTAGTCAATTCACAATCCTTTTATCCACTTACCTGTGCAAGTCTCAGAATGTTTATTACAAGAATCAGCAAGTGTGTTCCATGAAGCTGATTACCACACTCTCCCACTAGGAAGTACTGATGAGATGATCTGTAAAACTTGCCATCACAGATGCCAAATTGCTCCAGTAACTCACGAGAGAACATTATTTCATATTATTCAAAGCTAACCATTTTCCAAGTTTCTCACTTTGCAAGGCGAATAATTATTTATGCAATAAGGAAAATAGTTCATCACTTAATTAATCTTTCTGAAGCTGTTTGCATGCAAAATTAATTTTTTCAGCTCATCTGGCCTGAAAGGTCCAATGGGCTTATGGTATGGCATGGTGTCCGGCGTCCATTCGACCGTCCATCTGTCTGTAAACTTTATGCATTTTCAAATTCTTCTCCAGAAATAAAGGGTGTAGAAAGCTTTGTAGCTTTGGTGGCCCTGTGGCCCCGTGGCCCCTAATAAATCATGTGTGCAGACTCCTTGACTAGTGAGGCGTAAAATTGTAATTTTGGTGTCCTATTGACCCCTAATAAGGGCCACAGGGGCCTTTCCCTTCAAACCTTTTTTCATCTTCTTCTCCAGAAGCACAAGACCCATAAAGCTGAAATCTTGTGTACATACTCCTTGTCTAGTGTAGTGAGGATTATAATTTATAGCTTTGGTGACCCTAAGACACCTAAAAAGGGCTACTGCCCCCTCTTGCAACATATTTTCATCTTCTTCCCCAGAAGCATAAGTGACACAAGGGCCACGCCCTTAAAACATATTCTCATCTTCTACAGAAACACAAGGCCAAGAAAACTAAAACCTAGTGTACATACTACTTGAAAAGTGAGGATTATGACTGCTTTGGTGACCCTATGGTCTCTAATTATTAAAGTGCCAACCACGTTTGCCACACCCCAAAGCCTGATGAGCTACAGAGCCAATGGCTTTATTTTTCAAATATGTGCCTTGGTTTTCAAATTCATACTGTATGGACAGACAAGGATTAACACATCATTTTGCAAAACACATGGAATTCCACACAATAAATTTATCACTGCATTACCAAGCAGTGTTCTAAAATCTTGTTTGTCATTGCTAAATTCATTTTGCCCGAAGCTTTTAAGTACTTCAGTATGACATTTGGTCAGCTTTGATGCATCAAAATTTCCCAAACATTACTAGAGTGACTTGAAGTATATAATTTAAAAATGTAATTGCTTATAGTTTCTTGAAAGTACTGCTTGATGTGTCTGAATTGAATTTTATGTAAGGTTCTTGAGCAGAAGTTTAAAGTAAAATATTCTTCTACTCTACTAAACAACAACAAAGACTCATATTTTGTATTATGTCTGGTACATTAAAAACAGTTTTTGAAAAATATACAGATTTCATTACCCTCATTGTTGGATTATTTTCAGCTTCCTTAGAACTCCTAGGTTTCTATGAGGCCCAAGGACTATTACACCTGTAGATGTATTTGAGAATTGACGTGAACAATGATTAATGCACTCAACCATTCAAATGTTGTATATGGATAAGTTGCAAAAATTATGTCTTCATGTTGTTGCACTTAAAGTTTATGTAAAAATACAAAGCAATAAATCTGTTTTCTTAAATTTTATGTAAAATTTACCTCCAAAGAGGCCAAGGAAATAGAAACCATAGGTTGCTATGAAAATTTTATGCATGGGGCTATAAAAGCAGCTATGCAATGAAAATATTTAATATTATAATAGTATAATGCAATTTATCCCACAATGAAGCTATGAATTTTATTTATAAGGACTGACTTTCGTTATTTTAACGTTATTTGGCAGTCTTCAGATTGGCATTTCAACTTGCTTGACATAATGTAGCTATATTTCAGGTTAATGTTAGTGAACATTACTTACAGGCTATAGTCCTAAATTATTCATCTCTGGATACATTCATTTTATCTTAATCTTAAGCTTATGCAAAAGGATCATACAATAATTGACTTCATTATCCCAACCAGCTAAAATCTTCTCATCTTTCAGCAAGTAGAACAAATTAATTCCCTCCATACTCCATAGCATCTTCAAACTCTCATTTTTCAGGAATACCCCTAACTTAAATTTTTTTCTTTGAGAGCCATTTTAGAAGTTGGAAATACAATAAGGAAAAGGATTATATGGATGACAACTTCTTTATTCATGTTAGGCGACGTTTCGACACAGCTCCTTTGCTTGACAACGACAAAAGGAGCTGTGTCGAAACGTCGCCTAACATGAATAAAGAAGTTGTCATCCATATAATCCTCTTCCTTATTGAATTTATTTTTTCAACATTTCTATTATACATAGTGTATTTAAGTAAATGTATGTAATACCGATATACCCACACTTCCCGAGGTGTATCGCTCAATATATCTCCTGTTTGAATCGCGGATGTCAGAGGCGTAGCGTAGCAGGGCCGAGGATCTACGATTCAAACAGGAGGTATATTGAGTAATGCACAGAGGGAAGGGTGGGTATATCTGACCTATACCCCACTCCGGTCGAGTAATATTTGACGAAAAAGAGCTAATCCACCCTTCCTTATGTATATATGTCTTGACCTAACTAGATAAAAAAAATATTAACAACACTCCTCTTATTACGTTTTAAAAAACATAAATTGACTTCATTACATAAAAAATTTAACAAACTAGTACCTACCAGTATACATTGTCTTATATAGGAAAATACAACAACCTAGACATGACACAACAAAAAGTACCACTACCTGTATCAAGCCTCATTAGCTCAGTTGATAGAGGCGTTGTGTCACAACATTAAGGTCCCTGGTTCTCACTTTGGTCGTTAACATTTCTAAAAAATACTAAATTTTACAACTCCGTTGATTTGCCAAAGTTGAAGATCTCTTCCTCTTACTTATTGTAGGTGTATTAGAAAAGTTGAGGTGTATCGGTCAATACACCTACAGTTAGGAGAAAGGAAACCATAGCAACGAGACCGGAAGTGGGGTATAATATACAGATATACCAGTACATTATTAATGTAAGTCTCCGCCTAGTAGAGTTCGGGCTTCTAATCACTTGGTTCACTTTCAAGAGAAAAACCTGCCTGCCAAAGATTTGTTGAGACCAAAACATTCTTCTCTCAGACCATTAATTAAAACCGTGGTTTGATTTACAGGAAAATACGGGGGCCATACAACACGTTGCACATTCAATGAAAAATAGTCCATTACATTTGAAGTTTACAACTGATGCCAGGGAAATGGCCCCTTTAAAATTCAGAAAATTACAAAAGAGCTTGAAATTGGCTCTGTCAAGATGCTTTCCTGGGATGATGTAGCTGTTAAAGAACCTTGAAGGGGAAAAGGTCGGAAGTAAACCTTGCAATAGTTGGAGGCTTGTTTTCTCAATACCGAACTATAACAGCCTTAGAAATATTATAGTTACCTAGTTGGGTTCTGCTGACATGACTTTAAATCTAGCTTTAGATTTAATAACATTATATGCTTTGACAAAAGTATGCTAAGCCAGCAGCGAGTACAGGTTTTTTGTTTGGGCAGGGTATGCCCCAATGTTGTCAGAAGAGCAACTATTGAAAATGATGACTTTGGATAAACCAATATTTGTCCACAGCAATATAAGATTGTTTACAAAGTTTGAAAATTATGCCAAACACTTTCCTTAATACTTTTAACATGAATGAGGAATAAGAAATAAACATTTACTATATTTAGAACCATGGGGGAAAACTACCTTAACATTAAACCCCGGATGATTTGCTCAAAATAAATCAACCATTGATAGTTCAAGTCTGTCTCAGTTTTGCAAGTAAAAAATTGCCATGCTTATATCACTGAAATCAATGTTTCTTTGAAATTTAAATGAATTTATTTCTTTGCTAGCGATCGAGAAAATAGAGTGAACCCTGTTAGTCATGTCAAGGCTACTATATGAAAGAATAGATCTAGTAACTACATAACATTTCATACTGAGACTAACCCTCTTGCACACTGGCATGGTTAGTGTTATCTTACAACAGAAGGTTAAAGCCGGGTTAATTCAATATTGAGGCCAAGACTGTATGCAAACCTCTTAATAAAATGCTTGCAAACTTCAAAGGAATTAATGTAAACAAGAGAAGCCTTTAAAAAGGCATGCTTGGTGCCACATAGGCAGATGAAGGAGATTGTGATTTGTCGAACAATTTGGGTGATGATATATACAGCACTGGATAACAGCAGTAATATTAACACAAGTATTACTCAAAGTTAATTTCACAAAATTAATTTCTATCAACACGAATTGCTGAAAGTTATGAATATTTTTTACATTCATCAACGATTGTTGGTATATTTCAAATCAAAACACACGAGGGTGATATTCTATTTATCATTCAAATTCACTCTTTTTGAGATCTCAGAGAAAAAATGTAAATCTCTGAACACAACAACACTAGATTTTCAAGACAGTGATGTGACAGTGACATTTTATGATGTTATGGCATTGTGATGTTGTTACTTGTGAAGTAAAAGCACTGCATGGGTTGCCATGTAGCGTTGATTATGACAGGAATTTGTGCAAAACGTACTGCCAAAACCATATCTCCTTGTCATGCTGGTTTATTATTAAATGTAGTATTACAGATAATAAACAAAATACTTTCCGATGATCTGACGGGATTTCAACCCAGCTCCGCTGAGCTAAGCAGCGGCCTTATAGTAACCGTATGGAACCAGCGATGTAGGTCATAATCTAAATATAGCACGAGTCAATTTCAGTAGCTCTGATAATACATACATGTTTTCAACGTAAACATTTAGTGACATCGTTAAGTATGACTTGTCACGTGGTCGTAAGTGATCTACCTATTAGTAAACATAAGTCTTTTTTCGATGTCACCATCGTTCTTACACAAACATTACTTTTAAATCGCCAGGCGCGGGTTATAAAAAAGTGGAATCTGCGATTATTGAATGCCAAATAATGCTGGAACAAATGCAGACTCTTCATCAAATGAAGATGTTTTTGATTGAGTCTGTTAACATTTATCAGCGTCTTAAATAGAAAATATTGTTTCTCTTTTAACATGACATTTAAAGCGAAATCATATTCCACAGTTTAATGTGCCAAATATTTTGTATTACCCACATGGTGACGTAATGCATTTTTTGCTACAGCTCTGTTCATTGGTCTTTTGATTTGGATACAACACAAGTGATTGGGGTGGCTTCCCTTTGAAAATATCAAGAGTAATATAGAGAGAATTTAGAAAAGTTTTAGGAGAATCAAATCATAATACTTGGTGCCCTTTGGGGCACCAAGCAATAATACTGATACAAATCAGACTTTCTTCTTCAGAATATATAGAGAATCACGCCCAAGTGTCTTCTGATATCAAATATATCAACATAAGTTGATTAAAGTAACAAATATCCGAAGCTTGATGTTTTACTTTATTTGATATTTGATATCAGTAGACACATGGGTGAGATTCTATTTATCATCCAAAATCCTTTTCATCACATTTGCATGAAAAATGTACATCTCTGAACACTGCATAGTTCTAAAACTCCTAAACCAGTGATGTCATAGCACTGAGACATTGTGGTGTTCATGATGTCATGGCATTGTGACATCATTGTGATATCTCAAACAAACAAATTGCACTTTGGAAAGTGTTCAGATATGTGTAAGTCTCTGCAGCGTATGGGTATGAGGTCTGAAAAATCTACCAGCCCTCGTTTAATTTATTGACCTTTTCTCCAACAAGCCAAATCCGAAAGTAACCAGCATTTGCCAGACGAGCAGGCACTAGGCTTTGGGAGATGCCCAATGAGAAGGGAGGTCGCAACCTATAGTTACTTATCTGGCACTACCATTCCTGCTATTGACATAGGACTCGCATAGTTATAATTATAGTGTGATATATACGTTAACCTGATTTAGAAGGAAAGATATCAATTTGAATATTTACAAACTACATAAAATCAATATAACCAAGTTAATCCATTTAAAATATTTATATGTTGGACCTTAAAATTATGATTGAAAGCCTTGTAACATAGGAATCAAACAATACAAATATATCTGAGGCCTGTGCTTCCCATTAAGTTGCCTAGCAAAACAAATGTACACATTAAAAATGATCCATTAACTAGTTACATCGTCCCATTTACTAGATTGAATACATGCCTGAAAAAATTAGTTTCTTCCTTTCTTTTTCTTAACAATCATGGCTATAAGACTTGATATAAGATATGAAAAATCATAACTGTTTATGTTAAAACTGATTGAAGTGCCCTACAATCTCTCAAATAACATTGTAACACTTACATGTTGTTTGAAATCTGGAAAGTAAAAAGACATCAACAAGTCAATGATAAAAATACTATTTTTTTCTTTGCAAGACAAAGCTCAATGAAACTTGTATGTTGATAAGTCAGCATGTATGGATGTGACTTGAGTTTTTTCCCTTTATTCTTATTCATTGAGGTCCACTTCTACTGATACTCGTTTCATATTTGCAAGATATATTTTCAATTATATTATTGTAAGCTGCTATTGCATTTGCATTTGATTTTCTTTCCATTTCATATTGGCTGGACCATACCTTAATTGACAGAATTATACTTTTTGATGAAAAATTACATATTTATTTAGCAGATCCTTGTAGTTAACAAATGACTTCTCATTGGAGAATGCGAAGCCAAATTTGAATTCAAACTACATGTACTTTTGAAACAAAAGTTTGCAGCTCAAGTGACCAAAACCAAACATTGAAGTTGAAATAGTTAAAGCTTTTCCTGACCAGACAATTGCGTTATCTATTGTAGAAAAAGAGTGTTCATTCAAATTTGCCAAAAATGTCGGGAATGATAAAAACTGATCTTAGTCCGGGACAATGGGCAAATAAAAGTATAATCACGCCACTGAACTTATTTCTTTTTCTTTAAAATTGTAAGTTTTAATGTTATTTTGTCTTTTTTGGTTATGGGGTGAATTCAGTCTCTGACCTTTTGATTGAGTTTTGAAAAACCTTCAGATGACAAAGAAGATTAAGTCTTGTGCAAGAAATCGGATCACAGAAAAAGAAATGTATTTCTCTCTATGGATAATCTATTTTTTAGATGAATGAAATATATCTTGACAATTTAACATGGGAACTTGTCACAAATGAGATCAATACCTCATTCTATTTTCAGCATTTGAAATCCTGAATGATTTTTAATAAATACAAAGAAGTCTGATTAGTTTAGACTCATGTCAGAAACTTTCTCCAAAATGAAGTCTAACAAAACTTAATTTTTGTTTCAGAACACTTGACGACAGAAAGAAAATCTATTTACTACAGTAAGAAGTTAACTTATCAGTAAGTTTATGTTCAATTTCTGTTCTTGCTTGATGTGTTATGAAAGTTTTATTATGATTTGATTCCACACTTAGAAAACCTTTTGTGCAAACTATTTCCAGCTAATTTCAGCTTTCTCATATCATTCAGATAATTAAATATTATTTTAACCACATTGTTTGATGTTTATCTGATATGTGCTGTAACCAAAATTATGATCACAAATGACATTATCGCAAACTTTGAAATGAAAAAATAACTGATGATCAATTGCTATTAAGCAGAGACTGTTACCCTCCTTACATGTACTTGAATCCTGTTTTGATAATCTTTCAGATATCAAGATGGCCGTCATAATTCGACTCCAAGGCCTTCCCTGGACTGCAAGTGCGTTGGACATAAGAAACTTTTTTGTGGGATTACAGATTCCAGCTGGAGGAGTTCACATTATTGGAGGGGAGAAGGGAGATGCCTTCATAGCCTTCAGCTCAGACGAAGATGCCCGTCAAGCCATGATGAAGACCTTCCAGAGTCTCAATGGATCAATTGTCCAGCTACTGCTTAGCAGCAAGACTGAAATGCAAAATGTGATTGATGCAGCAAGAACCGGACAAGGTCCTGAGGCAGCTCCTGAACCTAAAGTTCCACCTGTTGAACCAGTTAAGAGCTTTGACGATCCTTACCACCGAGGTGCACCTTCACAAGACATCAGAGGTGGATACCAGGAAGATTACAACAAGTATGGTGGTGATATAAGCGCACAAGGCGGTTATGGTAATGACCAGCCACAAGGATATAGAGACAGTTATGGAAATCCTACTCCAAATGATCCATGGCAACAAGGTGCTTTTCAAAAAAGGTTTCCAGAAGAAAGTGGATTTCCACCTGAAAATAAGCCTCCTTTTGGTGGTAGAGACCAACAAAGAAATATCCCACCAAGAGGTCCTTTTGAAAGAGATGCGCCCCCGAGGGATGGACCTCCTTTTGATGGTCCAAATAGAGATATTCCTCCTTTTGATGGACCCCCAAGGGATGGTCCCCCATTTGATGGTCCACCAAGAGAAGGCCCTCCTTTTGATGGAAGAAATCAACCAATGCCAAATGACAGATTTCAAGATTCTTTCTTTCAAGGCCCACTGGATCCACAAGCAGGTGGTCCCCCTATGGATATGCCTCGAGGTGGGGAACCACCTTTTGACCGAAACCAAGGACCTGATTTTGACAGAAGCCAAGGTCCACAGTTCAGGATGAATGACACTCAAAGTCCAATGGATCGTAGACCACCTCCTGATATGCGTAGACCTGATAGAGGTGATATGAGACGACCAGAAGGAAGATTCAGTGATGCAAGGGAAGGCAGAGACAGCAGAGATAGAGATGGAAGAGACATCAGAGACCGGGATGGAAGGGACAGTCGGGACAGAAGGGATAGGTCAGATAGAGACAGAGATCGGGGAGATAGAGATAGAGATAGATCAAGATCTGACAGGTCTGACCGCTATGACAGGTCAGATAGATTTGAAAGATCAAGGAGAGATGGGGATAGAGATAGGGACAGGAGAGATAATTCTGAATCAAGAAGAGATTCAAGAGAGCCAAGAGATTCTAGAGATCGCCCACCATTTGATGAAAAGCCTGATCAGAGGAATTCTCCTATGGGTCGCCCTGGCAGAGAACCACCATCAAGAAATCCTCCTTTGGACCCTCCTAGAAATATCCCAGAACCATTTGGGCAGCCTGGTCCTATGAATAGGCCTGACTTTCCTCCCGGTCCGGAACAATTCCCTCCTGGGGACATGAGGGGCCGACCGGACGACTTCCAAGGACCTGGATCATTTCCTCCAAGAGACAGAGGACCAGGTGACAGACCTAAAAGTAGATTTGATCAAGAAGGTCCTGCTGGCAGATTTGGACCGGATGAAAGAGGACCACCAAAATTTGAACAAGATCCTGATTACAGATCTGATTCCAGAGGACCACCGGAGGGCCCACGCGGCAGAGGTGGGCCTCCTCCAAGAATGCCTGAACAAGGCAATGGCTTTGACAGGGATAATCGTCGTCCTGATCGTGATTTTAGGGGCGGACCAGGTGATCCAGGCTTTCCACCAAGATCTCAAATGCCACCAAAAGGACGAGGGAGAGGAATGGATGGTCCACCTCCTGGAGCAAGACCTCCAGGATTTCATGAGGAAAATTATCCAAGAGGACCAAATGATTTCCAACAATATCCGCAAGATGAGGGGCCTCAGCAGAATGCTCCATGGGATATGGATTCAAGGTTTCCTGGTGGACCCAGTGGGCCTGGTGGTCCTGGTCCTGGGCCTGGGCCAAGACCTGGACCTGGAAGGCCGCCAATATCTGACTTTCCTGAAAAAAGACCTGGACCTGGTAATGGTAGTAAAGGCCTGCTTGGAGATGCGCCTGCCATGTTCTCCCCAAGGGGACCTGGAGGACCTGATATGCAAATGGACCACGATGGAAGAGAGCCAAATCCAAGACACTTTGGGCAAGACAGACCTGGACCAGGGCCGGGGCCAGGTGGACCTCCACCATTCAGAGAGGATTTTGGAGGGGACGATTATGAAGGTAGACCAAGATTTAGAGGTAGAGATCCTGATCAAAGGAGAGATGATAGAGGTCCAAGACCACCCATGTCAGATCATGACAGGAGAAGACCAGATTGGGGTCCAGAGGGTGGTAAGGATGGGAGATGGCCTCCAAGAAGACCTATGAATAGAGATCCTAATGAAGATCCAAATGGTTACCCAAGAGATCGACCTCCAATGGACAGACATCCGATGGATCGACCTCCCAGAGATAGATCAATGGATCGACCTCTGATGGATAGACCCCCTAGGGATAGACCTCCAATGGATAGACCTCCAATGGACAGACCACCAATTGACAGACCACCAATGGACAGACCACCAAGAGACCGACCACCTATGGATAGGCCTCCGATGGATGACCACAGTAGAAAAAG
This sequence comes from Steromphala cineraria, assembly GCA_916613615.1. NCBI lineage: Eukaryota > Metazoa > Mollusca > Gastropoda > Trochida > Trochidae > Steromphala > Steromphala cineraria. Next base: position 50,680,306 of record OU744730.1, read on the forward strand.
ACCAAGGCCATTGGAACCAACTTTGTTTGTCTATGTGAAGAACTTGCCATACACAGTTTCCTACAGCATGATAAGGCGCTTTTTCACAGGATGTGATATTCCTTATGATGGACTTAAGCTTATTAATAATGAACAAGGAAAGCGGAATGGTACAGCATTCATAAGATTCATGGGTGAGGAAGCTGCTTTCAATGCTGTCCAGAGAAATGGAATGGAAATGAATGGTCGCAATATAGTTGTCTACCCATCAAGTGAAGCCGATTTCATGAAGGCTGTTGACTCCTATGTACCAGATGAGGAGGATGAGGATGAACCAGAACCAGCAAAGCGCCCACGTCCGGATGATGCAGTTAATACAACCCCAGTCTCACTCCCAGCACCGGGAGAGCCAATGATAATGAAGATCATAAACTTGCCATTGAATGTTACTATGGATGAAGTCAAAGGCTTGTTTGCTGGGATAAACATTGCTGAGAAAGGCAGTGCTGTGTATATGGAGTACAACACTGGTGGTTCCTTTACAGGAATTGCATGTGTAGAACTGGAGTCACTTGATGATTACAAAAAAGCTATTGAACTAGAAGGAAAACACATGGGTTCCAGAATACTAAGAGTTGCAAAGGGTACAAAGTCTGAATTGTCAAGAGCGAAATCTTCACAACCAAGTGCTAATCCCACCGAGCAGAAGGCTTCTGAAATCGAGAAAGGTCAGGGTGATGAAAGCTATCCTTATGTGTGCATTCATCTTACGGGTGTCCCTCTGAATGCTAACTTTAGAGAACTAAGGGATATTGTAAATGGACTGGAAGTTGCTCCACGTGGAGTCCAAATTTGTCATGATGGTATTGGGAACCCAGTAGGTGAAGCATTCATTGAATTTACAAACCAGAAAGACTGCAAGGAATCTCTTAAACGTGATAAAAGTATGATTGGATCAGACGAGATCAGAATCAAGCCACTTCTTAAATCGGACATGATCCAGAAGTTACGAAGGGCGAGAACAATGAACACTCGACCTGGGGGTCCTCCTCTAGGACCAAGAGGTCCAATGGGTCCCATGGGTCCAGGAGGACCTATGGGTCCACCACCAATCAGACCAGGACCTGGCCCTGGCCCTGGCCCAGACAGCTTGGGTCCATCAAGTAATGTGAAACCAATTCCTCCTGGAGTGTTGAAGAGACAATGGGTGTATCTCAGGTGTTCAAATCTTCCTCTGCAAGTCACGATAAGAGAACTTCTGGGATTTTTCAACAACTATAATCCCGTCCCCGAATCAATTCGTCTCCACTATACTGGAGACGGAAATCCTACTGGAAATGCTGTCGTAGGGTTCCCAACAAAAGATGAAGCTTCAAAGGCCATGGATGATCTGAATGGAACCATGTGTCGACGCAACAATGTTGTCATCCAGCCTGCCAACTCATAGTCAAGGATTCCTCACAGTAAGTATACATGTAAGTACAACCAACAATTGACATAGGTCTCTAATCCTTTGATATGATCAGCTTTAATAAAGCAAAAAATGAACCTCAAATACTCATTTTGAATTGTTATAAAATCGAAACTTTAGCTGGGATATGGTGTTTCATCTTAACTTTGCCTATTGGGTGTCTTGTGTTAGGTGATACATTCAGTGTTAATGACTATGTTCGGGCTTGATGGTCTGATTTAAGAATATTGAATCTATGATTTTCTCATTATTACTAAGGATGCGCGGTATTATCTATATATCGGTATATTCTAGTACAGGAGCAACATGATACGAATCGGTACACACGTCTGAAAATATCCAATATATCAATTGTTTAAAAATGAGCAATTTCTATCTAAAATTGCCCAAAAACAAAACCAAATAAACATTATTTACGGAAGGTTCGAAACAAAGTGTGAAGTTGTGTTGTGAAAATAGCTCAAATATGTATACAGATCATAAACAGTGATAGAAAAATATCCCTTTCCAAAACAGCTCATAGCTGAGCAATGATGATCGTTGTTGATGCTCATATGTAGACAAGATAGCATGCGAATTCTTGAATTTGAATATTACCAATATATTGCAATACATATTGCAATACGCTTTCCTGAATAACGATACCCATCATTAATTAATACACTTAACTATGTATAAGAGATCTGACAACGCAACCTTTTTTGTCAAGGGTACAGTTCTATCAGGGTAGCTTTTGAGGAAAAGGAATTCAAAGCTACATTCAAGTTTTTAACATAACCCATTTGAAATATGATTGACAACTTTATAAGGAAAACACACACTCGGTCATTATACCACAAGAACGAGAAACAGATTGAAAAAGGTTGGCTACATTATAAAACATGACTTTATTTTGTTTAACCGTTAATCAATGTTAATGTGGATATACTATCAATACTTATGGTTTTTTTTCAATATAAACTATTACAAAAGTAACATTGATAAAAGTACAGTGTTTTTTGTGACAAATTAACAAGATGGAGGACTGGAAGCCAATATCACAGGGTCTTGAACCTTTTGGTACCATTCCATTTTCTCATTCAGAGTTACGAGTTGCCTCATCTTCCCCCAAAAGAACCTGTTTTTTAAAATTTATATAAAATGCTACAGTAATTTACAATGCTGACTTTTATATCAATAATTCTTACGACGTTGGTTTGTAAAGTAAAGTTTCCAGAATTATACATTAATCTTATGAATGTCAATCCATTCAAATAGAGGTTAATCTGTCATCAACCGCTTACCCAAGATTGATTGTGGTTTGGGCTTCTTTGGAACTTTTTGCATTGACAGTAGAGTAGTATAGATGGGATTGGAATAAGATTGAGGAAATACAATTAACTTTTTGGTTTTCATTCAATTATGATGGCATTCTGAAATAATAAATTTTCATATCCTAATTTATTATGATTGACCAAAAGTTAGCTCTAATTCCTGAGATATTTGACATATACAGGCCCGTAGCAAGCGGGGTGACCTGGGGGGGCCTGGTCCCCCCACTAATTCTAGACGAAAAAATTTGTAAAAGAAATTTACAGACTTTCAAAATTCCAGCCCCCCGAATTAGGAATTCAGCCCAATACAACCTCACAATCCATAAAATGAGCACGTAAAACACGTGTAAAACCCTGATATATGAGACCTACAACAATGTGTCAAGCCGAGATACCATACAATTGTGATCAGAATGAAAAAGTCATTTACCTATAAAAATTGCTTTACTTTAACAAGACAGAAATTCAAGTCTATTTATACCAAATTTATTTAAAAGTTTATTTTATCATTTTGTAAGAAACAGATTTGAGGAATAAGAAATCATTCTTTTGAAGTTGTATAACAGACAAGCATGAAAACAGTTCCCATAATTAACAAAACATACAAGTACATAAAGATTACCTTAAAAATGAGTGAATTTATCACATTAGGACCGGTTTCTCTGTTTTGTTAAGTAAGATGGTAAGGTTGGTTCTTTTATCAACCATAAGGGAAGGCTATACCTGCTAAACGAGTGATATAAGAAAAAAATAATCTCATTTGGTAACAGTTTATTTTCCATATGATATACCCACTATGGACAGTTTGCAACAGATTTTTAAAAAAAAAAAAAAGTTCTTTAGTGATAACTTTGAGTAAAAAAATGATAAACCATTGAGGCTTGATGAAAACAATGCACTTACACATATTAATTTTCAGTTAAATGATTAAATGGGTCTATTGTGATATACCGACCTAAGTTTAAAACACCTTTTAAAGATCTGTGTCTCAGTGCCATTTGGATTTTCTCTGATTCTAGTACAAATAATGTTCTCAACTTAAAATACCGGTAATCAAACCAGTTGCCAAAAAAAATCTTTTAACTTAAACATGAACCACCAGAAATTATTATATGTTATATTGTTTCACTTTAACCTACACATGTTTTGCTATCTGAAAAAGACCAGGACAGAAGACAATAAAAAAAGATTCTTGAGATCCTTACAAAAGAACAGATTGAAAATCAATGACACAACACTAAGACGTCGTTTTATACCAAGGCATTGATATCTGTTCAGAGAAATTTACAAATTTCATAAAGCTCTACATAGGGAAAATCTTTGTTATATAAAAACTTCCAAGTAAGCACTGTCTACCAATTTGAATAACCCATTGATGAAAATAGTCACATGTATATATATCCAGTGAAAAGGTATAATGATAATGATTTTTTGGGCACTAAATTCTTAATTGAACTTTGATGGATAATACAGTAAAAATAAAGACTCTATAAAAATAAACCATAAAACATTTTATGAGAAAATGTAAAATTAAAAGATATTGAATTACTGATCTTAATTTACTAAAAGAACATATTCATTCTGTACTTGACTCAAGGACCTTAAAGTGATGGGAATATTCAGTTGAATTGAGCTGTTTTAATAATGTCCTTACTGTAGTTTTTATTCATAAATGATCATCAAAGACCCTAAATCCATGCATTTAAGCTGTTTTTTTAAATCACCATTGTCATCCCTGCTCAATTGATTGTACACTTGAAAGAGTAAACTTCATTAAAAAATTTCCTTATATGTATAATGTATGGTGTATATCTAGTACCGGTAGCTTAAATATCAAATAAAAAGATATCACTGGTTTTAAATCAAAATAAGAGGACTCAACGCTTGAAAAGAGTCAAATTCATTGGATCACTCTGTCAAGATGAAACTACGTTTTGGAGAAAATAAAGTTACTTGAACTGCATGAGCTTTAGGGGCAGTAGCACGTTTTTAGGGGGAATATATAGAGAATTTCACCCTCGTGTCTTCTGATATCAAATATATCAACGAGTGTTGATATATTTGATATCAGAAGACACGAGGGTGAGATTCTATTTATCATCCAAAATCATTTTTCATCACATTAGCATGAAAAATGTACATCTTTGAACACTGCACAGCCCTAAAACTCCTGTACCAGTGATGTCATAGCATTGTGACGTCATTGTGTTTATGATGTCACAGCATTGTGACGTCATTACTGATGATGAAAAACATTTGTGATGTCATGTATTTTCTGATCACAGGGCATTGTTCAAAATCTACTGTCTAAGCGATATCTCCTAGGAGATATTGCTTGATCTTCCACAAGCAATATCTCCTGTGGAACACAGTTTTGGATGATAAAAAGTGATGTCAGGAAAATGAAAATAAACTGTTCCAATTGAAAGACAATGTATTTAAACTAAATGAAACAGTAAAAAATCCAATATATATAATGTAAAGTTTAGAAATGCGATTCCTTTTCTTACACAAAATGAATTAATGGTGTTCACACAAAAATGGCTGCCAATGGATTTTATGTGAATCTTTATGAATTGTTTTCTGACTATGGATGATTGGTTTGTGTAATGAGATTTTTGACACTATCAAAGTTATACATTTAGCTGTAACATACAATTATCAGCGAAAATTTGAAAATATAAAATGGTCAAAAAAACATGCTACTGCCCCTTTAACAGTGGTTGTAAAGGTTACATTCTTTTGTCAAGGAACCTACTAAAGACAGTTTACCAATATGGCCTTTTTGTATTAATTCAGTCTCATATTTCTTCAAGTACAAATCAACAGGACGATTCATTTCAAGTGAGTCTATTGATTTTATATGTATTCTTCTATTATTGAAAATTCAAATGTTCTCTATATATGGCCAAGAGTGGTACAAGAACATATAAAAATAAACAAATACAGTGTAATTTAGATATATACTATGTCAATATCACAGTAGTATTTGAGTTATATTTTTGCAATTATGAAAACTATTGATGTTAATTTAATAATTTAAAAAAAAAGTTTAGGGAAGACAAAGATAATCAAATATGTTTTCTTTTCTGTGTTCCATAACATCAAGACAGTAGTTGTGACTCTGAAACAGCTGTTGTTTAACTTTATTTGAAGAGGAAGCACAAGGAAATTTGTTCTTATAGTTTAAGATGACTTCTTGTGTTTTATGTTTATCCCAATAAAGGTAAATAACAACTGACTAAAGGTCTTTTTGTTGGGAACAAATAGAATGAAGGATGGTATATAACAGAAGTTGAATCTAGTTTCTAAAGGTTGAAATATTGCTTCAGTGGTGGCCTAAGCTATGACTTACATCAGTGTAAAATATTACAGGAGTAAGGATCAACAGTTACCTACAGTTAAATACTGCCAACAACTGAGTAGCATATTTACTAAAGACAAATTTCAACTCAAAGCTTGTCAAACAAGTAAGTCAAGATAAGCTAATAGCATGAGCTGTCATTTGTTATATTTTACAGTTTGACTGCTGCTAAAGAACTACTTGCTCCAATATTTAACAAAGTGTTCTTAGGAAGAAGTTTCAAATGAGGTCAGGATTCTTTCTGAGTTCTGAACTTCAGGTTCATTGCAATATAAACAATAGTACATTCATAATACATATTTTCAAACAATTTAACAAAATAACAATAATACCATTCAGCAGTTTATGCTCAACACCAAACATAATACAAATTGAACAAGTAATCAAAAGCACTTCTTGGCATAACCGATATATACAAACTGAATATATATGTTCTTTAACAATCGTTTTTAATACACAATTTGATCAAAAGAATAATTGCTTCTATTAACTGTTGATTAATATGTCTAAAAACGTCAATTTTCCACAATGAAAAAAATTGTTGATAAATTTTAATCTCGTACTGTTAGATATCAACAAAACACTTTTGATGATTCTTAGGTCATCACGAAATTATCAAGAAAATATCAAACTTTCTCTTGATGTCATCTCTTTGAGATCGACATTCATTTGAAAAGAGACAAGTTATTTCCGATATTCGAAAAACACAAGAAAATAAAACTTTTAACTGAAACGAATACAGTCTCATTGCTATAAATGTTCCTTGAATATATTTTGATTTCTGTTTGTGTGCATGTACTTACATTACCGGGGTAGCGAAGATTTTGCAAGGATTTGGGAGTTGTGTTCGGATGCATACTGGAATAACCCACTTTTGAACGCAAACGAAATCGATCAACTTGACAGTTTTTTAAAATCGAAACCTGTCAACTTGACAATGTAAACCCTTTTCATGGTATGGTATGTGACTTAAAACCCTTAATTACCTTAAAACACGAGTCATGTCGTAAAGTTATACAGACGCCTTCACGGATTAAGGTCCTATAAGCGGACATCAACTGAGAACAATCATAGCGCTATTTTAAATAGAGCTTTGATACTTTAGTCCTGTTTGGTAATGGCGAAGCATTTGATTAATAGATATAGATCCACAACATTTAAAGTGAAAATAATCAATTCATAAAGGATGTCATTTATGAATAATGATAATGATATCCAATAAAATGATAATGAAAGGGCATATTCATATTCATATTAATATACTACTAAATATTGATAATTTCTTATTCCTTGTGATATAAATAAACAAAAATAGATGCCTTGCGAGTTTACATATCTTAATTGTGCTTGGAAAGAAGTTTTATTAAGTTACCTATATCTACAGTGTTGTGCTTTTTTATATATTTAAACATACTTTGATTGTCAAGACTACGGCTATTCCATGCTTATATGATCATATTATTTTAGTTCAGTTATATACTTAAAGACGATTTCAACACGTCTTACGCTCCTTATCAAAAAAGAAGTCACAATGTCACAATGTAAAACCACAACCCTGATAGATGTGTTCTTTTCAGATTATCAACTTCATTTTATATTTTCATGAGTTAGTAAAAGTACATTCAATCGTTCAGTTTGACCAGAAAGGACACTAAAATATAAATACGTGCATCAAGCAAAAGAAAAGTAATGTTTTGATTATTAGCATTATGATGACTGCATCCTCATAATATGATTTTTACTGTACATGACGTTTAATTTATATTCAAACTTGACATATTTATGCAATCTTTTAGCAATAGAATAACTACGAAAGTATCTTTAAAAAAAAGAGTTGTTTAAAAAGAATAATGATGTTTAAGGTCACTTGTGTTCTCGCAATCACCACCACTCTCTTTGTCTATTTAGGCTGTTGGTGTGTTAAATATTTTTATATATGAAGTAAAATAATAACTTTATCAATTTTCAATTTGTATTTCATCCAATAAGCATTTCGATTAAACAGTTTTGATCCAATTAGTGAAGACAGCAACTATTATCTAACAATTTGCACCAAAGGTATAGGAACCCCTTTTCATTTCGTTTTCACCCGTCAGATTAACCCGTCAGATTAACCATTTTCAACTTAAAACTTTCATGCACCCACGACATTCAACCATGTCATTTCTTTGACTGGGTTTTCCTACATCCTTATAAATCTAAATAAATCTTGCGGACATACCGAAGTTAATTCAAAATCGGTGGAATGATATTACACCGTAAAAATAAATGAAGGTTCATATTGGTGAGTCAAACTGAACTAATGACCGATGGTTTGAATATTTATTTGACAAATGTTCAGGTTATTACTTCAACTTGGTGCATACTAAACAAGCACAAAACCAAATATTTCCAAGTAATGTATTAACTTGAAATGTCGCCCTTCACCTTCAACATGTTTTCCTGTTTGTATTGTTTCCAGAGATTTGAAAAGCACAAGACGACAAACACTCTTAACGACTTGGTAAATCTGTAGATAAGTACTCAGACTTTAGAAACAGATTCTAAAACCTGTGTCTATAATAATCAAACGTTAAGATCACAAGGAAAGTCTACATCGGAAGCTCCAGCGACTCCAAGAAATGAACATCAATTTACAACCCTGATGACAACGTAAGGATTACCATGGACCATGGACAGATTTGTTTGCAGTTCATACAACGTTAGATGAAGACCACGACATCAGGCTTGTGCATTATGTCTTAGATACTTACTGCTCTTCTGAGAGTGTTTTAGTTACGAGTTCAAAGTTGTTTTACAGTGATTCTTTCGAGAACAGACACGTTGTCACATACGTTTTTAATCAACGGGTGTGGAAACATTGTTGCTTGGAAAAGATCGTCATCCAAGACACAAATGGAAACGAGGTAATATCTTGCATACAATGCAATCTTTTCAAATACATACAAATTATCGATGCTTTATTGAAGATCTAGAGTTTCCTGCAGGGTTTTTAATGTTTGTTTTACCTTTTAGCTCGTTTGTTTCAAACCTTGTTTTTACAGTTTCCGTTAGACATTCGGGGATGAACTGTCATGGTATCTGTACGTTCAATTCAACTTATCGACTCCAATTAACTTTCAATCGTGATAAACACTATGATAACATATTTCACCTGCAGATAATGTTGATATTGGGTTAAAACACGTTTGCATTTCGAAACATATGTCATTGTGCCCTTAAAGTTACCTATTAGTTCACCAATGTGCACATGAACAGAAGGCGAAGATCTAAACATTGCCTGGTTCAATCTAGGTACAACACAATCAAGCAAACATTTTACACCCTTGTCAGGCTGGAAATGGTCTGCTGGATGATTGTTCAAGCTTTGAAGCTTATTAAAAGAAACTATAACGTATTTTTTGCTTTACTGAATTGAAGATGATCGGAATGTTATGTCATTGAAACACAATTTGTGACGTTGCACGACATGAATCGATCTTGAAACGTTTATCAAAACTCTATTAAGAACTGTGTTACAAGACACCTAAATAAGCCATGCAGAGCACAACAATGAGTTCATGCATATTATCATATTTCATGAATTCAACTGCCGGAAAATAACGAGTTGTCAATGTTAACAAATCCAAAGAGTTTGAACCTGTATGTAAATACTTCTCAACCTGTATATGATAGAAACGATTTGTTTTCTAAGATTATCTTTGTTGACTAATGGTTTATTTTTAAGAACATAAATTATGATAACTACGTTTAATAAGTCAAACGTTGAGTTGACAATACTCTCAAATATTATCATAGATGTCCCCAACGATGTACAGTTTTCAATCCATTGTCTCAAAATCCTGTATATAACCAGAAGATAGATCTACATCGTAGTATATATGCATCAGTTTGCACCAATTAACATGTGTCCTTTCGGAAGATTTCCAACGGATATTCCTTATTGCTATGATTTCTGCTGCATAATGATTGTGATTGAACCACCAAGTGCTAAACCTGTACTGAAGAGGAATTATTGTTGTGATGTGTTGTCAGAGCCCCATTAATTCATGTGCATTTACTGTTACATGGTCGCACAGAGACGAGTTTCTAAATTATGTGATTTGTATCATTTTGACATAACATTATCCAATTTCTCCCAACAGGCTACTCAACTTATTTCGTTCCCCGTAACCTTATTCATGTGGGCCATGCTTTTTGGTTGCCGTAAATCCTTGACTAATCGCCCGGAAATAAAAAATTTCAAACGTCATGCGATTATTTAAGACAGGCGATTTACCAAGGACTTACGGTATATTTTAATCTTCCTGCTGTAAAAAAACCGTCATTAATTTTCATCAAATGTGTTGCATCTCCGAGGAAATGTACAAGTCAAAAGCTCCGTTTGAAACAACGTTGCTGTTTGCACAAGTTACTTCTATTGCAGCCAGGAATGGTACATAACTTGTAACAGAGGTTTACTTGGGAACTATGATGTGATTACGTACTGTTGGGCGATAATGGGTATAACCCAGGGCCCTCGTTTATTTCTCGAGTTAACGAGTTTTAGTTGTGTTGCTGTATAGGGTTGATCCATTGAATTATTTTCATATGAATGTGTGTCAAGTCGTCGATGGAAATCATCGGTTGAACATACCAAGGAGATAATGATAATCATACCATTTACCTTTCTCTATTAAAGGTTGTCATTTCGCCATATATCAGTGTTTTCTTGTCATTTTACCTGATCTTATGCAAATATCATTCAAAGAAATAATGACATATTTTCTGTGTCATTAATCTTTATCGCCAATTGGTTATGATCATATTGACCACACTTCCATGTACTTGATACACTGTTATAATTAGGATCACACTACCTTCAATACTACAAATTTATTTCCTAGTTTCATGGACAAGTATTTCACACGATAAACTTTCGTTTGAACAATTAGATATTGCACATTTAATTAAAATTAATTCATCCAACTGTTCAGCGAACGATATGCATCTTTTCCAAATGTATGATGTAAGTATTATGTTTCAGTTGCTAGTGAAACGTTTAATCTAATCTGCTTAGACGCGCATACTTGCGTTATGAACCGTACTTCTTTCGACAAAAGGCTTCAATTAAGTCTAAAACATTTCTTACCAGTTCAGTGTTTGTATTCAAATATGTCAACAATAAGTAAAACATTAGACTAAATTTCAGTCTCTGAAATGAAAATACACATTAAATGCAGCTTTCTACTATTAAAATTGAAAGGAGCCCACTGAAGCTGTTCATTTTCCTGAAACTGCAGTGAGCTAGACTTGCTACAATATTAACAATAATATAGACTTGTGTGGGTCTTGAAAGATATTTTGTTTCAGGGGCTGTTAGACAGACTAGTAACAAATGTTTTAACGGCAGAATTAATGTTTATCACGTTTGCTTTATAGCAATGTAGCTTTGCAATTACGTTATTATTCGTCCACATTGCAACAAAATAGCTGTTAATTCTTTTGAGAGAAAGTTTGGAATACAGTATGTTGTACTACTAATGGCTTGTAAAATTTATCAATGAAATATTTTAAGAGGGCATCAGTCTGCCCATTTTTATGTTTTCAATCGATAGAAAGTAGTAGTATTTGGCTTGCGATCATTATTTATTTCGATATTTTAAATTAATACATTTTAATAGTTGTACAATAAAATTTCATACATAGGATAATGATTTGCACCACCTCTCTTGAAAAGCATATTGCTTTACTAAAGAAAGTGCTCGAAATTAACAGAAGCAAACTTATGAGAGAGATAGAGAGAGAGAGTGAGCTACATTTGGAGAGAATATTATATCCAAACAATGAGCAAACAAAACGAACGTTCCAAATTGAACAATTGGACTAAAAGCTTTAGCAAAATATTATTTGGATCTGAGATACATACTGGACATACAAAAACGTCTGACTTGAAATAGCAACCGAAGAAGTGGAACTGCTAAGAGCATCGAGGTCCTTTTGATGAAGTCGAAACTATTACCTCACCAAATCTTATGCACAGGTTGATCGCTGAAAATCAGGAGTTACGACAAAGGCTGAAGTTTTCGGAAAGTGTGCGTTAAGGGTTTAAGTTAACGGAAAATGTTAACATGGTAAGATTCCTGTCACAATGAATACCATACGACCTTACGTATATAGACTGGTATAAATCGCCTGTTACTGGAAAGCAAAATTGAAACAAAGCTTAAAGTTTTCGGCAAATGCTTCCCACGTCCACTTGATGGCTAGATTGTCTAATATTTATACGCGATTGGTGTACATGCTAAGACCAAAAGTTATATCAATAAACAATCAACCAAAATAAGGCATAAATTGACATTTTCGTACACATACGAAGATATGAAGAGGTGAGAAAATTAATTTTCCTGGAATCTCACAATCTGGGGCAGAACAAAAATGCACCCAAACAGCATATATTATCTTAAAAAGTGTAAAATAAAGAGATTGATAATGTCTGCTTTGCATGGCACTGTAGCTGTATGTGCAAATGAAGCAAGTGGGTTCTCACGAAAAGGAAACGTATCACCAAATGCATGACAATCTTTTCAAATCATTATTCAAGATTCCATGAACGAACGTACAGATTTGAGTTAAGCTACTTGAATCCATTTCCCCAAGTCCGGTGACTAAACGGTGTTGATACTTATATGGCAGTGTGGTTTAGTAATGATATGTTTTGCCCGAAGAAATAGATCTGATGTTTCGGATATTTGAAGAAATTAAAAAGAACATCCCTTAACATATTTCCTAACTTGACTCTTAAACTCAGATTATGATACAAAAGCTTTAATTGGTGGTTATTCTGTGAAAGTGACTCATCTTGCTAACAGCCTAACGTATTCGCGACACGGCCCTTGATTGATCTCTTACAAAACAGATATTTCATAGCAACAGAATGTCGGAAGAAATACGTTACACCGATGGATACTCAGAATATGATATAACACACTTAAGCAGTTGTTATTCTCAGGAAATGACTTATCTTGCCAACAGCCTATTTGTATTCGCGAAAACAGTCATTGACTGATCTCTTACAAAATACGTTACCCTAATGGAGATGAGAAATTAAAATGTTTATCATATATCTATCAATAATATGTGTTGTTTCGCATGTGTGATAAAGGCCAGGACACAGCACTCGTATTGCCGCCCGGTCCGCAAATCCATATCAGCCATATCAGACCGGTCCGCAATTCATATCAATATCAACCCGGGGGGACTTTTGGTTAGAGTTATCTCCCTTTGCAGAGTAACGTCATTGGCAACATAGATAGTATATTTTGCGTTTGCATCACCAAAAACGATGTTTTGAAGCTTTTAGCTGTAGATATTCTTTACAAACATCAAAGGTTAAATTTTCTAGTAATGTAAATAAGTGGAGCTACTCACAATATTTTTCTCAAACTTAACTCTTTGTAATGAATGATCGTTTTGTTATTTTTATGACTTTTTTTTTGTTTCAAAACTTTTTATCCATAATTATTTTCAAGATCATTTTTTTGCCTGAGAAAAAAGTTTGATATATGATAAAAAGGTTACAAAATGATATTTTTCATATCATACCTCATATCAGCCCTCGACCCATATCAACCCTCTGGCCTGCGGCCCTCGGGCTGATATGGGGGTCTCGGGCTGATATGAGGTATGATATGAAAAATGACATGTTATAACCTCTAATTATTACACGCCCGTGAAAGATACCGCAGTGTAATATTTATACGGCAATATTAAACTAGTGTAATATCACAATGCAAGTATGACGTCACAGAAGTGAGCTGTTGTGACGTCACAATGTAAGCGCTTCGTCACAATGGGTGCCGAGTCGCGGAACTGTTAGTTTCAGCACATTTTCGGCAAGTTTGCGTGATTTTTAGGGCAAGTAATAAACAGAATACTAAACTTCCTTCCATTTAATACTGTTTTTATTAAACTCGTGAATGATTTGGTATCAAACTCGCTTTCGCTCGTTTTATACAAAATCATTAACTCGTTTAATAAAAATAGTATTAAATGGAAGGTCGTTTAGTATCCTCTTTATATCTACAAAGTTACTGAAGCGTTTTTAGCTCACCTTTACAAAGTAAATGTGAGCTTATGTCATGGCGCTTCGTCCGTCGTCCGTCTGTCCGTCCGTCCGTCCGTCTGTCCGTCCGTAAACTTTCACGAAAAAGACTACTCCTCCTAAACGAATTCAGATATCATTCTGAAATTGTAGTATGTTATACCCATGGTGATTCCCCACAGAAAGGTAGACGTTTCAGTTTTGAGAATCCAAGATGGCCGCCATGACAGCCATATTGAATTTTCAATTAGATTTCATGAAAAAGACTACTCCTTCTAAACAAATACAGATATCATTCTGAAATTGTAATATGTTATACCCATGGTGATTCCTCACAGAAAGGTAGACGTTTCAGTTTTGAGAATCCAAGATGGCCGCCATGACAGCCATATTGAATTTTCAATTAGATATCATGAAAAAGACTACTCCTTCTAAACGAATACAGATATCATTCTGAAATTGTATTATGTTATACCCATGGTGATTCCTCACAGAAAGGTAGACGTTTCAGTTTTGAGAATCCAAGATGGCCGCCATGACAGCCATATTGAATTTTCAATTAGATTTCATGAAAAAGACTACTCCTTCTAAACAAATACAGATATCATTCTGAAATTGTAGTATGTTATACCTATGGTGATTCCGCACAGAAAGGTAGACGTTAAAGTTTTGAAAATCCAATATGGCCGCCATGACAGCCATATTGAATTTTCAATTAGATTTCATGACAAAGACTATTTCTCCTAAACCAATCTAGATATCATTTTTAGCTCACCTTTACAAAGTAAATGTGAGCTTATGTCATGGCGCTTCGTCCGTCGTCCGTCTGTCCGTCCGTCCGTCTGTCCGTCCGTAAACTTTCAGAAAAAAGACTACTCCTCCTAAACGAATCCAGATATCATTCTGAAATTGTAGTATGTTATACCCATGGTGATTCCTCACAGAAAGGTAGACGTTTCAGTTTTGAGAATCCAAGATGGCCGCCATGGCAGCCATATTGAATTTTCAATTAGATTTCACGAAAAAGACTACTCCTCCTAAACGAATCCAGATATCATTCTGAAATTGTAGTATGTTATACCCATGGAGATTCCTCACAGAAAGGTAGACATTTCAGTTTTGAGAATCCAAGATGGCCGCCATGGCAGCCATATTGAATTTTCAATTAGATTTCACGAAAAAGACTACTCCTCCTAAACGAATGCAGATATCATTCTAAAATTTTTAGTATGTTATACCCATGGTGATTCCTCACAGAAAGGTAGACGTTTCAGTTTTGAGAATCCAAGATGGCCGCTAAGGCAGCCATATTGAATTTTCAATTATATTTCAGGAAAAAGACTACTCCCCCTTAACGAATGCAGATATCATTCTGAAATTGTAGTATGTTATACCCATTGTGATTCCTCACAGAAAGGTAGACGTTTCAATTTTGAGAATCCAAGATGGCCGCCATGGCAGCCATATTGAATTTTCAATTACATTTCACAAAAAAGACTACTCCTCCTAAACGAATGCAGATATCAGTGATTCCCCTCGGAACGGTAGACGTTTCAGTTTTGAGAATCCAAGATGGCTGCTATGGCAGACATATTGAATTTTCAATTAGATTTCATGAAAAGACTACTCTTTCTACACCAATCTAGATATCATTCTGAAATTGGAGTATGTTATAACTATGGTGATTCCGCACAGAAAGGTAGACGTTTCAGTTTTGAGAATCCAAGATGGCCGCGATAGCAGCCATATTGAATTTTCAATGAGATTTCATGAAAATGACTCCTTCTCCTAAACCAATCTAGATATCATTTTCATATTGTAGTATGTTATACCTATAGTGATTCCTCCCACAAAGGTAGACGTTTCAGTTTTGAGAATCCAAGATGGCCGCGAAAGCATCCATATTGACTTTTCAGCTGCAGATGACACATCATTATTACTAAATTTTAAGCTTTCATCAAGTGATCACTCGCACTATATAAATTCTCTAATTTGAACTTACTAATCATAATTTTATCTTGAATATAGAATATTTAAGATTTTCATGCAAGTTTTTCTATATTTTAAGTGTTTCTAAAACATTAAGATGAAAGACAAACATAATTAATTAATTTGTTTAAAAAATTTATGGCAATTAGCTGCAAAAACACAATGACATTAAACATCATGTTAGATTTTGAACAATGGTATCTCCCTTATATTCCTTTAAATACCACACATAAGGGGTCAACCAGAGTTCAGATATTCCACTATGCTGTCTAATACACATCCCAATACAGGCTGCTAGCATCATAGTGTCAGCTGCTAGTCTGTTGCATAATCAACCTGACCCAATTGATATGGTAGAGCATTATGCTATATGGCCATGTGTATGCAATAAGAGTTATGGAAATTAGACTTGTATTCTCATGACAGCGATATGTTCTTTCTAAGAATAACAACTTACACAAAACTTGTCACTTGTTTTGTGTTTAGCAATCTACATGATAAGTTGATGTGGAAAGAGTTATTTTGCATCAGGTTCCAGTTCCTGTGTTTTACTCATATTTGTACCATTTCTATATCTAACAGCAGTTCTTCTTGACACAAAATCAATTTAGGACATAAGCTAGCTATATTTTGTGAAATTATATATATTTTTCACAACAATTCATGTTCTCTCCCGTCAAGTCTATTAATACCACACATAAGGGCTTAGCCAGAGTTCAGGTTTACATGCTCAACACACTAGGATGCTTCTCCAAATATACGTACACAAAGCAAAATACACAAATTGCTACACTCTCCTTAAAGCGAGTCTGCGTCCCCGTAAATGTGATGCATCACATTTATTAATTAGTGTAATTAGTAATTAGTGTTGATTATTCATCGCTGTACGGAGCTTGACTGTGACAGAGAACCGGTTTACGTAAACTCTTCGGTTTCTCTGATTGAATTGTTTGTTTAATCAAATACATTGTTTAAACCGCTATAATGCGGCTTTAATATATCATGATTGATTGAGTTATCTCACTGTGACAGTGAGTTGTTTTGGTAACAAATTAATGCATCTACAAATTCTGAATAGAATAGCTTTTGCATATGTCATAACATTATTAAATCATCATTACAACACATTTTCTTGTATTGAATAACTGTTTTCAATTGGAAATTTATAATTAATTTCCATTTCAATTACTAAAATATAAAACAAATAAAATAAAAATGTGTTGTCTTTCAAATGTCCTGTAACAATAGACATGCAACCGCAAGAACATATTCTTTGACATATAATTAATAATTAACATTATTATTTTTAAAAATAAATGTTATCTATTATATACCAATTCGTTTATAAAACAGTGTGCTGTTTCAAACTGCGTAAGAAATATCAGTTATACGTAGTTTCCAAAATATGATAATATTCACGATAATGTGAGGATAATGAAGGGTAGTCCAGCAAAATAGATGTCTCCTTCGGGTGCGCAGTCATCGCACATATACCGAAGTTTAGATAATCATTATCTAAATGAGGGACAGTCATGTAATTTGAAAAAGCATCGATTACGATTTGGTTATTTGTCACCAATACGTTATCGATAACACAGACAGACAGATATAGTTTATTACAGTGTCACAAGTTAAATATACATTGTAAAAAGCATGATTAAAAGACATAATATATATTTAACAACCAGCCAATTTTTGGCTTATGAGACACTTTACAAGATAAAACAGTGTACAATATATTCGTAAATATAGGTATGTAAAAGTAGCGATAATACAGGCTTAAAATTTAAAAAAAAATAGATAAATAAGTAAATACATGTAAGAGTTATAAAAATAATTGCCTTCTAAAAAACATATTCCTTATTGTTGTACTGATACATTTAATGCGTTTTGGGCTGTTTTCCGATAAATAGGTCCTAAGGCCCCGTTGCATTATAACAATCTAAATTAAAATTGTTTCTTTGATCATTGTAAAAGTGGCATTCTGAAATAAAATGAACTTCTGTTTCAACATTTTGACAAAATCGACAAATTCTACTCTCTAATGGGGTGGGGGGTCTGCAGTGTCGTCCTGTCTCTACGTATAAGGGAAGGCTTCCACATCGTAGGCGATGGATTATCTTCGTTTTCTCTTGATTAACATTCAGACGCCATTTAGAACGAATGTAGGACAAAAAGTAACAGGACAAAAAGTAACAGGAAAAAAAGTAACGGAAAAAAAGTAACAGGAAAAAAAGTAACACTTCTTATATAAAGAAACACTTTAGTAGGAAATTGAGTTTGAATTATATTAGGATTAGTGTTGATAATCTTATCATTAAAGAAGAGTATCACACTTGCATCACATTTAACATCAAAGGTACACTTGTTACTTAAAACAACATAATTACATTGGTATTAACTGTTTCCTTCTCACCTGCTCAATTATATCAACATAATACTCTCCCTTAATTGATCATTTGGACTGGGCTCCCTCATTTACTATCACACTGGCCTCACTCATTTACTTAATAATTACCTATCAAAACTTAACCCCTTTAACCACACAAAAACAATACCCATAACAGTTGGAATTTTAACAAAGCAAATTGGGAAATATTTCAAAATATTTGAGAGCAAAACCTAAACAAGATGTAACACACTGGAAAGAAATTCTGATTATACCATTACACAAACAGGGAAAAGACCCTGCCAAATCCGATTCATATAGACCAGTCTCCTTAACATCAAATCTATGTAAAACACTCGACTACAAGACTACAACACTATCTAGAAAGTAACGAATTGATCAAACAAAATCAATCAGGTTATAGACCTCATTAACCTCATTAAATAAAAAACAAAAACAAAAAATGTTACTTTTTTTCCTGTTACTTTTTTTCCTAGCAAATACTGTTACTTTTTTTCCGTTACTTTTTTTCCTGTTACTTTTTTTCCGATCACCATTTAGAACACCACGTTGTTACCACATCCAATATTCGCTGCAGCTTGTAAAGTTGAGATATTTTTTTCTATTTAATTTTGTAATCTGTTGATCGTAAATAAGAACCATATAAGAAGTGATCAATAATGGAAATTTGTTGGGGACGATGAAACGTTCACCTATACTGATTTTCATTAGTCAGATATAATATTCTACAGCCTCATTTGGTTTTGAAAGCTAGACATTCTGTCGGGGATTGAAATAACGTTTAATTGGCGGCAATTGTCTTGTATATGTCTTGTATGTGTATCCATTGTCCACTCAACCAGACAGGATGGCGCCATCAAACAGTGACCCGGCAGTTATATGACCTGTTACGACACATGACTAGAGTCACTGGACGTCAATAAACTGACGTCTCACACCTGTTATCTGTTACATCCGGCTCCATAATACACAACATCAAATGACAG
The DNA here is from genome assembly GCA_916613615.1 of Steromphala cineraria. Taxonomy (NCBI): domain Eukaryota; kingdom Metazoa; phylum Mollusca; class Gastropoda; order Trochida; family Trochidae; genus Steromphala; species Steromphala cineraria. The sequence continues at coordinate 50,699,901 of OU744730.1, forward strand.
TTCCCCGTTATATCAAGTGTTATTTCAGGCTGTTCAGTGTAACACACATATTCAAAACGATGTTATTTAACCATGAAAAATCACAAAACAAAATGACAAAATTGTTTCAATTTCCAAACCTCTTACCTTTCCTATCTATTAGATGTCTCGGCAGTTATTATGAGCAGCAACGTTTTTATAAAGTGATTGGTTTAAACATTGTTTTTTTTTAAACAATAAACACAAACAATTTGCGAACGGGCTGTACAACGCTTATTTGAGTATCCACTCTTATTTACGATTCATAAATCTGAACACAAACACAAGAAATTGTGAAAATTCAAAAGCTAAGGGATCCGTTTAAATGTTTACATGTAGGTTTTCAAATGTTAATTATTTGGTATGCCTCATTTTGAAGTTGTCTACGGCATCAGCTAGATGAAACCAAATTAATTGAAAAATGATTTAACCCACACTGTTACTCTTCACTACCGTATAGACGCAGGTTTCGCCAATCATTTGTAGCAAATAGTATACGTAGCTTAATAGAAAATTCCCGTGTCCTTTCTTAGTATAAACTATCCAATGAAGTTGAATGGTATTTTTTTAGAATTTTTGTTTGTTTAATGATTGATTATCTTCATATTTTACACTAGACAGAAATTATTCTTCAATTTGATAACTTTTTAAACAAACTTTTCAAAAACATTTGTATCACAATTTGTTGATAAAATTAAGTGTTTTATAAATTTAACTAAATTGAAACATGTTTATTTCCTAATTTGAAATTATTAAACAAACAATAGCCAAATACACATATTTTGTAAATAAACCATGACATGTTCCTTATCTTGTTTTTGGAGCGGTTTTTTTTAATGGTTATACCACTCCGATATAAATAGATATATAACATTTTGTGGTGATTTAAACAAAGAGGACTCTAAATAAACAAGCTAGAAGGCGTTCATGATATACAGACAATACTGTTTGTATACAATTTCCTTTTAAAAACACTTTACCGTTGTCATGTGATTCAGACATCAATTGAGATTGTATGAAAATAGCATAATTAAAAATTTTTTTTAATCAGAATTAGAAAATCCTTAGCATTGTTTCACTGAGTAAGTTTCATGACGCTTTGTCAATACTCCAGTCATTAGCGAAACTTGAAAACTTACAATGTCTTGGCAAGCGCATTCGTTTGGATATTAAAATTAAAATACTCTTACGAAACTAAAACGTTATATATATATATAGAGAGAGAGATATTATTTATTACAGTCTCGCCCAATACAATATATGTCAAAAGTAGTGGATGTATTATTAACCAATCAGCGCGCATGATTAACGAGGGGATTCCCCTAAAGAAAAGCGAACCCTAAACCGCTCTCTTCTCCCCATCTCAGCGGTAAAGCGTAGCTCAGCTCAATAATGAGCAGGCTTCTCAGCACGGGCCGAAGGCCATTTGTGTTGGGGACGGCGGGTCCCTTTAAGGATCTGGGGCTAGCAGCCCTGCCTGCTTGTTTATTGCATAGTAATCCTGACCTAATTGATTAATAGAACATAATGGACTTTATGGAAAGTATATAAATTGTCTTTATTAAAAGTATACTTGTATTCTATTAATAGTAATACTTTTTACAAATAACAATTTAATCAAGTCAAGAATCAGCTTTTGTGTACAACAATCTGCACGATGAGTTAATATTAACAAGTCAAGAATCTGCTTTTATGTTCAGTAATCTACATGATGAGTTAATAAAAGAGGTATTTTGTATCAGGTTCCAGTTCCAATACCATTTGTTTATAAATACCTGTAAAAATAAATGATAATTGTATCATATGCTGAAGGGGTTCTGGGAACAACATGTCATCACAGAAGTCATTATTTTTCAATTAGATTTCAGGCCAGGTACTACTACTACTAAATCAATTAAGATATCATTCTGAAAAGTGAGTATTTTTTTATATAGTGATTCCTGACAAAGACGCATTTATTTTATTATCAAGAATCCAAGATGGTCAATATGTCAATTATATTGAATTTTCAATTAGATTTCATGAAATTCATTGAAAAGAATACATTTCCTGATCAATCATATCAATGTCATTATATTTGTATTGATATGCTTATTGTAATATTTATCAACACTATAAATACAGTTACAAAAAACTGTATGAATCATCTTTATCTGCGAACAGCCTGAAGCATGACTGTTTTAATAAATCCTTTCCGTTTTACATAATTCCTGACACTTCATATATATGGCAAATAACATAGCCAGTGAGGGATAAATATACATTTTATAATCATCTATATCTGATTACGGTCTGAAAAATGATTATCTAGATAATTATAATGATCATTCAATTCAAACAAATCCTTTTCAAAAGCATTTAAAATGATTAAATTTGTTCACTCCCAACACTAACTGTTAGGTTTTTTAGTCCATTGTTCCCATGCAATTAATTTATTCCAAATTGAAAATTTTGGTTAATGAATAACAAATTATCTTTTATTTTGTTTGTCATGCTAAAAAAAGATATCATTTAATATTCATCTTCAAAACTAATTGAACAGCTGTCTGAACAATTCTCTTTTTACAAAGTCTTTCTCACCAATTCTCTCTGTTTGTTAAGATACTTCAATAAACATATTACTGAGTTGACCTCCAGATTATTTCCATTGCAAACCTCTCTTCTACCCCCACCCCTTCTATCCCCCCCTTTCCCTCCTCCCCTTTTTTCTCCTGTCCCTCCATTGCAAACCTATCCCACATTCCTTCTATCCCCCCCCCCTTTCCCCATCTATCCTTCCAGCCCCTCTCCTGCAATGAGGGGAGGACACTCACTATATGGAATAACAGTAACTTACATAAGAGGATAAGTTACATAAGCTACATGCAGGTGCAAGAGGTCATCATAGGTCATCATATCTAGTAATTAGCATAAACCCCCATGTTGCTAGCCTATTCTGACCAATCAGATTGCACTAACATAGGTCAAGATTTAAGATATTCAGAAATCTTCAGTTAGAATTACATGAGACATTGACCTGGACAGTTTACTTTGGCAATTGGACCTATCACTAGCTGAATTTGTGATTTGTGTCAGAGGGATATATTCCAAATGTTTATGTGCATCATCTTTTTAGTTCTTTGGAAGTTCAGAGTGTGACTAAATGAATACTCCTAAACCAATCAAGATATCATAATGAAATTAATACATATGCCCACATAAAAGTAGCATTTTGAAGATTAAAAAAGTCCAAGATGGTCACCAATTTAGCCATAGATATACAAAAATGTTATACAAAAACCTACTGCTTGTTAACAAATCATGATTATATCATTCTTGTATTAATGTTTGTTCAAACTCTAGTGGTTTCCAACAGAAGAATAGCATTTTAAAAGATAAAAAAATCATGATGGCAGCCATAATCAATTATCATATAAAAGATGGTTACACAATTAAACCATATTACCACATCATTCATTATAAGGTGAGCTTCTGTACCCTCGGTACTTTTATTTTAGGAACATTTCAGTTGTATGCACAGCTAACAGATACTATTTAGAGGATAAATAGTTGCGTTTGTAAAATTTCCGGGATTCATTGTCATTCAACACCCGCAAATTTAGTTTAAAACCGACGGCGATATTGTAATATGACCGTTAGTTATAAGCCTTTTAAGAGCGAACTCTATTTGTGCGTAGGGAACTCTGAGTTGAATGGATCTAACGACTGATCCATTATTGTTATAGGTGTTCTCAGCTTTAAAGAAGAAGGAATTTCCAGTGTTATAGATATTAAAAATAGTGTTCTTATATTGCAAACCAGTTGCACTCATAACGATGAGATCTTATAGTTTTCACTGTGAAATTTATAAGAGAGAAAACAGTTATATAATTCATAAACCAACAGGTACAAACCCGACTGAACAAATATCTTAAGCTCGCCCAACCCATTGTGACGGTGACGCGATCATTATGACGTCATAACCGTTGGCCTTTGTGACGTCGTGTCATGGGAACGGCATTCGAAAGAAACCGGCCGCATGGCACAAGGCGGCAAATTAGGAGAAACATAGCCAATTAAGAAAGTTTAGTTACATAAAACTAAAGCAAATAGAAAAGGATTTTTGGCATCTACGGGAATGCGCAAGTTAGAAAATGATAACAACAACAGTAAAATGTAAATCTGGTTCGAATTTTGGGAGAATCAAAACATTTTAATGTTGAGGCGGACCAAATAATGTATCCTTTCGCGGTGATTCGCCTCAGCCAATTTGCGGGTGTCCATTGCCATTTAACACTGAAAAATCCTTCAAATCAACCAATCAGAAACGAGTATTTACCGAAGTCATGTTACAATTTATATTTGAAATGTTTGTGTTTAGAGTAGAGCCGTGGTTTTCCGTTCACCCAAGGAAAAGAAAACTCGTGGCGCTATTGCAAATTATATACACCTTACTATTAATTGATTTAACGAAGCTGAATGAACTAAAGATCAGATTTTAATGTTCAATATTTTTGATGTTCACCAACTCAGAAGATGCCTGAAATAACTTTACCCTTCATTTATATTTGTGATAACGAAAACCTCAAACCCGTTGCTAGGAAGCACACTTCAAGTCCAATAGGATCAAGTAGTTGAATCTCCCTTCAACTATAGGGGGCGGGATAGCGCAGTGGTTAGCGCGTTCGGCTTTGGATCCGTGGTTCAAATCCCACCAGGGGCTCGGCAACTTTGTCTGCAGTAGAGAACTGTTCTACACGCAGTCAGGTTTGGGTGCAATGCTGCACTGAATTTCAGCGCAGTACCACCAATGTTCCAGCAAATGCTCGCAGGTATCACTGCAATACATAGCCACAATAGTGTTGCAGGCTTTCTCCCTGCAATAATACTAGCAGCCGCGATATAAGTGAAATACTATTGAAAGCGGCGATAAACCCTATATCTCCTCACCCTTCAACTATAGAGATTATGTACAGTCCTGTGGTAACAACTTGTTTGTTAAGGCCTTGTACAGTGGTAACTCTGAAGATTTTGCAATAATGAATTGAATTTTTTTTTAATTAAAATCAATGATAATCATTGTATATATTTTATACTTGAAACATTTATAGGAATATAATCCTTAACATCGATTGAAACCAATAAGATAAACTTGAGAAGGTTCTAAACATTGAGGAAAGCATTTCTTTTGCTTTAGTTATTGATATTGAAATTCTGCCATTCGCATGTATAAGATCGATAAACGACTTTGTACTTTGTACATGGAAAACAAACATTACGTACATAGCCAGATCTAATGTATCTAACTCCAAAGTGACACATTTGATAAATTCACATGTACAGAACACACCATCAATATAAGACAAATATAAATTTGGTTTCATTTTGTAATTTTCTAAAATCCAAATTTCCGTTTTGCCAATATACTGGTTCAGTAAATGCAACGAAAACGTTTGAGCATCATTTATTAATGTCATGTTGTCTTGCAAGCTGGATATACAGTCAGATCATGCTTTATCTGAAAGATTCCATTTCTCCCCTGAGCAAGGTGCTCGATACGCCCTCTGTGTAAGGTAAAAACTGTACTGCCATCAAACTTTCGCAAAGGTGGCGTCCAGGAAATGTCTTCATGTCGTCTCCGCGAACGAACAGAGCGCTCTCAGCGCTACCAGTCTTGAACATGGCCTCGAGGTAAGCAGAAGGATCTGTACTCGCCACACAAAACACCTTTAATGAATATAATAACAGATGTCAAAGCATATTTCCAAATATATCTAGGCGAAACAATGAATGTCGTAGTGATGCGTAGTTGTTCAAACAAGGTCCAACATGCACGAAACATCATGCTTATTGCTACTTTCTGTAATGCATATAAATAATTTTTACCATAAAGTTATATGGCACATCTGCTTTCTGAAAATAAAGATACCAGAGGGGAAGATTTGCTTTGAATATTTAGAAATTGATAAACCGAGATAAAAAAATACACGTTTTTCCATCATCACATATCAAGAAGTTCACGTCACGTCAAGACAAGAGAAGAAAATCAGTACATATTTTCCTAATGAAACGTCCCAGGGGTGATAAAGCCTAGAGTATCCTAGCGTAGCACTGGGTAAGACTAACGGTTAATGAAATACAACTTACAAAGTCGGCGTGTTTCTTGACGTTCATCATTCTGGTTTCGGTGTCATCTCTCGGAGTTAGTTTCTTCAGCTTCTCGATGCTTTGGTCTGTATGGACACCCACTATCACCTGGTCGGACACATACCTCTTGTCATTAATTTGAAACACTGTGGTTATGGTGATTCACACTGATTATATTAATTCTATACTACACAACACATGACCACAATCCATTTGAATTTCTTTATCAAATAACAACACTTCTCGCATGGAAAGGGTTGTTCATATCACAATGCTTTTGTCATGATTCAGTAGCCAAAATGATGATTTGAGAACAGTGTCGCTGAATGCACAATTAACTTTGACTGCCTCCAATCAGGCATCTCCCATTCAATCCCACAAAATCGGCGTAGTATATTGGGAGAGAATGTACTGCAACATCTATATAATAACAGTAGAACAGATGGATGTGAGATGAAAGCCTTTTATCCTACCTCATGTAAGAATCTCGATTTCTGATTGGTTCACGTGCTCGTTGCATAAAACCTTTCGCGGGAATAATAAATCCCTATATGTAATCCGCTATGCAATGTCAAACTTATATTATCAACTGTATCAACTGCCCAGCGTATATAGCTGCTTGGCCAACATAACCAAGCAAGCTAGTGGCTAAAATGTTCAGCTAAAGTCGTGAATGAATTCAAAGTATCATCCTTCTACATCAGCATATTTGTGTCGGAGTAGCTCCAACCATACCTTGATTTACATCAGGACAAAGCCTCGTTACATGCTTTGCAACATACGACAGAATAGAATATTCCATGCAAATATTTTCATTCATCCAATCGATTTATTCACATCCATCGATCCCGGGTTGAAAGAATGCAATTACTCGTAACAATTTGGTTCATCTTCAGGCGTCTCGAATAAAGACAGACCACTGGCTTCAAGATTTGTAAAACAAATAACCTTGACTTAAAGGGGCAGTAGCACGTTTTTTGATAATTTTATATCTTAAATATTTCACTGAAATTGTAAGCTATTGCTAAATGTATTATATTGACAGTGTCAACAATCTCATTACATAAAGCAATCATCCATAGTCAGATAACAAAGTATGAAGATTCACATAAAATCCATTGGCGGTCATTTTATGTGAACACCTTTGATTCATTTTGTGAAAGAAACATGAATCGCATGGCTGAACTTTATGTTATATATTTAGATTATTACTGCTCAATTTAGTTTAAATGCATTGTCTTTCAATTGAAACCATTTATTTTCATTTTCCTGACATCACCTTATTTACCCACTAAAACGTGCTACTGCCCCTTTAAAGGGTGGAATAGGTTTAACCATAATTCACCTGTTTGCCAATTGCTCTCATCCTCTGAAGTAAGATCACGTGACCATGATGGAAGACATCAAAACAGCCAATGGTGTACACCCGGTCTACTTTTGAATCTATGAAAGGACATGGATCTAGTTCTTTGAACCTGAAATTGGAATTTGGATCATACCGACACATGTATTCATCTTCGTAAACTCGGAATGAAATTGATGTTTTCAGATTCAACAAGTTTCGAGGATTACGTTAATAGAACAAAAACGTTTTAGAAAAAGGCATTGAGACTCTCAAAGGGGCAGTAGCACGTTTGTAGGGGGAATATAAGGTGATGTCAGGAAAATGAAAATTAATAGTTCCAATTGAAAGACAATGTATTTAAACTAAATGAAGCAGTAGTAAATCATATACATTATATAAAGTTCAGTCATGCGATTCCTTATTCTTACACAAAACGTATTAAAGGTGTTCACCCAAAAATGGCCGCCAATGGCCGCCAATGGACTTTATGTGAATCTTTATAATTTGTTCTTTGGCTATGGATGATTGGCTTGTGTAATGAAACGTTTGTCACTATCAAAATAATTAATTTAGCATTAAATTAAGTTATTAAATTTGAAATTAGAAATTAAAAAAAAAACACTTGCTACTGCCCCTTGGCGAAACGCATTTTAAAATCTTCTTTAGTAACAATGAAAGCACAATCATCTTAACCTCTTTCGAATCTTGAAAGGTCTGATATAGATATTACCTAGATTATGTAATTTATTTTAAGATAAAGATAAGTGATTGTTCATAATTATTCATTTACCACAAATCTGTCGGAGTGTACAATTCTACCTCTGTAGCAACTTCTCGCTTTTTTGTTGATGGTACCGACGTCTGAAAGATTTAACGTCAAAATACATTTTAAACACGTGTGTTAATTCTATATCTTTTGAAGACTTTCTCTTTAAAATGTTATTTATGAACCTTTTAATTCCATCTAAATATCGGAAAGGAATATGTGTTACTTTGTCCCTCCTGAATGGCGTCACGTGTCGTGGATGATAGCACGGCAATATAGAATTTTTTCGCGCGAATATTTGTTAGCACAAAATTATATGTGCTAATATTCAAATATCATAATAGTACAATAAAACACACTATGTATTTGAATACATGGTTCTAATTTACGTACTTCTACGCTATTACGAACCGTTACGATGTATGTGCAGATTTACTGTCTGTTGAGGCTTAAGATTGATGGATTAGAAATAATTGGATTAATATTATAACTTTTTGAGTAAGTAAAACTAAACAGTGAATATACAAATATAAGTCAACTTAGAGCGACAATTCTTATCACATGACATGATTTTAAAACCTGTTTAGTTAAAAAAAAATAGATTGCGACTATACATTACAAATACGTTATATTTGACAATCGGATTTCATGATAATTCTATCTAAATACGTAAACCCCAATTTGAATATGCATTTCAAATATCATTCAAATGACACGTGTTATATACCACTCATCAAAATGAGATACAGACCTGCTTACTTCCCTGCGTGATCCAATCAAAGCCCAGCACCAGCCACAAGCATATCACCCCAGCTGGTACAAGGGGAGAGATATAATGGTAAATGAATATACTCTAACTTCAAATTAAGGGAACATCGGTTGATTAGAATGTTAACAGTGGTTGGGAAATGTATACATTAAGTTTTGATTTTCGTATTTTTCATTTATATGTTTTTTTTTTTATTTGATAGTGATTGTATATAATATTGACACATTATAGTAACATTGATGGAATAAAAGAGTCAACCTTGATAACCTTGATTGTCCAGTATAAATTACACTAAAATTAGTTGGTCATAATCTTTGAAATTTTAAACCAATAGAATAAGATAGAAAACAATTTTTAATAAGTTATACGAATATTCACTGTATTATAACTACAGGTATACTACGGAGAAACAAAAAAGAGAAAGTTGAAGCTCATCAGGCTTCATATCAATTTTACTTTAGGGTTCGGCAAATGTGGTTCTCCCCTTAGTAGGGTCCACAGGGTCACCAAATGTACAATTAAGAATCCTCCTTATCTAACTTGGAAGTCTGTAGGCTCGGCCCCTTTCTATAGGTCACAGGGCCACAAAAGCTATAAATTATATTCCTCACTAGTCAAGGATTATGACACAAGGTTTCAGCTTTCTAGGCCGTACGCTTCTGGAGAAATAGATGAAAATAAGTTTTAAGGGTGTGGCTCTTGTGACCCTTATTAAGAGTCACAGAGTCAACAAAGCTATAAATAATATTCCTCACAAGTCAAGGAGTATGTACACAAGGTTTCAGCTTTCTAGATCTTCCGCTTCTGTAAGAAGATGGAAATAGGTTTTCAGGGCTGGGCCCCTGTGGCCCTTATTAGTGACCACAGGGCAACCAAAGCTAAATTTTTTTATCCACACTAGTCAAGGAGTCTGTACACAAAGTTTCAACTTTCCAGGCCTTATGGCTCTGGAGAAGATGAAAATAGGTTTTTAGGGCGTGGCCCTTATTAGGCCTTATGCTTCTGGAGAAGAATTCGAAAATGTACAGTTTATGTAATGTAAGTTTACGGACGGATGGACGGATGGACAGATACGCCGGACACTATGCCATGCCATAATAAGCCCATCGGGCCTTCTAGGCCAGATGAGCTAAACATGGATATAATTGTTCTCGAAAAAGACGAGATGTAAGGTTAAAGCTCTCACAATAACCATATGTGGCTGATCCTTGACACTGCCCGATGTATAGAGCCGTTGTACCAAGCAGGTACAGGAGGGTTCGAACCAGGGACTTTCTTCCGTATTGGTAAACATCAATGTCCCAGTTTCTGTTGTGAACATGTATTATGTCAATATTAAAGACACTTAATGTCAACCTTGAATGACAACACGTTACACCCTACTCACTCACTGAATCAATCTTTACAGTTGATTTTACGAGCTGATTGGCATTGATCATTAACAAATGTTTCCTGATTTTTTTTTTTAACACAATAAATAACGTAAATTAACCTATAGACGTACTATGTTTCTCTTGTTTTTCTTGAAAAGAACCATCATAGACTTATAAACTGATCTTCATTTAGGAGCTATAAATCTTGTGATAATTCTTGTAAGGGAGCACACTTTTATTCAAAGGGCACAGAATTAAAACTGGTAATAAATGACGTTCTCAATTCAAAACATTCATAGTAATTGTTAAAATTAGTAAAATAAATATCAATAAATCAATAGATATGAACATAAATTTTGCAAAAACGTAGTTTTAATGGTAAATGAAATGGATATTGACTACAAGTGAACTGTCATTAATAAAGAATTGAAGTGAGGGTGAATTGCCTCACTGTTTCGCTTGGTTGTATTTGCAATCTCGGCTTCGCCTCATTCAATATCAACATACCTCGGGCCATGTTACATAGCCAATTAATACATATAAATGTCTGTAATAAATTTAATGTTTTAAGAAAACATTTGCATGTTCATATTCCAAAGGTTCACGTTACGATGACTAAATACAAATATGTTACCTTTTTAAATGATCTATGGTGGTACGTTCTAAAAACTCTCGGATAATTGATAGATCAACCAGAATATGGCAAACACATGGGCCGACAATCAATAAGGTTTGTAAATACGTTGTTTGTTGAAAATCTGTTACCATGGCAATCGACCAACAAACAAAAATGTTCATAATCTGCAACAAAAGAAACACCGGTTTGAATAGGTATTTGAAGCAGTAGATGTATTACATACATTTTGGCTAACAAAGTAAGTTTAAAACATGAAACGCTACTTTTGTTTTTAAACATTAAACAGGGGATGGATAGGCTACAATAATTTTCAAAACATCATTATGAGGAGTCTTAGCCCCAAACTGTACGAACTGTACTGATGACAAAATCAGTATTATTAAAATGGATCGTGCTCCGAGGTGTCAACTTGTAATGATATTGACTCAACCGGGTTGGGACTCTATTCACCCGGGATTTCCTCTTTGACTATGTGTAGGGGAAGCTCTCTGATCAAACATGTTCGATTCCCGGTAGCGTCAGAATTTAGAAACTTTTGGTCCCTTGAACACGGTAGATTTTGATAAGACATTCAACGGTTTTCGTGAATTGAAACACAATCTTTAAGACAATTGTTCTTCTATTTCGACTTATTTTCCATCCTCGTCAACCAATCAGCGAAACAAATCACCTTATGAGGAATTGGTTTCTCAAAATTAATAACATAAATTTATTAAAGCGAATGAATCTCCAATTCCCAATTAACTAATGTAAAGACGGTTTGAACCAGTTTGTTAAGGAGGTCTGCCGGTTAACACCATTGGTTTGTAACTAATGAGATAGCTTGATTTAACGATCTCATTCTAAAGAACAGGTTCAATCATTCAAAATATCCCGTCACTCGTTAATTTTTTTTTAAAACCGGCTAACGGTTGAAATGCATCCTTGCAAAACATTGTAACTCATCCAAGTACATTCCAAGAAGTTCAAGGTATTTTAAGTTGGAGAACTTGTTCCTCATCCTCATGAATAAAATATGTTTAAATCAAATTAAATCAAAGGCATCTGCTCAAAAAGTCCAAGGTGTAATTAAATTAAGTATCGGAACACTAAATCTTATGTTACCCAGGACGCAATCTTTCCATCCGCTCTCATATCCATTTGAAACTCATAATTCTTCATTCTTACGAATACGGAACGCATTATGTACTAACTATAAAAATATAGGAATATGTCATTAAAATATTTCATTTTCCACTCCAGCATTTTCCTTCTATAATTAAAAGATAACAAAAAAAGGTCACATTTAAATGTTTTTAGCACAGCTTATCAAGGGAAATAAGAACATTTCAAATGAGGTGAACAAATTACTTTTTCTCTGATCCTGTGTTTTATTCCCACTGACCAATCCTGGAATGAACCATGGGGATTTGTGTGGTCACTGATGAGTGCTTGACCAACATGGAGAAGGACACCAGACCAGCAGAATCGCATCCTGTTTGTGATAAGCAATCAATCAATGTTTATTTCTTTAAAATCAGTCTAAGGATGAAGAGATAACACATTTACTTATATAACATAACAATACAACACCGATAATACAAACAACAAAACAGTCATTGAAACAATACGTTAATATTTTAACAGACCTTTTATTTCTAACAAATTGTAATAGTGAATATTGAGTCTTGTGTATTTGTAGATCAAAATGTAATTAAATTATTTCATTTGTGAGTGGCAGAGAATCGCATGTTCTTTCTAGGCCAGACAAGCCAACTGTCATTTTAACTGGAAAGGTATGCGTACTTGTTCTCAAGTTTTGAAGTGGGATATTTAGTATCGTTCGGTCGGATGAAGCAAATGATAATAGGAATGCAGATGAAATACACGAGTTTATTACCCATAGGGTTGAAAATAAGTAGTGAAATATTTTCAATATAAGCACATGTGCACATATGATCACTTTTGCCCAGCAACGATTGTTGTAGTGCAAGTTGCCGCCTGTGACGTCATATAGCCAGCCGTCGCAATGAAAGCGACCCGTTTTTTGGTATTTCTTAAAGAATAAAATGGGATTGAATCGGTAATAAAGAAATTGTTACCCTTGAAAGTGTGGCATGTGACTTTTACGAAACTCGTGCAAATTTGTATATAACCCTCGCTATTGCTCGGGAAATACAAAAATTCACACTCGTTCTTAAAAGCTATATGACACACTTTCGAGGGTAATAATCTCTATATATTAAGAAATAAGATGTGTTACCAGTCACAATGCAATTGCCAGTGGAGCATGTCGATAGTAAATAGAAGTTAAGTTAAGCAAAGACAGATTTTTTTTATATAAGCGTAAGCTTTTTATAAAAAAATTACAATACATAATCCCTATCAACAATGAGTCACAAGACATAATTTCAACTTTCTATACCTTTTCTGGAGAAGAAGCCCCTGTGGTCCTTATAAAGGGTAACCAAACCTACAATTGTTAATCGCTGTGGCATGGTTAAGGAACTTACTTGACCACAAGATTTTAGTTATGATGCTATGAGAACAGACAGACAGACAGACAAAGTTTATTGCATTCAAGGCCTCCGGCCCGTATACAGGAGAGTTAGAAGAAGTCGTAAGTATCAAATGTTTACGATCGGTCGGACGGATGGACGTATGGAATCTTTTATCGATTGGGTAGATAGCACTTGACCATATTACCAGTAGTAACTATTGATAACTATCGGAACACGTGTTAATGATTTCCCCTGTGTCATACCAACCTTAAACAAATTGCAGAACAAAATACCAACGCAATTCTCCCGTAGAAAATGTTTTGATATGATGACGTCATTGTGTGTGACTCAAGTCAGTCACAGAAGAAATCTGAAAATATATTGGTGGCAAAAAATAAACGCTCTTCAGTTAAACAATCTGATATAAAATTGAATTATTCTTCATTTTATCCATACATTTTTGGTACATTGGTGAGCAGGACACTGAAATTATGTACACAATAAATAAACTCACCTATAGATAAAACGGTTATTCTACAAATGAAGAAAATATCAACTGTCCCAACATACCCATTCTACATATCATTATGGTGTATATATATATTATTTAGTTACTAACCTCCGACAAGTGACCTTAGCCTGTTAGCCATATAACATGTAATCGACTCATTCCCACAGATGTAATGAAACATCATTACCCAGAACAATTGGAGTTATATGCCCGTCACTAGTCCACTAGGTGGCGTGACCTGTCATCCAATTAGATTCATTCACATTACAGAGTCGGTTGAGTTCAGACGTGTTTTGTCTCGCTCCCCGATTGTGTTGTTTGAGCTATTTAACGTGTTTGGTTATTATTGACTCCTTTCTCTCTCAGTCTTTCTATTCTTTTGTCTGTAAACTTCTCCTACGGGGTATTCATTCCTTGAGTCTGAATACTGTGTATTCGAGAAGTGTTCTGTTGACACAGCGGCTGTGTCAACTTAGAGCGAGGTGTGCACGTGGTGTCGATTTCGGTCGTGCAGCACGTGCAGCTAGTGCGGGCCGTGGGTCGGGCCGTCTCTCTCTCTCTCCCTCTCTCGCCTAGGCCGGCGCCGCTCGTTCTCGCGGGGTCGGGCGCTTCCTAGCGCTTGCTTCGGGCAAGCATCTCGCTGGGTGTGCGCCTGGTCGCCTTCGCGCTTAGGCGCCTGGCCGCCTGGACGCTCACGCGCTGTGAGTTAGGACGCTCGTGCGCTGGTGCGCTTGGACGCTTGCGCGCTTGTGCGCTTGTGCGCTTGTGCGCTTGAGCGCTTGGGTGCTGCCTCGCTTGCGTGCCTCTCGCTCTTAACTCAGGGGAGCTTCCCGCCATGGGTAGCCCCTGAGTAGAGAGACGTCTGACACGTGCCGCCGGGTAGCGCTTGACGCTCGGGACTCAGGAAGCATGCGGACTCGTGCGCTTGCGCTTGGACAGGCGCCTGACGCCTCAGGCGCCGATTGATCAGTGCGCTCACGCACTGGTTGGATTAGAGTCGAGACGCTCCTAGCGTTCTCCTCTCTCACTTGGACTTGGACCGGATCGAGACGTCTAGGCGTTCTCTCCGTGTCCACGGTAATAGCGGACGGGATCGAGGCGCACCAGGCGCTCTCTCCTTGTTCTCTTGACCTTTCACCAGCCTCAGGCTGTCTCACTCCTGGATCGCCTTGGTCCCCTGCGACTCGGCGTCTCCGTACGCGGGCTTCTGCGGGCGGTGCGGATCTCGCAAATCGGCGAGCTATGACCCCCACGTGGTCTGCCGCCTCTGCAGGAACACATGCCCGGAGGAGAATCGTTGCGTCGAGTGCGAGGGACTCACACGGGAGCAACACAAGCGCTATCGCGCTGCCATCAGGAAAAGTGAGCTCCAACAGCGCAGGGGCAGGAAACCCAACCCAGGCGCGACTTCCACCGCAGGCGCGGCTGGGGCGTCACCGGAGCGCACGGACCTTATCATTTCCGAGGACGCTGGGGAGTTCGACGAACCCTCCTCTCTGGTGTCGGACGTGGGGTCCTTGCGCTCGGACAGGTCCTTACGAGACCCTATGCCGATGGGACGGGTGTCTGACCTCTCCCCATCGCGGGGTTCGTCCCGTGAGGCGCGCACACACTTGCCGGCCGACTCCCCACGGCGCGGGGGGGGGGGGCGCAAGAAGGCCAAAAAGCCCAAGAAGCGCTCAAGGACGCCCACCCCTCCGACCTTCGATCAGCAGGCCTTCAAGGCCGACGTCCTCTCGTCCGTCAGGGCGATGCTGAAGGAGTTCGTCGGACCTCAGGACATGGACGAGGGCAGGACGGAGGTTCCCTTGACACCTCCTGTGGCACCCACAACCAGGTCGACTCGGCGCGTGACAGTTGTGTCGCCGGTCGCCTCGCCCCCCGACACGTCAGTGCCCTCCTCGCCTGGCTCTCAGCTAGGGGACAGAGCCGTGGGGGATCTCCCCCCGCGTGCTCCTCCGTTGTCCTCTGCTGGCGGCTTCCAGGAGGAGGAGGCGCCTGATCAAGGCGAGAGGATGGCGGCCATCGCCGACTGGTGTGGGGTGAAGTTGCAAGAAGTGGACGGGGAATGCTCCCAGTCCAAGCAGGCTCGCCTCGAGACCTTTTGCCAGGAGAAGGAGGTGGTGAACCCCAGGAGCGTGTTGTTCCCGCCTCACCGTCTCCTCCTGGCGGCAGGCAAAGACCACGACGCACACGTGGCGTCGGCAGCACCGGGCCGTCTTCTCCCGCCGCTGGTGATCTCAGATCGCCAGAGGGCGGGGCTCCCGGTCGCTTCTCCTCCGATCTCCCTCTCTCCCCCCGCCTTGGACAATGACATAAGGCGTGTGGCACCCCCAGGAGTTGCTCACTCCATCTCGGACGGCCACCTATCACACCTTGATAGGGAGGCCAGGAGCATCTTGGGCATGGCGAACTCCCTTGCCCACTCCTGCCAAGCCATGGCCGCCTTCGCCAAGGAGGCGGGGATGGAGGAAGGTGCCAAGGCACTGTACCGCAGGTTTGGCTCTGCAGCAGGTAACATTGCGCAGATCATGTTGAGTGCCTCTCGCATCTCGGCGGGAGTCACTAACCTGAGGCGGGACGGGTTCCTGGCAAGAACCAACCTCCCGGCGGAGATGCGTACCCGCCTCAGGAACGCCCCAGCAGCGTCAGCGACGCTTTTCGACGGGCAAGTGGCGGAGGCGTTGCGACATCGGCAGGAGACCCAACAGCAAGAGCTGACCAACCGCCTGGCAGCGGGAGGAGGCAGGGTCTCCTCCGGGGTAACAACGCCGAAGAAACGTAGGGGGAACCCACCCCAATCTCATACAGGTTTCAGAACCGGCGGAGTTTCCTTTCGGGATGGGGGCCGGCCAGGCAAGAGTCGCTACGACTTCAATGCCGGCTCCTTCCAAAAGGACCCCCAAGAAGCAGCGTGGCAAAGTTCGCGCGTTTGGTGACACTCCCAAGAAGCGATGACTTCTGGGAGTCTCCGCGCCTGCCGACAGCAGTAGTGTCGGACAAGGATGGGCCAGTGGGAGGCCGTCTTTCCAGCTTCGTGGCCAACTGGAGACAGTTGGAACTGGACGAGTATGTCTGTCAGATCCTGGAGCGCGGGTTTCGTATACCCGTTCACACCCGCCCCCCGCTAACTTGTTCGCCAGTGGAGCGACTGCTAGAGCCGGAACGGCTGGCGCTTACGTTGGGACAAGTGGAGATCCTGATCTCCAAGGAGGCGGTGAGCGAGCTCCTGCTTGAGGATCTGACACCAGGCTTTTACTCTCCGGTATTCGTGAGACCGAAGAAGGACCCGAAAAAATGGCGGCTGATTCACGACATGAAACAGTTCAACCGCTCCTACCTCGAGCGGCCGCCATATTTTCGGCTCTTGACCGTGCGGCCTGTCATGCGGTTGTTACAACCATACAACCACATGGTGTCGTTGGATCTCCAGGACGCGTACTTGCACATCCCAATCTGCCCCGCGGATCGCAAGTATCTCCGATTCGTCCTGGCAAGTCGCCACTTCCAGTGGAACGTGTTACCATTCGGAATCTCGACGGCACCATGGCTGTTCACCCGAGTGACCCAGCCCATCGTCCAGCTCTTACACAAGCACGACATTCAATTTGCGATGTATCTGGACGACGGGTTCGGGAGCCACTGCTCCCCGTCAGTTCTTTCCAGGCAAAGAGACTTCGTAATTGCTCTGTTCAGACGCCTGGGTTGGCTAGTCAACCTGGACAAATCGGACCTAGTACCGACGACGTCACTCGTCTTCCTAGGCGTCTTGCTGGACACGACCCAGGACAAAGCCTTTGTCACGGAAGAGCGGATGGGGCGCTACAAGGAACTCCTAGCGCAGGCGTGTCGCGAGCCTCTCACGCTCCGACAGTGGCACAGCTCCTAGGGTTCTTGACCTCAGCTCAAGACTATACGAAGAGGGGGAGACTCCATCTCAGGCCTCTTCAGATCGTACTAAACGAGCATGTCCGAGAGGAGTCCTGCGGCCATCTCATCAGGATGCCACAGGACCTCTCACACCACCTCGAATGGTGGCAGGACGGAAACAATGTTCTGGCGGGGGTACCCCTCCGGCAACCCCCCACCAGGAACCAACTGTACGTGGACGCCTCCACACAAGGTTGGGGCGCTCATCTGGGGACAGACTAAACGGCGGGCGTGTGGTCTCCGACACAGGGGAGACGTCACGTCAACCTGTTGGAGTTAGATGCCATACGTCTGGCGATCAATCACTGGTCAAACCAGCTGAAGGATCATGTGCTGTGCGTGCACACGGACAGCTCCACAGCGGCCTGGTCGATCAACAAGCAGGGATCGACCAAGGCGGGATCGCTGTTGCAACTGGTGATAGAGCTATTTCGCCTGGTGGACAACCTCAATATCTCAATCAGAGCGGTGCACATCCCGGGAGCAAAGAACGTCCTAGCAGATGCTCTCTCTCGCCCGGACAAACCTCCATCCACGGAGTGGATGTTGCACCCTCGAGTGTTCGAGGCGATTTGTCTCCAGTTCGGGAGGCCGCATGTCGACCTCTTTGCGACACGGCTCAATCACCAGTTGCCGATATACGTGTCGCCGGTACCCGACCCCCTTGCATGGGGATTAGACGCTCTCTCGTTAGGGTGGGAGGGGATGGACGCTTACGCTTTTCCCCCCCCCCCCTGCCATCCTGACACAGGTAGTGGCCAAAGTCCGGGAGACCAAGGTCCTGAAACTCCTCCTGGTTGCGCCGAAGTGGCCAGCGAGACCATGGTATGTGCCCCTCAGAGAAGGCTCTGCGCTCAGGAGCCGGTCCCCCTACCGCTCAGGTGGGACCTTCTCAGGAGCAACCCGAGCAAACGAGTGCACGAGAACCCCCAGGTCCTCCATCTGCACGTTTGGGTTGTCTCCAAGATGAGTTGAGGAGCGCGGGGTTTTCAGAGGCGGTAGCCAACACAGTGGCAACCTCACAGCGGTCATCCACGCGCAAGCTGTATCCCAGATAGCATTCATATGTTGGGCCAACATTGAACCAACATTATCGGTTTCGTTGGCCCATAGTTGCAACCCTAACGATGGGCCCATTTGGATATGCTCATCGGCTCCACGTTGGCCCATAATTTTGGTTTTATGTTGGCCCAATGAAAGATAATAAACAAACTATGGTGGCCCACATCTGGCCCATCATTATGATAATGTTGGTATTTAATTGGTTCAATGTTGGGCCTATGAAAGATAATCTACGGACTACAATGGCCCACACTTGGTCCATCATTATGATATGATTGTTGTTTAGTTGGCCCAATGTCATATTATGTCCCGTGTTCCGTGGTTGCCTTCGTTTACCTTAGTAACTTAAATACAAAGAACAAAACAAGTAGACAAATTAGATATTTTAATCGGGTAAATATCTTTTTGGTCACATGAACTTTTGTATGCTATGCTGGCCCGATTTCCAAAACTTGTTGACATCTGATCAGTTGTAATTTGTTCCTTACAGGTTCTTGTGCACGTGGTCTGCTCCTGAAATAAATATATAAAACTATAACAATATAAATCACTTTAGAAATATTACAGTAACTTAAAAAATTAATGGATGAGGGCAAAAACTAGCCATATTCCTACTGATATAATTGAATATGAGAAAATGTTATATAGTGTAGTACATTGTATTGAAAAATACAGTATGGTTTGTCAAAACATATAACAAAACACATAACAGTAAAGTCATATGACAGTCACACAGTAAACGCTATAAAATACATAAACATTGTAAAATCATATCATCATAAACATGTACTCAAAATGAGATGTAATTTTCTAGAGCTACAGAAACTTTAGTCTTGTGACTGATCATGCTAATACTATGACAATTTATATAATTTATTACCAAATAGCCTGATGAACTACATAGCTAATGAGCATTTTCAGAGATTTTTAATAAAAAATTTTTTAATTAATTAATTTTAATTTGCCAACTTGTCAAGCGGTATCAACAAATAAATTTAACATAAGAAGAAATCACAACCCTTAATCGTTTGGCCAATGTTGGGTCAATGTCAGGCAAGAAAATTTAATAAGACGTACGGTACATAAATAAATATATATAAATAAACTTTTGAAAACAATATCCTTTATAAAAATGTTCACCCCTTTCCTGTGTAATGCTTAATTGTTTTTAAAATAGTCACATTCAATGTATTGTAAAATATTCACATTATACGAATGTATGATTAGCTGGACTGCAATTAATAAAGTGAACCTTTAAACAAATTTTCATGTATTTCAATAAGTCATAAACTGAGGTTATTTTCAAAATGGCAAACATAATGTGAAAACCATGTTCACAAAACGGGTAACATTAAGTAGGTAGCAAAAATGAATACTCACTGCATTAAGGAATCCAGAAATGTTGCCGTCGTCTGCTTTTTGACTGTCCTGCAGAGCTATGTGACAAGCAGGTTTCGAATCCAGTAGTTGTCATTAAAATCTTCAGATCATTATCCAGTGGCATTTAAAAAACTGTTTAAATCTTTATCCTATTAATATATATCTTTAATTTACTCCATATTAATTCAACACAAAATTAAAGGTAAAAAACAATGGCTATAAAATAGATGTCATTTACAACGTTTGCCCAACGTTGGGCTGACGTTATGAAACAACATACAAATGATAACACAATTGTGAAATCTTTCATACGTTGGCCAATCATTGGACCAACTATTATAAAACAACCATTGTATTTACGTCATTATGATTTCGTTGGGCCAACGTTTTCAAATCGTGGGCCAACCAACCAACCATATCCAGATGTTGGCCCAACATACCCTTGCTATCTGGGATGATTTCCAATGGGCTTCCTTTATGGCATTTTGCGAGGGGAAAGGATTTGATGTGCAGGCAGTGACGGTACCTCAGGTCGCTGAGTACCTGGTCCACCTGCGCACAGCGAGGGGGCTCAAAGCCTCCTCCATCAACACGAACCTCGCAGCCATAATGTCCGTCCTTCGGAAGAAGGACCCCGGTCTGGACATTTCCATTCTAAAGGAACTCATTAGGACATACAGGAACGTGGATGGCCGCCACAAGCTAAGACCACCAGAGTGGGATCTGGCGATAGTGTTAAATCACCTCAAATCTGAGCACTATGAGCCGCTGACGGACACGACGCTGCTGCGTCTCACCATCAAGACTTGCTTTTTGGTTGCAATTGGGTCAGCGGCCAGGGTATCAGAACTGCACGCGTTGCAAGCTGATTTGCTCAGGTTTGAGGTGAGAGATGGAGGGTCAGCGACCTTGGGTCTGGCGCCAGACTTCCTGTGCAAGAACCAAGGCGCTGACGAACGCGGGAGGACCTTCACACTGCCATCAATCTCCCCGTCAATCGAGCCGACGGACGAGCAGGAACGTCTCCTCTGTCCAGTGCGCGCTCTACGCATCTACGTGGAGAAGACGCGGACATTGAGGCAAGGGAGGCGCAGACTCTTTCTGCCCCATTCCCAAACGAGTTCGAAGGAGATTGACAAGAGGCAGTTGGGGGTCTACCTCAGGACGGCGGTAATAGACGCCTACAAGGCGGCGGGATTACCGGCACCGGCGCGGACCAATCCGCATGAAATTCGGGCCATCTCGGCGACAATGGCCCTTCATAGCAATTTGTCAGTGGCGGACATCATGGCCGGCTGCTTCTAGAAGTCGGGCTTGGTGTTCGCCAACCACTACCTGCGCGATGTCTCCACGGAGGACCTGGAGGGCGTAGCCCGTCTAGGGGCGCAGGTGTTTGCTCAGCAGCGGACCACGGGTGCTCCTCCTAGCAGGGGGCGCAACCCGCCACGTTGATGTCGCCCCACTCGTGGAGGCGGACATCCCAACACATGTCAATAAAAGTTATCAATTAACGGTTTACAGTGTTTTGTGGTGTTTTAATTACGGGTCGTCGACCTTGAGAGGTCAGACAATACGCCGATTAGAACGGTCGCTCGCTAGGTCACCGATCCTCAGATCAATCTTGGGAGTTATCGCTGAACGCGACGAATCCGGCCCACCACCTACAGTGGTATCAGGCTAAGGTCACTTGTCGGAGGTTAGTAACTAAATAATAGTATGTTTTTGATTAAACGTCATTATTTTTACTTACCGTAGACAAGTGACCGTCGTCACTCCCGCCCGCCTCCCCTCTTACGCATCCGTCGTTAAGTTGGGACTCCTAGGTAATGTGAATGAATCTAATTGGATGCATGTCACGCCACCTAGTGGACTAGTGACGGGCAGATAACTCCGATTGTTCTGGGTAATGATGTTTCATTACATCTGTGGGAATGAGTCGATTACATGTTATATGGCTAACAGGCTAAGGTCACTTGTCTACGGTAAGTAAAAATAATGACGTTTAATCAAAAACGTACTATTATGTTAAAACGATACTACAAAAATAAAAAACGTTTTATTGTGAATACTTCCATAGGTTTCCATAATTTTTATAAAATAAATGAATAATTCATTATATCATTATATATTATTACATAATAAATAAACTCACCTACAGATAAAACGGTTATTCTACAAATGAAGAAAATGTCAACTGTCCTCAAAAGGTCCCATACCCAATCTACATTTCATTATCAAAATGTTGAATTCCTTTAAAATGCACCTACCTGCTCAAATAGATTTCTTTGAAGAAAGTTTACAGCCTGAGGGGACGTCAACACGTTTATAGGACTTACCAAACCACCTGTGTGCAACGTAACATGTGTTATTTGAAATCACTTGCTATGCAATGGACATGCAATCACCGATGTAATTGATATAAAGTATGGCAGGCTTTAATTGAGCGGCGAGGATACATATATTTCACGACACGATACGATACGTGTCATGATATCTCAGGACTTTTCGAAATTAGCCATGTCACATTACAGCTGCTTTCTTTCTTCAAGGCCCTTACCAGATGACCTCGGAAGATCAGGTATCACGATTCTCAATGCTATTCATCCTCGAAAATTGACAGACAAATTAAGTGTAGAATAATAGGAACGTTTACAATTTCTGAAGAACCTCTGTCTCATATCTCACCTGAATCACACAATACTAATCATTACTACGAATGCCTACAAGGACCAAATTTAACGAAAATATTTTTTTAGCCTTTTTAAGTTACGGTTGCATCTTTTTAAAAGAAGGCTGTTGCAACTGAATTTATTTTGGCCCACGCAGGCTTTCGTACATAACCATATTAGTTCAGCAGATATGTGGGGAAATTGTGCTATTTGTGATACAAGCATGAAACTTGGTATACTGATAGAGCATTCTTTTATGAAGTTTTTTAGATATAGGGACATTTAAATTTATTGCTAGAAAAAAAATGGCAGCCATTCAAAAATGGCGGCTTTCTGGTAGTAAGATAACATTTTCTAAGTCATAGTACTTGTAGAAGCACACCAAGGATTTTGTGTTTCTGATGATAATTCAAGTCAATAGACTCAAAAAACATTATTTGGTCTTTAGTTTTCTTTAATTTATCAAGATTTTAGAAATTTCTGATTATCTCTCAACAAGATTACAAAGATCAAAGATCAAAAAGGACAGGAGTTATCTGTCCCTGTGCTGGCTTAGGTCATGTGTCCAAGCCTCAGAAAACGGACACCAGAGCCAACATACTCGCAGGAGGGGAGGCAAGGGTGGGAATGAAGGATTGGTGAGTTGTCAACGGAAGATATAGATAATGATGTTTACTAAAAAACGTACCATCTCCGACTCATTGCGAGACCCAATCAGGAAGGTAACAACCTCAACAGTCAAACTATGGTAAAGGGGTCCTGGCCCCCGTTAAAAGGGTGTAACAAGCCCCTATACAGGAAGAAAGACAACAAACACCACGGGAAAAGCGATGCAAAGTTTTTTAAAAACAACAACATGTGAATGCGATCTAACGGTGAGCTGCATTCCCTCTGGGGTAGCAAGACCTGAAGTGCGTTGCTAAGCGAATACCTGAGGCATCATCCTTGCAATGTCCTTCTTCCATAGAAACGTCTCGAGGGAAGTGGTTTGCAAAGACCATGAATGACTTCCAAAAACAGCCCCACGGGATGTCTGCCACAGCAATAAAGATGTGAAACGCTATGGTGGCAGAGACTGCACGGATCTCATGAAAGTTTGAACGAGCTGGTCGCGGTCACCCGACGGCTTTGTAAGCCTCGAGGATAGCAGACCGCATATATACACTGAAGGCACTGTCTGTCTTCTTTGTACTCAAATGGGGAAGGCCTCCTACTCCCCTTCCGAGTAGATACAGAGAGCTGGAACAGAACAGAGAAACTACACTCTTCGTCTGTAGGGAATGCCGATCATGCAAGGGCGTGAATGTGAAACACCCTGCCTCACTCATCAGACCCCTGGATCTTGCACACGAAGTCCGGTGCAAGTTCATTTGTGGCTCTTCCCTCATCCCTCACTTCAAAGCGAAGCAAATCAGCCTGTAAAGCATGCAGCTCAGAAATCCTGGCAGCCAGAAGCAATAACCACCAATAAACTGTCTTAACTTTCAGGCGTAGGATGATTATCTCTAATAAGGGCTTGCAGACATCCGAGCGTAAGTGCTCAGGGACAATCTCCAGATCCTACTAACTCTGAGACCAGACATCTACCGTGTGTTGAATCCCAAGTGGTGCCTCCTATCACCTTTAGTGGGTGGAGCGGGACACCTCTGAAGACGTTCGCCTCCTCAGTAAGGTCATGGCGAAGCGGTAACACATGTCTGGACATCTTTTCCCTGACGTACACGTTAAGAAACACATGAAATGGTCTCAACTGCAGCCGGCCCCTCCTAGTTAGGTCCTGCACTTAGGTGAGCAGCCCGATGATCTGTTGGGCCTAGCGAGAAAGAAGTCTATTTGCTCTATGCGTTAGTTGGGGACTGAGCAGTGTCCAGAATAGGGCCCAGGAAGGTGAGTGAGGTGGTTGGCTAATTCTGACTAGAAAAGATTAATCAGCAACCCCAATCTCCTGAACTCAGCGATCAGCCATGGGTCTCGAACCTGTCGTCCACGAATGGGATGAACTGGACATTGTGAGCGAGAAGAAAGTTCACTATTGTTGAGTCACCCTTGTGAAAAGCCACGGAGCGAATGATATTCCAAATGGGAACACAATCCACTGAGAATGGCGCTCCGCCAGAACGAAACTGAGGTACTTGTAGTGGTCTTGGAAATGGGAAAGTGCAAGTATGCGTTCTCCAATTCTAGGGCTCCGGCAACCACATGACTGATGACAAAAACAAATGACAAAGATATGGCGGCAGTAGAAGGAAGGAGGGTTAGTTTCGACATGTCCTTAATTAGCTGTTTTTTCTCCTGTCTCTCTTGGTTGAAATGAACATAGGGGAGCAGAACCCCGACTTGAGGTTTGGGACCGGGATTTCCTCCGCTACCCCCTTGAATCTAAGTATCTCCATCTGTTAAAACGTTACGTTGAGCCTGTCTGCTGCCTCCGGTGCTCCGTTGAGTTGCAGGTGAGAGGTGGGCAGAGACGAAACTAGTATCTTGTACCCCCGCTTCAGAGAGTGACACATAAAAGGGTCCAGCCCAAGCAGATGCCAAATGAATACACCAAGAACCCCGATACGAAAGGGGTTCCTGCTTGGAATGGGTTGGCTGACCTCCAGCTCTTCTCTTCTTGGGAGTGAACGAACAAGATCTCCGATCCGTTGAATTGCTGGCGTCCCCGGCAGAGGGCTTCTAGAATGGCTCAGATTAAGAGCGTACCAAACGAACATGAGGCGTACCTCAGGTCCTTACGGATCTACACCAGGTGATGGGACCTTGCCAAAATATAACCATTCCGCCACGGATTTGAGCGCATGGTAGAGAGCTGGAGCCTATTTTATATCTCCGCCTTTTCAGAACCTATATTTTGCTTGGATTAAGCGGGACAGGAAATAGCCTCTTCTGTTTCTTCCTGACATAAAACGCACTTCCTCCAATCAGTCAGAGTAGACGAGAAGCATTCTAGCCTGTTGATTCAAAAGCTTGAATTGTTTATTAGCCATTGTCGGTCACGCAATATGCAGAACCACTAATGCAGACTAGGATGGAAAATATTTTGAAACTGATAATTGTTAAGAGAGTTTTTGAACAATTGTTTAATCAACAAGCAAAGTCCTGTGGAGTCAGATATCTTATCAGCGGGCCGAATTCTGCAATAGCAATTGGAAAACCTTTTTTTACCCTTATGTATACCACCGCAGATGCTCTTTTTGATCTCAGTATGAAATAATTGCTTAGTATATCAGTCAAAGTAAACCTAGCTTAAATGATACTCACTAATGATACACTCCGATATTTAGTCTAGCAAGATGTAGTAGCAGGTCGCGTCAGCCAACCTTTCGCCGACCTATGACCCTCCAATGTTATATTGGCGAATGCATACTATTGTGGCTTGGAAAGACGATCTTTGATTGGTCTGACGCGACCTCCTTGATTGGTCTGACGCGACCTCCTACTACATCTTGCTAGACTCAATAGCGGAGAGAAACGAGTATTATAGAGGCTAGGTTTACTTAGACTGATAGCATATGCTCAACAAGTAATTACATAATACCTAAATTGTGTTTTATACCAAACACCCATTATAAGAATTAGAACTGGTTGCTATAACTAATTTCATTCATTAATTTGTAGCCGCCATTTAAATCTTTGAGGGAATCTGGAATGTCCCTATATCCAAATTTCACTCTAAGGGTATCCCCTATCTGTGTACCAAATTTCATGCTTGTATCATTAAAGGCACAATTGTACCTAAATTCTTCACATATCTGCTGGACTATAAGGCTAAGACGATAAACAGTTAGAGGAATGCTTGATTTGTTTTCGAAAAAATATTTGAATATTATAATGACATGAGGCTCGTGGCTGTATCGCTCTTTCCAATCGCTTCACGACATCATGTTCATTTTAAATCATCTTTTATTTTGTTGCATTTGCATACATGAGACGATTTCATCAATACTGTGGTAAAGATAAAAATACCTTTAAAACTGCAAATGGTATCAATCATGAAGACAAAGGGTTGTTTCTGGAGATAGGAATATTCTGGTCAGCATTTCCTTGCTGTGTCGATAACCATTTCATAGTTGACAACATTTCACCATGAAACCCTTGTATCCTATCAGAGATTACTAACACTTTACTGAAAATCATAGCACTGTTTAAAGAAGGGTCAAAGAGCAATTTAACAGCACATCCATTCCTATAATCTTGTTTTAAACAGAGACGTTATATATCTGTATTTTTTATTTGTTTCCAAGTTTATATATGCATATTCACGAGGTATTCATATGTACAAAGGCATCAATAATGTTTATAATAAACACAGATGGTAAGTTAGGCTTTCCTGTTTTAGAAATGGCATGCATTGACCGACCATCCGGTAGTTTACCTTGCAGTTAATTTTTAACACACAAAAGAAAACACGTCAAGCAAATCCTGTGCAATTTTCCAATATTAACATAATTGTAGTTTTAATTTGGTTAAACTTAAACAAAAATGAAATCAATTTACATAGTATCACTCTTTGTCTAAATGAGTGAATTGTCACATGTGACTATATCTATAAAGCTGTATCAAATCTGTTGTTGATAACAAAATGATATCTTTGTCGACAAGTGTTATCTTGTGATTCAATATTGCTCAAAAAATGATATTTGAATCGCCAAGTCTTGCTCATATCCTCTGTATCGGTAATACAAATGGTACTTGACAAAAAATAGGTTCACTGTATATGGTATCACATGTGGTAGTTCAAGTTCAAACCGAGACATCTCAAACCTACAGTATTGTGTAGTCAAAACGAAATTATTTACACCTATTGGCACGAACTCATTCTCTCCCCACAGAGGCAGATCAAGTCATGAAAAGTTGATACAGCCTCTGTTATATAACGCTGAAATCCCTGGGTTCCGGCAGTTTAAAATTGCACCACAATCCATTTGAATTTCTTTATCAAATGACAACGCTTCTCGCATGAAAAGGGTGGTTAATATCACAATGCCCTTGCCATCATTTAGTAGCCAAAATGATGATTTAAGAACATCGTCGCTGATGGAGCACAGTGGTGTAGTGGTTAGCATGCTGGCCTCTCACGCCAGAGACCCGGGTTCGAATCCCGGTGGAGACACCAAAAATTTGTGACTTGGGTCTCATCCTGTGTTGAGTCCCTGGGCAAGGCACTTCATCCACATTGCACTCAGTCCACTCAGCTGTTAAAATGGGTACCTGAAAAATGGATGTACTGACCTACGTGGTCGTGATTAGCGCTTAGTAGCAGCTGTGAAAGTACACTCCTTCAGGGTAATAATGTAGCGCTTTGAGCATGTCTTAGGACGTGGAAAAGGCGCAATATAAGTACGCACATTATTATTATTATTATTGCACAACTAACTTTGATTGCCTCCAATCAGGCGTCTCACATTCTATCCCACAAACGCGGCGTAATAAAACAAAGGCTGTATCAACATTTCATGACTTGATCTGCCTCTGTGGGGAGAGAATGGCACGAACTATGATGGTTTTTATGTCCAGTGTTCACTGTAAATGCTGTGTTTATCCTTGTCCGGGTAGCGGGGGGCGTTGATCCAGAGGTTAGCGATCCACTTCTCCCCCTCCCCCACATCACACCCCCCGTGGAGGGACAGCCGGTTCAGAGGGCCCAGCCAACCAGTCTGAGAGGTAAATAACGTGAAACTGTTGAAATGTGGTCAATGTCCATGTATCTAGTTATCTTACTTTCATAATTATGATGTAAGACCAAAAAGTACTGTGAGATCTGCAATAACAATTTCATTAACCATGACCTGATGACTTTCAAAACACCACATTAATGTTACTCTTTATTCAGTCTTTATCAATTACAATTTCATCAACAGTGATTTGACCTTCATGACTTTCACTATTGTTATTCTTAATTCAGATTTTGTCTAATGTCCGTCCAGTCTTCTAATTTGTCTATTAAGATATTGACATGCTAAAAAGAACAGTATTTCTTCATCTCATTCTTGTAACACATCAACTTTCTCGAAGTCTGATAATATTAATTTCAATCCTTGTGGCAATCTCTTTATTTTATCACAGAAACTCCTCAGTGAGAGCCAGTCTCTGTCCTCTGTCTTCATCGTGTATCGTTACTATGATATAACTATATGTCTCTGTAACATTTTATGTATTTTTGTTTATCAATTACTTACTTTCTATATTATACTCTAATGAGAGATGTTAAAAATTCAAACCATACCATGTCATCCCGGTGGTGATTGTACCAAAACACAGCTTTGCCTCGTTCTGGTGTCACAAGAACACGTGACCGCTGACAGTACTCAGTCAGGTTCGTGAGCGATCTCTGTACAATGATGGAATTGATATTAATAACATGTATTTTATCATGCATTAAATATCATTAAGCTTGAATCTTTTCAAAGAAACGCAAGGTATTCGATTACAACTTCCGATTCCGAATATGCAATTTCCCAACATTGAACAAATATTTATTACGTTCAACTAAGAAGATGTTTTCCAGAATGTCGCTTGTTTGTATGTGATTCCCAAATGCTATTCAAGACCTTCAACAAAACCATAAAGTTTACCAAATTTACATTCAGAATAATTCGTAATTCTTTTATAAAGAACAATGTCATTTCACAATGCCAACGTTGCAAATCCAGTTATGTTATTCTTCCAAAAAAATATTTTTTTTTAAATATTTGAAAATAGGCTACTTTTGAACGCTTCGTCATAATTCAATACCTGGAAAGTGGAAATCAATAGAATGAAATTTGATAAAACTCTCACATTTAGTGTGAAGTCTTGATCGTCGATATCAGCTACTGGGAAGGCGGTTTCCCCTCCGCTTGGTACATTATTCAGATACAATAACACTGTCATATATCTGTATAGAGAAATGATAATGCCTCGCGTCATTAAAGGTACTGAAGATTTGTCTAACAAGTTTCAAATAATAAATACAGATGAATCGTCCTGAAGAGAAACTGGGAAACTTAGTTATCAACAAAGACATATTTCAACATTGGCAAAATGATAGAAAATTAAACATGAAACTATAATATATTTGCTTTTCCCGAGATTAACTAGTAGCTCTGACTACATATGTGTATGAAACCCTTTATAAAAAAACCTCATTATTTTGGGAATTCGAACTTTTTAATTTTTTCTATTGAAAACGAAAACGATATTGTCCTTGCGAAGATATTTCCGAGGTATTCTTTGTCATTATGTTTAGAAAGAGACACACGATTAAATTTACTAAGTCTCTAGGTCTGTAATATGTCAGAGAACAAAACACTCTCCTGGATCCGCCAGCGTCATTTTTAGATTTGTAAAGGATTTCATCTTTGTAAATCAATAAGGTGATGATTCAAATGGCTATCTTTAAAAGATACAAAGTGTCCAAAAAGGTGAAGTTCACCTGCACAAAGTACATCGCTGTCGATTATGTGGAAACCAGATGAGGTGGCAACATGGGCGTGGCTCTACTCCAGGGGGCGTGGCTTCCCAGGAACTGTCATGATGACTATGATAGTAGCCGCCTTTTTGGTACATGACAACCTAAGGGTCAGATACACTCCTTTTATAGTTTAGCAAAAGCTCTAAAAGCACAAACCTTAACATTAAATATTGAGGTATCTTTGTACTAACAACTTCCAGTGATACATGTCACCCTATGGGTCAGATCCAGATATCCTACATTTAAGCTTATGCAATTTGACGGATATTTGTAATACTTTAAAAACAATCTAAGTTGTATCCTCGTAAATTCAAATTCAGTAATGACCTTTGACGAATTGTATTTAAACGTATAGCTTTATACTTATACATAAACTTTTTTTTAGTCGTATGTACGCACTTATCATTTCAACGCGACAAATACAATCTACATATAATTATGTCTTACGGCCTTATTGTATTCGATGCCTGAATAATAACTTTTATTTTTGAATGCAAACACATGCCCAAATTAAGATAGTTTGTCAAAATGTGCCAAAACTTATTTGACGTGACAAGGTGTGTCTTTAAGGTTCATAGAAATCATTGTGTTTCAGAGGTTTCTCTTTATCAAATCTATACACGTTTTGATACAGTTTAATAGCACAACTGATACACACCTGATAGGGTTCACTCTCCTGCACCAGGTCGTAAGGTATACCTGTTAGCATTGAAACTCTGAAACACCAATCAAACCAACACAGTCTTGTGAAGTATAAATCGATTGAAATATATTACCTCCTTAACGCGTGCACAAATTTAGATTTATTAAAACAATAATTAAGAAAATACAATAGGTCTCATATCTCACCGAGTAATTGAACTAAATATTTCCATGCACTTTCGCTTTAGGGTTTGGAAAAACTCATTAATTAAGTTTTTTCATCGATCTGAAAAAAAGTCTTAGAAATTTTGGATTGGAAATATCATTTCTGGAATTTACTTTATAATAATAATCTCGTCGATGTTTTTGTTTTGATCTAGTATTCGATATTTGGTCAATGGTCTTGAAAAATGACCTTTAGGGGAAAACGAATTTAACATTGAAAGCAGTTTCCGCCGACTAGTTCGCACGCTCAGTATAGCGGCAAACCATTGTGGCTCTTGGTCAATAAAGTCAATAGTCAAGCTATACAGGAAAGTATACATCTGTAGTCCAAACAAGACAGTTACCAAAATAACATAACATTTACAATTTCGACCAGTACTGTTTGCTTTATTTATCCAGTTGATGTGCGGTATTTATTAGTTTTACAAAAGCAATCAATGGACTATTTTAAGCTTATTTTTTCAAGCTAGAATATATTTATTTTTATCAAATCGTTTGTGAAGAAGTGTTCGGATTGAATATATAAATATTTTTGTGAGACAAAAGAAATAAACATAGGATTTCTTTTAAGAATGTTTGTACCCTCTTGGGTATTAATCCTTCCTATAAGAGGTAAGGTCAGAATGCATTATGTTATTTTTGTGCGATGGTTTTGATTGAAGAAGAACTGAATATAATGCTAAGTTCCCTTCATATCCTTATTAGACCTAATTTATTGAAAATTGTTCAGGATAAAAGAAATGACAAGACAATGGTATTTGAAATGGAATATGGACACCATAACATAAAAAGGCGCAATTTGATGATGTTAATTGATGGCAATGATAATGATAATGATAATGATTATGATAATGAATTTGTATAGCGCCTGTTTCCAGAAGTATTCCTGCTCAACGGCGCTGAAGAGTAAAAGTTTGAGAGTTTATAAGAGAGTTTGTTTGAGTTTGAACAAGTGAGTTTTGAGGGCATTTTTGAAAGAGTCTTTGGAGTTAAAACCCAAATACATAAAAAGTGGCTGGGAGGCTATTCCAGAGTTGTGTGGCTGCGACTGAAACGGCTCTGTCGCCCATTGCTGTCTTAGTGGGTGGCTGGGAGAGAAGAATAGAGTTGCTGGAGCGGAGAGATCTATTGGGAGCATGGATATTCATATGGTCCTTAAGGTATTTCGGAAAGTCACTGTCATAAATGCACTTGTGTGTCAGAAGGAGGAGTTTGAAGTTAATTCTGAGGTTGACAGGGAGCCAGTGTAGTTGATCGAGTGTTGGAGAGATGCTGTCATATCTTGGAACACGGGTAGCTGAATTTTGAATCCTTTGTAGTTTAGAGAGTAGATGTCCAGGAATTTTATAGTAGAGGGAGTTGCAGTAGTCAACTTTGAGAGAACAAGACTTGTCATGAGTAGCTGAGTGGTGTTTAAGTCAAGGAGATGGCGGATTTCGCTGATGTTGGAGATATGAAAATAACGGGAATTTGAGAGAGAACTGATTTGTTGCTAAAGGGACATTGGGCTTTCAAAGACGACACCTAGATTTCTTGCTGTTTCTGTCGGTTTGATGACACAATATGGAGGGAAAGAGATTATGGCAGTTTTTGAAGTTGCTGTCGTGAACCAGTCGCTAAGAATTCTGTTTTGTTGTCAATAAGTTTTAGGAAATTCAAGGTCATCCATGTCTTTATGTCTGCTATGCAGTCTTGGATTTGAAGTGCAGAGTTTGCAAATAACTATATCCCTTGATGAAGTTACTTACCTGTGTCGAATATCCTGAAGATACTTCCCTCTGTTGATGAACGTTGTCTGGGCCATTCTGCCAGATGATTGGTTGCTTTTGTGATTAGCTTTAGACCCCATTTGTTTCGCATCTTTTAAACCCCTCTCACGCGCGTGTCTTTTAATAGAGTTGCATTCATCTGGAGTAAGGAAGTTTGGCACTTCTGCAAGTCATGAAAGAGGTAAAACAAAAAATCAGTGGATATGGACTCAATCCGGCAATTAGTTTTGATTTAGATAGGTCGATATTAAATCTAATGGTGAATTGAACTTTGAATGTGGAAGGAATATCGAAACACTAGTATCAACGGTTTTGCAAATAAGGGTGTGCAAAACTAAAATAATTGTCATTTCAACAATTCCGAATAGACAACATTAAACATAGATTTGCTGTAACATACACACTCCAGTCGAATCCAAATTTATCATTCGAAACCCAAAGAATCTAAATAATTCATTCGAATCATTTTGCGAGTGTCATTATATATAACAATTTAACATCTACTCACCAAATATGGGTGGATCTCGAGCTAATGTTTTCATTTTGAAAGTGACCCCAGGATAAAGTTGGTGATGTGTTGTTCTACCGATCTAAAAGTTAAAAAAAATATGTATATTCTAAATCATAAGAATTAGAATTTTATATTTATGCCATCCTGTTAAATCTCTTTCACATATATACACAAAGAACTTAATTAAGCACCCCCTATTTTGTAAAATGAATTTGGGTGCTCTTGAGTATTTCATTAATTTGATTTATTGCCCACTCCAGGTATAAAATTTGTTTTTTTATTGACTATTCAATTGAACTAAAAATCGATATTGTGCAAAAATAACGAGAAAAATCAAATTTGAGAAAACTGTGAGACTACTGAATTTTTTTTTTTTTTATTAGGGGAGAACGGGGTAGGTTCGGCCTCGGGGCACGTTCGGCCACTTGTG
Source organism: Steromphala cineraria (assembly GCA_916613615.1). Classification (NCBI taxonomy): domain Eukaryota; kingdom Metazoa; phylum Mollusca; class Gastropoda; order Trochida; family Trochidae; genus Steromphala; species Steromphala cineraria. Next base: position 50,733,997 of record OU744730.1, read on the forward strand.
ATTACTCATTTCGTTTTAAAAATTCCAAATTTTTGACACCTTGAATTTGTCACGGGTTCACCACAGAGGAGCCCATAATCTTATGGAAAGTCACGTTCGAAGGCAAAGACCTGGGAGCATCATAACCAATTCTGTTGGTGATGAGTATTTTTTTGGTATCTCCTGACATTTAAGTTTCATAAGGCTATTCAGCTAATTTAAATACTTTTCGTAAACCTAACTATGATGTTGAACCTACTGCATCTGTCAATGTTAAAGTCAGTGTTCTCGGAACACTACTTCAGCTATAATCAATGACTTTTTCTGATAGGTGTGTTTGGGGTACGTTCGGCCTCTTGAAATGGGGCAAGTTCGGCCGGGGCCGAACGTACCCCAAACATTAACTAAAGTCCTGCTTTTTTTTTTTTTACTCATACCTTAACTGCCAACTCTTCATTGTAAGTTTAACAAGTATTTGTCACAAAGGTGACAAGATCCCCGCCGCAAATTGATGTGAACAAAATGCATACTGTATACATAGAAACACTTGTCTACACTTGTCATGCTACTAGATGTCATTTAGACCACAACAAATCAACTTGTCCCTGGGTCTTCCATATATAAGCCTCACTGTGACCTTGAAAATAATGTGAAGGTCACCAAAATCGACTGGGCCCGGCGCCTTCCCAATAAGATGCATTGTGTAAGTTATGAAGAGAATTCAGTGAATGGTTCTTGAGATATCCCACTGACAAGGGTAAAATGTCAAAGTCTCGTAATGACCTTGAAATGAAGGTCAAGGTCATGAATCTCTAGAGGGACCTTGCTCTCATGGTGATGAAGCTATATACAAAAAATGAAAAGAATCAGGTCAATAGTTTTTAAGTTATTCAATTTCATCCGTCGGAACGTACGTACGTACGTACTGACGGACGCTGCTCAATACTATATCCCCCGCTTCGCGCTTTAGCGCGGCGGGGGATAATAATTAAACATGACACATTATAACATTTTTTTATTTCCTATTTGTGTTGCAGATTTTTGTATAATTGTAACAGCGACTAGGACATTGACTAACAAATGAATCAACTCTTCTAGTCTACATCTTCGGATTTATTTGTTGTCTTTCAGATAGTATCTTATTTTGTTTTCCGAATTAAATGTTTTTTATTTGATTTTGTTTTGATTGAGATTTGATATTTATCTTGTGTTTTCTTACTGATCTTGTGTTGATTTGAAATTCATGTTATTTTCTTGCAAAACTTGAAGTTGTTCTGATATAGAACTAATTATGATCTGATATCGATATTATTTTGGTGATCTGACATTGTTCTGATATTGATTTGGTTTTTTCATATTTTCAGATGTGATTATTAAACTATCTTAACATCTTTTCTTTTATTCTCATTTAAGGCCGAACCTACCCCGGCCTCTGGCCGAACGTGCCCCAGAGCGGGGTACGTTCGGCCACCCAGATGAATTTACTAAAATACCTTCCAAATGCCACATATTTACTTAAAATAGGAGTTTGGCGTTTTCATGAGATAGCCACATGCTTAATCAATCATCATGCGGATATTTGTACCAATTGTTAAAGTGGTTTCCCTTTGACGAGTTCACAAACGAAAACAGGCCGAACCTACCCCGTTCTCCCCTATTTTATTTCTTTTTGAGGTACATGTACATTTAGATTCAAACTACAAGAAAGTGACATTTTACATAGCAACATTTAAATATAGGCGAATTTTGCATACATGCAAGTATGCACAGTTTATATCAAATTTCCAATTACAATGGTGACAAAGGCATATAAAAAGAAGTGAATAGTTTTTGAATAGTAAATGGCAGGATGACCAAAATTTCATATATTTTGAGTAGTTGCAATTCGAATAACAGTTGTATTTATCAATGTTATATTTTTTTTTCAGATCATTTTGAATGTATGTGAAGTTTGCTTTCAAACCAAATTGTTTTGCTTTGAAAATGGTGTATTTCACATTTGTAATTATCATGTTTAATACCCTGTTTCTGTATTCGGGGTATCAAAGACAAATGTTTCGTTTGGAAAACTTTATGTTCGCTTCAGTGTACGTCTCTATCCATTCCTTAACTTTGTTCCATAAGTGTTTAACAATTGGACAATCGAAAAATAGATGACTAATGGTCTCTTTCTCTTTATCAATACTACTACTACTACGACTACTGAAATTTGACCAAATATAACTGTTGTCATAGAGGGAAAACTACACATTAAACTTTGGATGTTATAAATTAAAAATAACATTTTGATCACTTGTTGACATTCATACACAAAAACCCAGTTATTCAGTGACAGTGAATTTTAAACCGACTGAAGTTTTCGTTTCCACAATGCTAGATGATCGTTCTATTAAATATCCGTTTTGTTTGCCTGTACATTTGTTTGGTTTATTATCAGCAGTGTTTTTCTGTTTGAAAAAGTGGGGGGTGCTTAACTAGGTTCTTTGTGTATATATAGCTGAAACCTCTCTTGTGCTACAATATGAGTGTGTACTTTCTTTTGCCTGGCAGTTTATTTCTATTCAACAATTTATAGAAATCTATACTCAAACGTCGCTTTTATAACAAAAACTAGTTGATCATCGTTTTGAAATCCTTAATAATATAGTATGGTTGAAGATATGTAGCTTTTATGAGGAATAGGAAGCGATAATAGATAATTATTTTCTTTTAGAGATATTTACTATCCAAGGTTTAATATATAAAATTGAAAAAAGTTAACACATTAAAGGGGCAGTAGCACGTTTTTTGACAATTATATGGTTTCTATTTTTCACTATTTATATTCCGCCTATAAACGTGCTACTGCCTCTTTAAAGGGACAGTAGCACGGTTTGAGGGATGAAATAAGGTGAAAAATAAAAGTAAATGGTTCCAATAAAAAGACAATGTATTTAAACTAAATGAAGCAGTAATAAATCAAATATATAGTGTAAAGTTTAGCCATGTGATTCCCTTTTCATACACAAAATACATTAAAGGTGTTCACCCAATAATGGCTGCCAATGGACTTTGTATGAATTTTTATAATTTGTTTCTGACTATGGATGACTTGTTTGTGTAATGAGATTTTTGACACTTTCAAAGTAATACATGTAATATCAACGTACAATTCTTAGTGAATATTTTAATATTTAAAAAGACGAGCAACTGCCCCTTTAAATATGACTAAATTTATTACCAGTGTCGTATATACAACTAATAATTTGATTATATGTTATGTCCTTTATCATGTTAGTGTTCATAATCTTCTGACTTGTTCAACTTGGATACACGATTTAAGCATTGTCATAAAGAACAGACTGTCAAAATGTTTGTAGAGTTCCTGCTACAAGTGTGCATCCCTAATTTGAACAAAGCACAATCATAGTGATTAAGGATATCAATAACATTATCAAAGCCTCTCCTTAGGTGATCGACAAGAACCGTGCAACCTCAACATAATGGAGGAATAACAAAGGATACATTTTCAGCATCGAACAACCTATATAGCGTCATTTCCTGTTTATTCTTCATCTATGGATCTTGTTTCAAAATGAAACGCTACAAGAATACCAAAATGGCGATTCATCTAAGAATCAAAAGACTCGCGATTGTAGCCAACAATAATGTAATAAAGATTTATAATAATGACTGCCTTATAAGTGGAAGAAATGTGCAATAAAATCAAATTTCGAACAATGGCTAGACCGTTTTCATATGATAAAGTAAACGATATCGACTTAACGCCCTTGCAGTTACATTTTCGAGTTTCCTTTTTCTCGTGAAGGGTCATTAATCATCAAACTGTCACTCCAAGTTGAGATACCAAGAAAAAAGTATTTTTTGGTCACTCGGTTATAAATTATGATATTCTGAACAGTGTAACTATTCTATTGGCAATAGATTCATAAGGTGAACGCTCACTATTAAAAGCAATGAAAACAGCGATAGCAACGGCTTATTGCGTCACTTCCTGTTTATCCTCAAATGAAACGGTGGATGAACGCGTAAGTCGCAATCAGTAAACACAAAAAAGGGGAAATTTGACAAATCAGACATTCAATTAAATCCAAATTTAAACTCATTCTGTAATTACTTTCACACCATTTCACTTTTTGCTTAGAAGAAAGATCATCATGCAGCAAAATTGTAACATCTAAATTGAACAAAAGCTGCATGGGCACGAACAAAATAAGTTACGAAAAGCCATTTCTCTTTTCAAATGAGTTTTTCTAGAAACTTATGCTATATTGATGAATTGAAATAGCTTATGAATAAACTGCATATTAGTTAACTAAATAAGATGATTTAATACAAAAATAGTGAAATGATATGAACAAAAAGCCAGAAATAAATTTTATCTAATGAAATTAAATAAGCAGAATAGTCACAGTCACAGTTTATGATAAAAAGAACTTTTTAAAATGGTTGAAAAATATCAAACTGCAGTATTTCAGTCTCAGAATTTTAAAAACTTCAAACAAAAATAAATACCTTTAATTATAGCATAAAGGGTATCAGACATACATGTACTTGCTGTCCTAGTTTCCCTTTTTATATATATTTGTTTACATTTTACAAACCTTTGATGAGTCCATCAACGACAGATTATAGTTCCTACAACGTGTACGTTGGCAATGTTGTGACGACGATAAATGAGACTGGTTCCAAAACATATCCTTGTCACATTCTCTATTTGAATATTTTGTAATGAAGAAAAGCCAAAGCATCTTCTTTAAGATATCCATAATTGAAATATTGTCAATAGTCTTTTAACTTGAAAACAAGTTTTTATCCATTTTAATGGTGCAAATATAGTTCACACCAATGTTTGAAGCGACGAGACTGAAGGAAATCCAAGCTTGAACAGCCAGTTTGTAAAACCTGATGTTTGAATCGTACGTCCTTTAACTTCAATAAACACACCTTACTCATTTCCGCACTGTAAAACTCAAGATCGGTGAAATTAAAAAAACAAACAAATGTCATCCAATCAAGGAAATAAATGAAGATGACTATTCACATTTGTTCACAAATCCCGTTTTCACACACATAATGACATGTTGATTTCCTCTAAGTCAATGGACACCCAATATTTTATAGAACATGTCGATGCTATCACACATATTCAATGCAAACACTACTTTTGTTTAAACCTCAAAGTATTTTGTCTAAACGGTGTTCCACACTAAACCTTGTACAAATGGTCCAACCATCGTGGCGGAAAATCCAATCTATCATCACACAGTCCAAGAAATTTCAGAGCTTATAAAATAATCAAATCTGTATTCACACCTTGACCTCTTCATTTATCGTCAACGTATGACAAAGTAAGGTTGGCTGCCGTGTAGGTCCAATCAATTGCACTATCCATCAATCAGTATGGACACATATGTATCAGTCCAATAAATTGCGGAGCTTATATATAAAATTATAAAAATCTGTATTCACACCTCACCCTCTTCATCTATCTTCAAAGTATGACATCTTTCACTGCTTTACTCTTGAGAACCGCTAACGTTTCAAGGTTGGCTACCGTTTCATTCCAATCAATTGCACTATCGATCAATCAGTATGGACAAATATGTATCCTGTTGGTTATTAATTACTGTTTTGTGTACATTACGGCCAGAGTACTTGACGTCCAGCAATGGTGTTGGAATACCATGGCGAGATGGAATGATCACATAATCAATGTGTTGACACTTCAAACATACGCCGTAGTACCAGTTGCCAGGCGATAAATTTGTAAATCATGTTAGATGGATTACTTTACCGGTTTCGTTATTTTTCATTAAGGAGAGAACTTCTTCGAATAATTGAAATGGGGAGAAATGTTAAACTACCTGTTTTTTTTAACTTGTTAACTATTTACAAGCTTGAAAGAGTTTTGATAAATTGTTAACAATATCGGATCGTATCTTGAGTACATATCGTTTCTATCATGGGTTGATGACCTGAAGATGTTGGTTATGGAGCAGATTGGTAATTCTTGCCTGGTTTCCCATTATTACAACTGATACTTTTTCAGTAATAATCCCTCGGTTAAATAATTTATTATACCACGCTAAATTTTATCATAAATTTGGAGAATAATATTTTATACACATACTGTTTGTTTCAAAGAATTCACACAAAGGCTTTCGAACTTGAACTTATAAATGTTGTATTATATAAAGTATTGATGAAATATTCAAACAAATATCAATTGAAATTCCCAAGTTTTCTGTTATTGCCATCAATAATGACATCGCCTGCTGGCCGTCATGACGTCATCTCCTTGTACAATTACGGCCTTTTCTCCTTGTACCATTGCGGCCTCTTCTCTTGTACAATTGCGACCTTTTCTCTTGTACAATTGCGGCCTCTTCTCTTGTGCAATTGCGATCTTTTCTCTTGTACAATTGTGGCCTCTTCTCTTGTACAATTGCGGCATCTTCTCTTGTACCATTGCGGCCTCTTCTCTTTGTACAATTGCGGCCTCTTCTCTTGTACAATTGCGGCCTCTTTTCTTGTACAATTACGGCCTCTTCTCCTTATATCATTGCGGCCTTTTCTCCTTGTACCGTTGTGGCCTCTTTTTTTGTACCATTGCGGCCTCTTCTCCTGGAACAATTGCGGCCTCTTCTCTTGTACCATTGCGGCCTCTTCTCTTGTACCATTGCAGCCTCTTCTCCTTATATCATTGCGGTCTCTTTTCCTTGTACCATTGCGGCATCTTCACCTTGTACCATTGCGTCCTCTTTTCTTGTACCATTGCAGCCTCTTCTCTTGTACCATTGCGGCCTCTTCTCTTGTACCATTGCGGCCTCTTCTCTTTTTACAATTGCGCACTCTTCTCTTTGTACCATTGCGGCCTCTTCTCTTGTACCATTGCAGCCTCTTCTCCTTATATCATTGCGGTCTCTTTTCCTTGTACCATTGCGGCATCTTCACCTTGTACCATTGCGTCCTCTTTTCTTGTACCATTGCAGCCTCTTCTCTTTGTACAATTGCGGCCTCTTCTCCTTGTACAATTGCGGCCTCTTTTCTTGTACCACTGCGGCCTCTTCTCCTAGAACAATTGCGGCCTCTTCTCTTGTACCATTGCGCACTTTTCTCTTGTACCATTGCGGCCTCTTCTCTTTGTACAATTGCGGCCTCTTCTCTTGTACAATTGCGGCCTCTTTTCCTTGTACCATTGCGGCCTCTTCTTTTGTACCATTGCAGCCTCTTCTCCTTATATCATTGCGGCCTCTTTTCCTTGTACCATTGCGGCCTCTTCTCCTTGTACAATTGCGGCCTCTTCTCCTTGTACCATTGCGGCCTCTTCTCCTTGTACCGTTGTGGCCTCTTTTTTTGTACCATTGCAGCCTCTTCCTCCTTGTACCATTGCGGCCTCTTCTCTTTGTACAATTGCGGCCTCTTCTCCTTGTACCATTGCGTCCTCTTTTCTTGTACCATTGCAGCCTCTTCTCTTTGTACCATTGCGGCCTCTTCTCCTTGTACAATTGCGGCCTCTTCTCCTTGTACCATTGCGGCCTCTTCTCCTTGTACCGTTGTGGCCTCTTTTTTTTGTACCATTGCAGCCTCTTCCTCCTTGTACCATTGCGGGCTCTTCTCTTTGTACAATTGCGGCCTCTTCTCCTTGTACCGTTGTGGCCTCTTTTTTTGTACCATTGCAGCCTCTTCCTCCTTGTACCATTGCGGCCTCTTCTCTTTGTACAATTGCGGCCTCTTCTCCTTGTACCATTGCGTCCTCTTTTCTTGTACCATTGCAGCCTCTTCTCTTTGTACCATTGCGGCCTCTTCTCCTTGTACAATTGCGGCCTCTTCTCCTTGTACCATTGCGGCCTCTTCTCCTTGTACCGTTGTGGCCTCTTTTTTTTGTACCATTGCAGCCTCTTCCTCCTTGTACCATTGCGGGCTCTTCTCTTTGTACAATTGCGGCCTCTTCTCCTTGTACCGTTGCGTCCTTTTTTCTTGTACCATTGCGGCCTCTTCTCTTTGTACCATTGCGGCCTCTTCTCCTTGTATCATTGCGGCCTCTTCTCCTTGTACCATTTCAGCCTTTTCTCTTGTACAATTGCGGCCTCTTCTCGATGAACAATTGCGGCCTAAATGACACACGGCATTAGGCCATGTAAAATTAATAGTTTTTTTCCTTATGGGATACGCTGCTAATGACTGAAATATTTCCCAGAGGCACAAAATAATAACTCTCTCATTCACCATTAAAAGGCAAGAAGCATCCTGATACAATATGAGATCAATACAATAATGAAAGGTACACGTAAATATTTGATTATTTCTTTTATTTAGAATAATGCGCGGTATTATCGATATATCGGTATATTGCAATATAGAAACATCATGATGTCTATCCATACAAGCGTCATATAATATACAATTTATCGGATCGGAAGGAAAACCAGTTAAAATGTGATTTGACAAAAGTTTTAAGAAATTTCGACCCTGTGCTGTTAAATAACGCACATATGAAAAACTCATACCTATAGTTATTAAAAATTTCGCTTTCCAAAAAGGTGGACTGTCTAAGGGCAATGATTGCTTTCTACTCGGGGTTATTTAGTCAAGAGAGCATGCGAAATTTTAAATTACCAATGTATCGTAATACTTATTAAATTACACTGCTATTTATCGCAATATGTTGTAGTATGAAAATAAGAAACGATACCCATCCTTGATTATTTAGAAGGTAGCAACTATCAATGTTATATTTTTTGAGTTAAAATCATAAAAAATGTTTCATGAATTGTGAGTGTAGTTTATGTTCGGTTAAGGGTTAAACCAGAGGGAATTTTTAACTACAAAAAACTAAGTATGCTTTAAGCGATGAGTTAATTATTGTTGTTATCAGTTTGAGAATACGATATCAAAAACTCGAAATATTTGTAATAGAAAATCTTACAAATGACGAATTCAACTGAAATGTGTACATATTTTGCCTGGCGGTTTACAATATCATGAAATGGAATTTTATTAAAGATTTTCTAACAGAAAAATTGGTTCAATGAAGCATGTATTATTTCAAGCACGGCCTCATCTCGTGTTATATGAGTGCTAGTATTAGCTTTATCAATATGGTTTAAGAAAGTAAATTGTCCACTTTTGAGATATGAATATCAAGAGAAAATGTATCGATTTACATTAGAAAAGTATCCTTATGGCCAAAGTCAACCTGTTTTACTTGTGCTTAAGGCCGTTCTACTGAAATAAGAGATTGATTGAAGTCAACATTAACTAAGTAATTTCACTTTAAATATTTGAAAAAATGTAAAAAATTAATTGAGCTTATATTATCTTATCGGCATTTCAGTACTTTAGAACTGTATATACGATATTCGGATCATTAATTATTAAATCGTCAATTAGCATGCATGACATTCCTGAATATTATTTTTTCGTGTTGCATGGTTTTGTAAGACTATATTTGTTTATTGATGAAAATTGATATCAGAAACCATAGTTTCCTTTTCCTGTTATACATTTATACGTGTACATGTCTATTTCTATTTTTCAAAAATAGGCATTGGCGATGAAGTTCATCAGAATATTAAAAATATTAAGTAAAATAATCACTGAAGGAAATTTATCATATGTTGCTTTCCGAGGCAAAAGAGTTAAAATAGTCTCAGGAAAGAGACCAGAATTTCAGTATTTTTGGTTTTCTGCCAACAGTTATTTTTCTAAGGCCGTGTTCACATACCACCAAATATTTATATGAGTTTTGTTGCGCACATAAGCAAATTTGAACATATAAGTAAATAGTGGATAAATAGTGTAATTTGTAAAACACATTTGCTTATATAAGTATTTGGATTTAGTTGTCCAATGAAGCATTGGTCCATTTGGAAGATGTCTAATTTTGAGTATCCAGTGTCCGTACCCGTCTTTGACTAGTGTTGGAAGGAAGGCGACGCTTTAACGCCAGTTTAATTCAGAAAGCACAGCCTTTTAGGATCTGCTGACAGAGTTCCTAAAAAACTTTTACCTCGATTATAGGGACCTTATATGCTTCACTGTTTCAGAAACTTTCAAAAGCTATCAAGCTAAAGCGACTTGATATGAATACCAACTTTGTCCTCATCCTATCAGACAAAGCTATCAAACTCTTTCGAATCGCGAAGTTATTTGGTAAAGAGAAACAAATTTTTTAGAGGCTGAAACACTGATTTTGGAAATCAAGTTATGCATTGATGGTCATTGTTCAGAGCAAAGTTCCATTAGTTGTATAAACTGGTGGATGAAATGTTTTACTCTTATGCTGGTTTGTAGTAGAATATCAGTGCAAAGTCCACTGCAAGTTAGTCTGTGGGAATCTTTAAAGAAAGCAACCCTTTTACATTGGCTTTTCCTATCTATACTGGTGCCCTTTATGGTACGCATATTCCAACATCGTTTTTGTCGATGCCAATAATGACTATTAAAATTGAAAAGAATTTTACTGTGATTCTACATATCATTTGTGACAATCTTTATTGACATTAATGAAGGCTGGGCGAAATGCATTCATAGTGTGCGAGGCTTTGACCATTATTCTTTGCCAAAACACACATGATTTGTTTTCCCATCGTTGCAAAAGAACGTAAAAAGAAGTTTAACGTGCCCTAACTTACCTATCTATTGCAGCATAACCCTGAAGCCAACCCTTTGCTTGCAGAGATAACCTTAGCCTCTCCCAAACCATTTCCAGCTACGGTTTGAGTCGCGCCAATGTTACCATATATTTTGGCAACTGAAGATAAACTCATGTCCAAAAGAAACGATACCATACAAATCCCAAAATAACTCAATCCACTGCAGATTAATAAGACTAAAACATAGTAATATCATTTCTTCAGTTGTCAACTTACGTCTATGCAAAATTTGGAAACATTATCTTTTCATGTTTGCGAGACACATGCATTTGAAAAAATCATCGATCTGGAATCTCCTTAACTAGGCGAGATAGCAGAGAGAAATTGGACACTTTCGCTTGTTTTAAAACGTTCTAGTGCAGTGACGCGTCAACGAATTTATGTCAAATAAAGTGTATTATATCAACAACATTTTTTTCTGACATAAATTCAATACTTTATCAATTTAAAAGTGAAATGACAAAAGTTCTGTTCATAAAACAATTTGAAATTTCGATTTATGCACTCCATGTACATTTGAAAAGACACAAAATCAAAAGTATCTTTTCCTGAAGAATGTAAATGTGCATACTTTTTTACAAGATATATGCCTGTTAGACACACTTAAATTCGACTCTGTCAGGATATAGAATTTTGTTTCGGACGACTTTGAAAACTTGGTATCGTTTCTTTTGGACATGAGTTTAGATGACCTTGTTTCTGGATGTGCTTACACAGCCATGGTTCTAAGTTCACAGCACACTGATGATTGCATATTGTGATGTGGCAAGTGACTTTGACAAAATATCGCAGAAGACATAGTTACTCATTATGAATAAATTGACTCATATAAGTAAATATACTTATATAAGTATTTGGTGGCATGTGAACAAGGCCAAAGGCTACTAGTTCCAAGACAGGTCTTGGACCCTTATTTGGGATACTTAAGTTCGCACCAACCCTTTATAATAAAGTTACAGTTTTGTGAAATATTCGATGAAGATTGTTTTTTTAAAGCTTGAAAACCATGTATATGATAGGGTTTGAATCCAATCTTTCGTAAGTGGACCTTTTCTTTTGTGGATAACTTCGTATGCAAACTTTTGATACACTTAGATCTGAGGCAAGGAAGGGCAATAATTTGTCTATTGAATGATGGGAGGTGTATCTCAGGGATTGTCTCATTGACATGAATAAGTGTCCCTAGGACAGGAAGTTCGTTAGATAGATCTTTACAAAAATCTTTCTTATCTAAATTTAGAAACCTATCGGGGATTTCGTCTATTGTTTTGGAGGTCTCTTGTTTTCTCGTAATAACCTCCAATGAGGTTTTACATTTGGAAGTCAGGGCATTATATTCACATGTAAGACCTACTCGGGGGCAGGAAGGTTTTTATATTCATACGTAAGACCTACTCGGGGGTTGGAAGGTTTTTATATTCCAATGTATAACCTAACCCCGAAGTCCATACTATCTTGAAAACATCTACAAAGTTTCAATGCTTCAAAAGTGCGGGATTCGAACCCTCAACCCTCTGAACCGTAAGCAAGCACTCTAACAAACTACTTCCTTCATATTAAACAGTGTGTTCCAACGACTATTTCACATTGAATTAGCACAAATGCACGCGCAAAGCATTCTTCGAGGTGTAAGGTTTTACAAATGACAATCGACAAGTCACGTGGTTGATACCGTATTTTCATCCTTTAAATTTATCACAAGTTAAAAGGTGTAACACTGTTAATATTTAAGATTGGAATTAAAGTGCAATTGGATATCATAATTTTTCGCTTTCGGTCTTACTTTTCGTTCAGCTTTCTTTTCTCAGGTTTTGAAAACCCAAGCATAACCTAACGTAAACATCATTATGTTCAGGGTTATCTCATCTTGTACTGTCTTCACTACTGTGTAACTTTGTTATTCTGAAACTGTAGTGACTTAATTACTGTGTAACGTTTTTATTCTGGAACTGTAGTGACTTAATTACTTTAAAGGTTTGTTGTTCAAGAACTTTACTACTGTGTAGGATTGTTATTCTTGAAATGCGTGTATGCTATTAACCGCTGATGTAGCTGGATTTACTTGATAGTGAGGTAAATTGATAAACTTTCAGCCTTTTATTCCTTATCTAGTGTTTTGAAATAAAAACTTGCATCCCATTTCATTGATACATATCACATAAAAAGGCAATATACTCATTGTTTAGCTGAAGCCAGTTCTATAAAAATAATACGTTTTGGTATGTTACAGGTGTTTAAAAAATACAACAGGTAACTGTTTACATTTTTTAAAGAAAGATTCTAACATTTCATTTGTCTAGCTATAATTTTTGTAATTGTGCAGATAACAGGAGAATGATATGATTTAGTTATTTTTTGTATGAACATAATCCAAATATAATAGTATTTTTTAAGTGTGATATTGAATTGAACATGTATTTAGAGCATTTTCAATATCATACTTAAAATCTGTTTACGAATTCACATGTGAAATATCTTCTCGGTTATTGTTTTTACAAAATAAACACATATCATTGTCGACTAGTTTAAATCTTCATTAATTCTGTCTTTGTTTACTTAGTTCTACATAATAATTTGTATTGAAAGTTTAACAGTTTACAATAGTTTCATGGTCCAAGCATACATTTCTGTCCCTCAACATTTGTATCCAATTCTTTGAAATATTATTTAACAAGTGCTGATAATCTAAACTTGTTCCTCTTAGTTTTTATCTCTTTTTAAAGATTTAAAGTTAAGAAAATATATTACCTAATGGAAATATGTTGATCGAACTAGAGTTTTTCTTCGAGTGAATGCTTTAAGGAGGGGGGGGGGTGGTTAGGAAGAGCACAAAAGATATGTACTTGGGGCAAAATTATTGGGGTTTTGATAAAAGTAAATTTTCCCAAAAGAGTCAAATATTCTTTCGCCAACTAGCAAGTATCATTTTTATATATTCTAAGCTTTTTCTATTTTCTTGTGGAGAATACCCATAGATCTTTAAGAAAAGCATTGAGAGATATTACTAGTATTTCAATGTGCAGGTCTACATACAGATCATTCACTTGATATTACATTCCAAATACCCTTTTTTGTAATAAGTCCAGCAAATACGTGGGGGAAATTGTGCTATTGGTGATACAAGCATGAAACTTGGTATACCGATAGAGCATTCATTTATGAAGATTTTGAGATATAGGGACATAACATTTTTTCCTAGAACACAAATGGCGGCTTTCTGGTAGTAAGATAACATTATCTAAGACTCATAGTATTTCGAGAAGAACAACCAAGGAGTTTTGTGTTTATGATGATAAATAAAGTCAAAAGTCTTAAAAAAATTATTTGGTCTTTAGTTTTCACTAAAAGACAGATTTTTTTAGATTTTCAATTATCTGTTAACAAGATTACACAGATCAAAGAAGAGGGGTGTTACCTGTCCCTACGCTACCTTTGGTCACGTGAGCAAGCCTCATCCCAACTACCTGGAGAATATTGACACCTGAGCCTACCTATTCGCAGGAGGGGAGGCAAGGGTGGGAATTTAAGTTTGGTGAGTCGTCAACGGTAAATATGAATATTGACGCTTACTAAAAACGTACTATTATTTAACGTACTATAACCATTTCCGACTCACTGTAGCCCAGACTATAACAGCGGTGGAATGCTGCGAGAACCAAGCGGGAAGGTAACCACCTTAACAGTCTAACTAATGGTTAGGGGGTCATGGAACCCATATGCCTTGTGTTTAAGCTGTTGACCTGTTATGAATGAATTCATTTTCATAGAAAATAAATAAATATATATTTGTTTTTAATGTTGACAACTTGTCACTTCAATGGCCAAATATGTCCCGGTTAACTGATTTGTATCACCTATTAATTAGCTTAGTTTAATTAACCTAAATTTCTGTTTTCATCTTTTCCTTTCTCAATGCTATGATGTCTAAAAAAAAATATGATACGATAGGATACACAGGTAAGGGAACAAACTTATGGTGCGCATCTTTATGTTATACTTAGCCATTAAAAGAAGCCCATACTTCATACATAACCTTCGTTTTTTTCATATTTTTTTCGAATCTTTTCTCCTTAAGTTCCGCTAAT